>JASFAT010000418.1:0-296628 GCA_031353405.1 Baronia brevicornis | reverse complement strand
ATTTGGAATATTTTTAAAAGTTTTTACAATGATGATGATGAATGATTTTTTAATATATTCGAGATTTTATGGAAAACTTCATTAAGGTACATCTAAATTGCAAGTTGTATTTAGTATGTGTATTTTAATTGCCTTCCTATCACAAAAAAAAAAACAACAGGATTCTTATAAAGGTATAAACCATAGAAAATAAGATCGAAAGCGTAGTCATATAACATTTAGTAAAAAATAAATTAGACCGGGGCAAATCGGGCTCAAATCGTTTGAGAATAACAGGTTTTGTGTCATAGAAACTATATTAATATATTTTTCAATCGTTATTTTTAATAATCGTAATTTAAATAATCAAATTTGCTTACATACATATATCTATAGGTATGTTGTATAAATGCAAATAGGTATTAATTATGTTATTTGGAGGAAAGTCTGAACGAAATCAAAGTGGGCCGCTTGTAACTTAATAGAGTTTATTCGGTATCACGGTCACGGGAGCGCTACCTGCATTCTGATAATTCAGAGCTTATCACGGAAATCGTGCGATAAATTGTGTCATTTAATGTTTTGCATTCTTTAACAATTGATTTAATGTAAAAACAAAGATTTTGTCTAGTGTACAGTCTGGAGACAAAACTATTACTTATATTATTACTCTTTCAAAATGTTATTTATCTACCCCGAGCTATTTATTACTTAGCCATCTTTACATTATCTTATCCATAATGTCTAAAAATTTGCAAATATGGCATAAATAATTAAATTTTGTAGCCTAAATCATATTTTATAAAGTTCTCTATCTTCTGCTGGCAGTTATGTTAACACTTTTATTTAAATATTTTCTTAGAAATAAACAGTAATAAAACAATTAATATTACTTTTAGAATCAAGGCATTATTATCTCAAATATAACATTTGTTTTCACCACAATAATATTTATTTTCTTTCTCTCTTTATTTTATACAATTATCTCATTCTATCATGTTTAACATTATTTCTGTCAACCGTCAAACATATCTATTTTTCTGCTCACAACATATTTACTTCCATTGCATCTTTTTAACTTTTTCATATTTCCGTTTTCTAATTCTATCCTAATCCATATATAAATAAATTGTGATTCGCATTTTATTTGTTCTTAAAGCTTCGATAAGAAAATTGTATAACACTGATTGGATACTGTGCGAGATTATCACGAACGCTCGCATATATTTCCCGGCGTACAAATATTGACGTATTCAGAATAGAGACCCTTGCCCGAGCAGTTGCTAGGGCGGTTCGGGCGAGGTTTGTGCAGTCTGCATGTGTCAGTGATTGTAACATTGCGTCTATTGCGTGATGCTCTATATCAAAATGCATGTACGTTGAATCATTTTATAGCGAAAGGATTTTAGTAATGAATCCGTTTTGTGTACGAATAACACTTATGATTGAAAATGATAAACCACAGATATTGTAGACAGTTGTTTGAACATATAGAATTTATAACGCTAGATAATAGAATCTTTCACACATTCACAGTCTATAAGACTATAATATATAATATAAACAGTCTATAATACGATTACCGGAAGATTGATTATTGGGGGCTAAATTCCTTTAGCTTTCCTTTTTTCCTCCACCCCTTCTATCAAATCCTTCTTTACCTCCTGTTATTTACACTTTTTCTTAAGTAACTAATGCATCTTGCATTGCCCTAAGAAGGTGAAAATGTTCATGGGGGGTATTGGTTACTTACTATCAGAATACCCTCATGCTCGTTTGCCTAACGCTTTTGCAAATAAAATAAATAAATAAACAACTTCATCATGACCCTGGTATTTTAATTTTTACGTCGTTTCACTACGTTTATCTTATAGTTTTAATTAGGTAATACTATTAATGTATTGATGACTATATGGCGTTATATTAGCCTAACGCTTTCGACTCGTTGACTTTCCAACGATCACGAGTTGGTTTCCCGCTTCAAAATATATATTTTGCCTACATATATCTTGAGTGTATTTTATGTTATTTGTAAAATCTAAGGTAGATAGAATTCTAGAACAGTAGGTGTATTTTTATTAAGAGAATTATAAGTTTGTTTTTATTGACTTGTACAGATTACTGGCCACACACGGGTTACTGGCCATTTGGTCATTTGGCCAGTAATCGTTGTAAAAAAAGTTTATGACGTATATAAATATTATCAAAAAAAAAACAAATTTATTATATGGGGGAGGGGGATGGGGAGGGGGAGGGGAGTTGGATCTCCAGAACTCAACCGCTCACCGGACGAAGCGCGGTAGCAAAGCTACAACTCAGCCGCCGGTTTTCTGCGAGAGTTTGTTACTTCCCCGGGCGAGCCGGTCCATTCATGCTACAGACAAATAATATGCTATTCTTGACAAAATATTGGTCTGGAGCGTGGCTCTACCACTACAAGATGGTCAAAAGAGTTATAAACTTATCAATGAACAATAAATATATATTATTATTATTATTACATTATTATCATTGTATGTATGATCATATTCTGCAGTTGAATGTATAAGTTATAAAAATGTTATTAAGATATACACGTCATTGGTTGCTTGGCAACGCTTAGATATTAAATTTTTTTTCAGAATTCTGGTAGGGTAATAAATATTAGGTCGGGTCGGGGTATTTTCGTATTTTGAATGTATTATTAGTAATCAAACCTCTTTGGCTGCACTGAATGTAACTGGCTGGTTTTAATACCATTACATGTGACATTCTGAAGATGCAATAAATAAAAAAAAACTAGTTCCCGCCATTTTTCAATTGTTTTTCAAGCAAGCAAAATGAACGTATGTGACGAAGAAATTCGGTACATTTTAAAGTTTTATTACAAAAAAGGTAAAAATGCGACGAACGCCGCGAATAAAATTTGTGCGGTTTACGGACATAATACGGTATCAATAAGAGTAGCTTAAATGTGGTTCAAGTGTTTCAAGTCTGGAAATTTTAGTGTGAAAGATGAGGTTCGCTCTGGACGCCCTGTCACAGATAAAATCAGTGTCATCTTTGAGTGGAGTGGAGCAAGATCGAAATATTTGTAGCTACGACATTGCTGAAGAACTGGATGTTGATCATACAACAGTTTTACGTCATTTACAAAAGTCTGGGTACAAGAAAAAACTTGACATTTGCGTACCGTTAATATTACTGAGAGAAACCATGACAACGCCAGACCGCACTCATCTATAGCCACGCAGCAAAAATTGAGAGAGCTTGGCTGGGATGTGTTGATGCATCCTCCGTATAGCTCTGAGTTTGCTCCATCAGATTTCCATTTGTTTCGGTCATTGCAGAACTCTTTAGGAAGCATAAAGCTAACCTTAAAAGAACACTTTGAACACTACCTGTCAGATTTTTTTTGATCAAAAATCTCAAAATTTCTACAGGAATGGGATCATTTAAGTAAATATTAAGTAAATATCCCTTTTGTGACATAAATCCTTTGTATTTCTTTATTTTATTAGGAAGCAAGATTGGCAATAGCTCATTACAGAGGGGCGTCACCAGCTTCCAAAATAGTGCTCGAGGAATTGTCAAGACTTAAGCAACAATTAACGCCTGCCGTTGAGTTAATAGCAATCAATACGGGTAAGAAATAATTGCTATTTAATATAATATTTATAGAAGGTGCAGATTAATACGATATGTTGTTATTTTATTTTATCTATAAAACATATAATAGTTAAAAACTCAGTTTGTTTAGAGTTGTATTTATTTATTTCTATATCAACAAAACATTATAGAAACAAATTAATAATGGTCATAAAAGTTTAATAAATAATATTCTAAACTTTTATTTTTTTTAAATACGTTTTTTCTTCGTCTTTACTTTCGTCTTTGGGTTTTTAACGTTAAAACCCAAAGACGAAAGTTTCTCTAAAAGTCTTGCTTTCCTAGGCTTTAGGATCTGACTTACCCATCAGGGCTTTTCATCCGAAGATCTAGAAATCCTGTCTAGGCAAAAAGCTTGGACTTGAGAGCACTTTTTTTTTTCGAAAAATAAAATTATATTAACCCTTATCAGTCGTAAGTCACCTATTATGTGACAACAGTACTTTGTCGCTGCGGTCGTAAGTCACGTGGGAGGTGACAAGATGAGACACGTTGCAACTCGCTCTGTGTGAAATGCAGGCCTTATTGACTTATTAGTTAAACATCCGTAACAGAGCAATTGACATCTCCAATTATATATCTTTGCCTTTTTCAATTATTTTTTAATATATTGAGCCCAAAAGTCAATAAAGTCAATGGAAACTGTATCTGTGGCTACAACCTAGCGAGAATCACGCATAAAAAGCTAGCGACCGATAAGGGTTAAATATTAACAATTATTTACGGCTTTAATTAGACGACCGATTGGCTCAGTGGCGGGGCCCTCCGCCCGCGGAGTCAATGGTCGCGGGTTCGATTCCCGCATCGTAATAAATATTTATATGGATTTATAAATGTTTACTTCGAGTCTGGTAACCCCCCCCCCAATCCGCATTTCCTTTCCTGCCCATTCCTTTCTTCTCTATCCTTTCCCTTCCTCTCCGCCAATCCACGGTCTGCCGTGACTAGTCGCAAGCGTGCCGATCGTCCCGGGGTCTCGGGCTCCTTCGGGGACTATGGTGCCTTACCTCAGCATGCAGAGCTCTGCTGGGGCTGACCTCCATCCTCCCTTGCGGCTCGTGGGATTCACTAAGACGAATTTATAATATACCTAATTTGTCGAAAAATGACGGCGACGTGGTTCGCCACCCGTCACGTCCTGATTCTCACGAGGGCGAAAAGCGACCTAAAGACCAAAAAAAAAAGCGGATGGAGCTCTGTGGTCTCTGCCAACCCCTGCGGGGGATAGGCGTGAATATATAAAAAAAATTACCGCTTTATAGCGTATATACCCAAATAAATGTCTTATACAGCCACTTAAATACAGCAATTTCAATGATATTTTCGTTTCATAGTCTTTGCCCTTGTCTACAACAAATAAACCTATTTGCTATTTATAAATAGTGTGTTTCTTAGCTAGATCACACCTGTACAAATTGTTGTTTTGTCTACAATTTGTTTATGACGCCTTATCAGTTTGTTATCTCAAACGAGACACTGAAATCTAAGAAATATTAATTGAGTGTATATAATTGTTTCAGTTTTACAATGTGTGATTAACTATTAAATAGATCAAATAATACTTTTAATTGTCTCAGCGCTAAAGTTACAGCTTTCGGGGTTAATGAAAGTCGACTATTTTCACATACGATTGCTTTTCTTTTATGGCAAACGATCAGGCGTGTCAGCTGATGGAAAGCAAACAACGCCTCTCATAGATATTCGCGGAGCTACAGGTATTGCAAAAGCGTTGCCGGCCTTTGAGAAACTTGTAGGCTTGTTAGTTGAATGTTTCGATGTCGTATCGCTTTGGAACCACCGCTTGAGATAGCTAGTTGCACAGAGTAGTGGTGGGTTCAAAGAAGTTTCTAGAAAGACACACCGTACTGGATCAGCATTCCTCTAGATGATAGGAATGAAATAGAATAAATAACTGTAAGCCATACAAATACTTATCCTATATGTAGTGCGAGAATTGAAACCTTGACTCTTGGTTCAGAAAGTGATTAAAGTCATATGTGACTGTTAGAATTCAAATTTATCTGACTGATTTCTTCACAGATGAAAACACCAAGGCGGAAGAAGCGGAGAAAGAAAAGCTGAACGCTGACAATGATACGCAAGAAACGAACAAAAAAATGTCCTCATTAAAAATGCTTTGTAAGTTTGCACTTTTTCAACTAACCTTTATTTCTCTGTCTGTTAAGATCAGCTGGAACATCAGCAGCAATGCAATTCCGTAAACTGATTCCATTATCATCATTAAAAGCTGAAATCACCTCTTGCATTGCATGTTTGCCTATCACAAGATGGAACATTTAACTTTAAAATGGATATAACAGGCATCATGATGGATGAGTGGATTGATAGGCCTGTAGGCGTAGACCAAGGAGAACATACCTTGATTAAATTGGCGAAGTTCCTTATAAAGGCCAGGTCAAAAGTACCCTTAACCGAGGAGCTTGTACAAAGAGAGCGATGAGTGTGGATGAAGCAAAGAAAGAGCCAAAAAGTGCTGTGATCGCGGCATATGGAGATCTGTGGTCTCTGCCTACCCCTACGAGAAACAGGCGGTATGATATGTATGTATGGTATGCAGAAGGCATCAACAATCATCAACACCTGGTGACAGACCAACATATAGATATAGATCTCAATTAATATACGGAATCTAGTCTATTTATCAGTTTATCAAATCCAGTTTTTAATCTATGCTCTGTACAGATCATCACTCCACCTATCGTGAGCATTCACGTTTGCCTATACGCGTTCTCTACTTCAACAATCGTCTACTCCAATGGTTGTCTGTTCTCTGACAAACGCGATCAGCCCAGCCACCCCAGTAGTACAACTAAGTAATTCACTTCTTTAAATTTCTTCGTCTTACTGGGTCAATTTTATTTCAGACACTTCACCGTCCGCACGTCGGGGATTTATCGTAGTTGGAACAGCCCTAACTCTGCAGGTGAGTCTGCACTCTGAAAACAGCATGGCCCTGGAAGCCCGTTGAAGCTTTAGCAAGATAAGCTTTGAAAATATTTCAATTGGAGACAGCTTGAATTTATTCTATTTGGTTCTCCGATAAGTCATGCAGAAAAGTGAACTTTTGCAGACCGTCAAAGGTGGAAAAGTTGCTTGTCTGGGGCACGTCATAAGACTTTAGTTCTTTGGCAGATTTGTTCATTTATCCTTTAAGGTATTTGTATGTATGTTTTTTAACGTTTTAATGTCGTTTTTGATGAAAATTAATGATGTCTGTTTTCTTGCTGGATGTAGTGCATTTACCTGGAACTTAAACTAAAACTTCCGAAAAACGGCTGTCAAAAACTCTCCACCCGCCAACCACTATATACAACACCAAACACACACTACCACTTTTCCACGTTGCAAACGACACGTGTTTCGCTTCATCACGAGGCATCTTTAGGTATAGTAAACTCTGCAGAAGACAACCGTTAAGTCATTAACGGTTGTCTTCCTTAGAGTCTACTATACCTAGACAACGCCTAACTCCTGACTCCATTAATCGATTTTGAACAACTCATGTTAATAAAAAGGTTCTTATGGGAATGGTGGCCGTACAAGTGTACGCGAAGCAGATCTTCATGCAGTCAGCGCCGAGTCTCTCCTCGCACTTCTGCTCCGTTATATTTGCACTGATGATACTCTTGGGCAGCCTCACGAGCGCTGCAGTTACCGACAAGTTTGGGAGGAAGGTAGGGATTTTCATCGTTCAATTTTCAATATTACGAAGGATATAAGTAAAATAAATAACTTTTATGAAGAGGAGAAGTGCCGATTTTATATTTTTTTAATTTATTTATATGCCACAAAAAACAAATTATTATCGTGGAGTAACACCTCCCCGACTAGCGAAGGTTGGCAGCCAATTCAGCACTTGCCTCCTCCTTCGCGAGGTGCTGCTGCACCTGTAAAGTAAATAAAAGTATGTATATAAAATCACGTTTTAAAAGATCTTTCGTCTAAATGATGACCAGTCCGGTCTGTAAATCTGTCTGGTTATATAGACTTTGTTACAAAATTATAGTTAAGGTTGAAACCCTAATTCTACCATCAGACACCATTTATAATGGGCATATAAAAAATCCATTTATTTACAAGTGATGATACAATTTGAACCTTGTTGAACGTTAATATATGATTTTATTTTGCAGTTCCTACTCATCACTTCTTCGATATCAGTGGCTCTGTGTCTGTTTGCAATGGGAATATTCCTGCAGACGGAAATCGTACCGCCTTGGGTGACGGCAATCCTCATCCTGGTCTACTGTTTCTTCTTCATTCTTGGCGCCGGCAGCATTCCTTACGTGCTTCTCGCTGAATACTTCTTACCCGAGGTAAGGATTGGGTGTTTCAGTATTTTAAAA
The DNA here is from genome assembly GCA_031353405.1 of Baronia brevicornis. Classification (NCBI taxonomy): domain Eukaryota; kingdom Metazoa; phylum Arthropoda; class Insecta; order Lepidoptera; family Papilionidae; genus Baronia; species Baronia brevicornis. Next base: position 288,634 of record JASFAT010000418.1, on the reverse strand, counting down.
TGATGGCCGCGTTTAAGATATTGTGGAGTGTTAATAAAAGTAGCTTCTCCGAATTATAATGATGCTTATGGGGACGCTTCGGACGTCGGACAAGTCATGGTTACGAAATATAAGATCGGGATAAGTTTTGCTGATCTGACAGCCAACTTCCACTAATGGAAAGGCACTTGAAGAGGAAGAAAAATTATATTTTTTTTGTAGTACAGCATTTATCGTTTGTTTAATATCAGGATCAACAGGATGCAGGTTAGGTTGGTGGTTAAGGCGATATACAAGTATTAGCAAATATGCATTGATGCTGCATTTGCATGAGATCGATTGGCTCAGTGTCGGGATCTTCCGCCCGCGGAGTCAATGGTTGCGCGTTCGATCCCCGCATTGGAATAAATATATGTATGGATTTATACATATTTATTCCGAGTCTAGTAACCCCCCCCCCTCCGTATTTCCTTTCCTGCCCTTTCCTTTCTTCTTTATCCTTTTCCCTTCCTGTCCGCCAATCCACAGTGTGCCGTGCCAATGGATGCCTGGCTAGGCGCGAGTTTAGTCGCAAGCATGACGATCATCCCGGGATCGGGCTCCCCCGGGTACTATGGTGCTTTACCTCAGCATGCAGAACTCTGCTGGGGCTGACCTCCATCCTACTATTAATTGTATTATTCAATATTTCGTGGGATATATGCATACATGTATATACATGTATATATATATATATGCATATACATACCTATATACATATATACATACATACATATATATATATGTATGCATGTTACAAATATCGATCACCAAGTACTCACTGAATGGTTAAAGCTTTTACCATTACGTTGGAATGTCTCATCTCTCATCATCTTTTACTGCTTCTACAAGGTGTTAAGAGAAATTGTTTCAAATAATTCCTAGTCTCAAATTTCACTACCACACAACTCCCACGCCACTAGAAAAGCTTCATTCCCACCACCTGGATGAGCGATGATCCAATACGGTACGTTTTTCCCGAAACTTCTGTCCACACATCACCAACGCACCACCAACTGGTACGTAAATGGTAATAAGTCCCCAATACCTCTTCTTTACAATACATTTTCTGTTCAAATATTTTATAGTCTACTGCAATAAACCACCTACAAAACAAACAAACAAACAAACAAACAATATTACGTGAATACGAAAAAATAAACTTTTACACATCGAAAAATAGTTTTGTACTGGTTACTACGAACGCTATGCCGCATCGACGCATACGGCAACACGCATAGGACAAGGGTAAGAGACCAACCCAACTGCTGGCAACATTGTCTGGGTTTTCATTTGTTTTGTGTCGCTGGTAAAATAATTTAATAATTGGAACAAAGTTGCCAGTCCTCATATTTTATATACTTAATGAACTATATCGCCCGCTATAGACTCTAAAGGTAATTAAGTATATAAAATATTAGGACTGGCAACTTTTAAATTAGTTTACCTGATACACCAAACAAAAAAATACCTATAGCGCCTGCACTGTGTGATGTTGCAGATATTTTTGCGTTGATTGCTTTCCATCAGGCGATATGCTAGCTCGTTTGTTTTCCTATCCCGATAAAAACAATATAACAGTATTATTTAACAATATTGTAAATAAACTTGATGTTTCAGGTCCAAAGCTTGGCATCGACGCTTCTAATGGAATGGGTGTGGCTGCTCAACTTCTTGATAATAGGCGTGTTCCCTTTCATGATCAAATACTTTGACATCTACGGCTCCTTCTACATATTCGCCTGTTTCGGTGTCGTCAGTTCTTTAGTGGGTATCTTCTTCGTGCCTGAGACGAAAGGCTTGACCAAGGAAGAGATACAGGAGTCACTGATCCGCAGGCGGAAGAAGTGAAGAATTTTTTTAACTAGCATTAAACAGATTTATCATTCCTAGCTGTAGTGTTCTTTTATTGCCAATGTTATTTCTGTATTACCAGAGAAGAACGAGGCTAGAATAGAGAGAATGGGAAGATATCTCACCTTAAAAAGGTCGAAATACTGTGATTGTTAAATTTGTTGTATTTATACATAAGTTTAACAATCACAGTATACAGTATACGTAACACGATATCCATATTTTTTAGAACACTCATATTGAATGTAGACTGAGTCAAACAGGGTGTCCAGTGGCAGAAATAGGTTTTTAAACGTAAATAATAAAAAACACCTGCGAACTATAGTATATAAATAAAATTCAATAGTTTTTTAAGAAGAAAACTGCTGATTTTACTTTTTTAACGACGGCGACGTGATTCGCCATCCATTACGTCCTGATTCCCACGAGGACAAGAAGCAACTAGCGGAGAGTAGTTTCGCTACGATGAATGTGAGAGGAAGGATGGATGAAAAGATGGATGAGTGTGAAGGAAGCAAGGTGTGCCGGGATCGTAGCGGATGGAGACCTGTGGTCTCTGCCTACCCTTACGGGAAACAGGCATGACGATATGTATGTATGTATTTTCGTTTAAATTATTTCGTCTTAATATTGATCGCAGGTCGAGCAGACTTTTGGATTCTAGTCATAGTATTCTGTGCCACTCGCTGAAGTAGTTAGTTTCATAGACTTGACTTTTGAGGTACAGAAAAATTCTATATGGATGAGATCCGATAGCCTGGGTGGGCCAGGGGATATGGCCGAGATGGCTTATTTATTTCAATGGATATCAAGAAGAAGCTCCATGGTCTCTTTATGACTGTGAGGCGTGGCGCCATCTTGTTGAAAATATAAACGAGAGGAAGAAAGACTTTCAATATTGACAGAAAATAATCAGAAAGCATGCGTTTACTCAATATTCGCCCTATAACCTAATTCTGCTACCAGGCACTATATTATCATTGTATTTCATTATTAAGAATAAATATATTAATGTTGATTTTAGCTTGGCTTAAAACAAGTTATTACCAATTCAACAATAAAATATTTGAATCGAAAATGTAGTGTATATAAAAAGATATTGTGGAATAATGATCATAAATCAATATTTTTGATCTTAGAGTTCGATAAATTACAGTTGTTTTCTTATTGTAAAATAATATTAAATAAGGCTAAAGAAAATGTAACCTAGATATTTAGGATTTTAATATAATAATTCTTGGCATATTATTATAATAAGTGTATTTCGGCAAAAACTATTCTGTTTAATCAATCTTTTTTTACGTTTACCCGATATTAATATGCATAATAAATATTTAAAAACCAATTAATTATTTATAGTTATTAATTTAGTTTTGATTAGAAAATATACTTTCACAAATTCATTTTGTTATTTCGATATTTTATGCGATTTAATGAAGTTAGTCAGTTAGTTAAGTTATGCTTGAAGATGCGTCGTATTTTTTTTGTTTGCTTTTTCTTTCCTTTGATGGCAGTTAGTTATAACTATTATGTCAGTGTCAAGTAAAATACGACAACATTAAATCTCTTAAAGTATAACTAGTCAACTTATCACGTTACGTCTTTATATGGACAGTCAAAAGTTTTACTTAGCTAAGATCCGCGACAAGCAAAACAATAACAGAAAATTAATAATGTGTGTTTTTACGTTAGGTTAAGTGGATTTATTTGGAACTTAAACCAAAAACTTACCGAAAATCGGCCATCAATTCTCGACCCACCAACCACTATACACAACACCAAAAACCGTAAAGTTAGAACCAGAAAAGTGTTTGGCGTTGTATATAGTGGTTGGTGGGTGGAGAGTTGATGGCCGATTTTCGGTAAGTTTTTGGTTTAAGTTCCAAATAAATCCACTAAACCCAACGGAAAAACACACATTATTAATTTTCTGTTATTGTTTTGCTTGTCGCGGATCTTAGCTAAGTAAAACTTTTGACTGTCCACATAGTGATGGATTTCCGCAAAGTAACGCCTGACTCCATTAATAACGTTACGGCTTGATAAAATGGTGGCTATTCTACCAAAACCTTCTATGGACTTTTTCAGTCAACATAAAAAGTAACGATACACGTATTTATTTCATATCACTTCACTTATACCCCTTAATCGAACTATATTGTATAATACGCCACCACAATTAAACAAAATAAGTGATAATTATATAAGATTATGAAGATATAATAAAAACACAACGTCACTGATATAAGTTGGCGGGAAAAGTCTCATGCGTCGTACTGACGCGAAATACGTGTCATATTTTTTATTTACCGTAAAGCAGGCAAAGGAACATGTTGGTCACCTGGTGGTAAATGATCATCGCCACCCATAGACATCCGCTACGTAGGTCTTTTGTGAACACATACGCTCGTCTCTTGATTGTTGAATTTCTTCTATATCGTCCTTACGTGGGGAAGCAGATGATAAATCTGTCGTCTACATATGCACAGTTTGTGGCAGAAAACTGAGAATAAATATGTAGAGGTACACGGCCAGCCATCTAGTTGATGGGGATGGAATCTATTTCTTAGACGCGTAGTCTGATGGTGAACTGTGCAACTGGGAGATTTTTGAGAATTTTCCTTTTAGACTATATGTTTGTTAAACTAATGTTTAGAAAAATAAACGTATTGTTGTGTTGTGTTGTGCATTTTAAAATATACACCCTTACCTTAATATATACATATCGTCACGCTTGTTTCCGTAGGGGCATGCAGGGACCACAGATCTCCATCCGCCACGATCCCGGCACACCCTCCTTGCTTCCTCCACACTCATCCATCTTTTCATCCATCCTTCCTCTCACATTCATCGTAGCAAAACGGCTCTCCATTAATCGCTTCTCGCCCTCGTGGGAATCAGGACGTGACTTTTGGAGAACCACGTCGCCGTCTTTTTTAACAAATTATATATAAATTGAAGTGGCAATGGGCTGGTCACTTTTGTCGGAGATCCGACAATTGTTGGAGCAAACGAGTGTTGGAGTGGAGACCGCGTCTCGGTAAACGTAGTGTGGGACGCCTCCCGGCTAGATGGTGGGACGATCTGCGCAGAGCGGCTGGCAGAAACTGGATGCGCGAAGCCGAAGCTCGGGTTAGGTGGCGCTTCATGGAGGAGGCCTATGTCCAGCAGTGGACTGCCGCAGGCTGTTGATTGATCGATAATTCTTCATAGTGAATCGCACGAGCCGCAGGGAAAGATGGACTTCAGTCCCAGCAGAGCTCCGCGTTGAGGTAAGACTATAGTACGCGGGGGAGCCCGATCTCGAGACGGTCGGCACGCTTGCGACTAAGCTCGCCCTTAGCCACGCATCCATTGGCACGGCAGACCGTAGCACTATAATATGTTCTGGAAAAGTGGTCTTGAGTTTTATGTTTTTGTGTGCTTCCTGACATATACGCAGTCGCAAAGCTACTATTCAGTTGTCAGTCTTTCGTATCAGTATATCAAGCCACTAAAGTAAGGTGTTTCAATAAGTAAGATGCGATAACATTGGACCAACCAGCCCGTCCATTTGACAAAGGACAACTAACAAGTGAGTTAAGTGTGTCACTGTTGGACAGCCCTGCATACGATAACGCGCTGTTAGACACGGAACGAGGCGCATTTTGAACGCACTAGTGATGGACGTTAACATAAAACATCGATATTTTATCGATGTATTACATCGCACAGTGGCATCGATGTAATACTGATATATAAAAAATACATTAACGTTTTTCACGCATTGTTTGTATTTATTATATTTTACAAATAAATAACGTATTTGTATAATTTATGGACTTTTTCATATCGCTTATACACTTTAATCGCACTATATTGTATAATACTCCACCATAATTAAACAATATAACTGATAATCCACGCCACGCCAATCCACGGTCTGCCGTGCCAATGGATGCGTGGCTAGGGGCGAGCCTAGTCGTAAACGTGCCGATCATCCCGGGGTCGGGCTCCCCCGGGGACTATGGTGCCTTACCTCAGCATGCAGGGCTCTGCTAGGGCTGACCTCCATCCTCCCTTGCGGCTCGTGGGATTCACTAAAGACGAATTTAATATACCTAATTTGTCGAAAATGACGGCGACGTGGTTCGCCACCCGTCACGTCCTGATTCTCACGAGGGCGAAAAGCGACCAATGACGAGCCGTTTCGCTGCGATGAATGGCAGCGGATGGAGCTCTGTGGTCTCTGCCAACTGCCAACTGCTCTGTGGATAGGCGTGAATATATAAAAAAAAATATAACTGATAATAATATAAGATTATGAAAATGAAATAAAAACAAAACGTCAGTAATGTAAGTTGGCGGGAAAAGTCCGACTTATTACAAAGTATTTATTATAAATCAACCTTTTCGACATAAAATATACGTCGATGTTGAAGAATTAACGATATATTGTTTTAAATCTGTGCATCGATGTATAAATCGATTGTTAGTAAAATATCGATATATGTATCGTAGCGATGATAGTGAAGCGTATATTTAGCCCCCAGCTATTGATTCGATCGACGTCCATTGTTTGTTTGCGCTTGCCACAGACTAAATAAACATGCTTACTTGGTTTACCGTTTTATGAATGTTATTATTGAAAATGTACTACGTTAAATGTATGTCATCCTAGTAGATTAGGAGGATGATTACTCAAACTTTTTTAACTTTATACAGTTATACATACATATATTTATATATCTATCTATAAATATATGTAATAAAGAAACGTATCGACTCGTTTAAAAAGCAATAGTGGACGATAACGCTTACCAAAAATGAAAATAGACGCGAAAATTTGACGGCCTATAATTTATTTCATCTCATCATCTCTCATAAATTTCATTTCATCAGGTGGATAAGCCTTCTCGATTACATCCCTCTTTCACGAAATAAACAAAATACTTTTATACAAACTAAATTTTAAGCGAGAATCTCTCTGCAGGTGAAGGCCTCCTTTAAGGATATTCATCACCGCCTAGAGCGAGCTATTTGACAGCAGACTGAGCCGGCTATCTCTAGTCTCCATGTTTCGAGACTGTGAAAGAGTACAGGTTGCATGCACTGGTCGATGATGTTCCTCTTAAAATTTATCGAATACGTCAAGAGAAACATCACTGAAAACTTCATGTGTCCCAAACACTTTCTACTTTCGACGTCAGCACCAATGATACATAATCCCAATGTTAATGGGCCATCTTATTATTAACCTAAAAGTTCCGTTAGCCGACCAGGGAAAGTTTTATTTTTATGATTTATATATGACATCCGCATAACTCGGATCAAATTTCGATTTCGAGTGACTTCCAATATTTTGGATGTAGTATGTATCCACTTCTCTGTCTTTTAATCATATCGAAATATTAAATTATATTATTTAATTAACTAAAAACACTTTTGTTGGCGCAGAGATCCAAAATAGATCTTGGCCTACGAACAGATCTTATACCACCGTGTCCTGTCCTGCGCCACCTCCTGTCAGTTGCAGATTTGAAGGTTGCGCAAGTCATCCTCCACCATGACTCTCCAGCGGTACCTGGGGCGTCCAACAGGATTATTTACCTTTAGTAATAAAATTTAGAAATAAAAAATAATCATTTGGGTTATTATTTTAAATTGTCAGGGAGTATCTTCGCCTAGCCGTCTGTCCTGTATTTATGGTATTGGTACACGGGTACGCGAGTCCGGCCTCCCGAGCTATTACCGTATCACTGCTTGTCTTCCGTTGCGGCAGTATCATATCCCTATCATCCTGTCTAAATCCATCTTTCCTTCCCCCAGCCCTTTGTATTATTCTCTATCCTTTTCCCTTCCTCTCCGCCAATCCACGGTCTGCCGTGCCAATGGATGCGTGGCTAGGGGCGACCTTAGTCGCAAGTTTGCCGACTGTCCCGGGATCGGGCAACCCCGGGTACTATAGTGCCTTACCTCAGCGTGCGGGGCACTGCTGGGGCTGACCTCCATCCCTTGCGGCTCGTGGGATTCACTATTACGAATCTTAATATACCTAAGTCGTTAAAAAATGACGGCGACGTGGTTCGCCACCCGTCACGTCCCGATTCCCGCGATGGTGAGAAGCAACTAACGGAGAGCCGTTTCGCTGCGATGAATGTAAGAGGTAGGATGGATAAAAAGATGGATAAGTGTGAAGAAAGCAAGGAAGGTGTGCCGGGATCGTAGTGGATGGAGATCTGTGGTCTCTGCCTACCCCTACAAGAGACGGGCGTGACGATATGTATGTATATAACTCATTTTCAACGTGTAATCCGAAATACTTCAACGCGTTATTCTGTGTAATCTCTCTAAACCTGTAAACACGGTTTACATCAACATGGGACAAAAGCAACCGCGGAAATATTCCCCACTTCCCCACTCTCCCACTACCCCACTTTCGGTGAGCGGAACGGCATTGCGGCCAATCACACAACTCATCTGTGATCGAATGTATACAGTTACCCAGTGTGTAGAAATGGTTATGTTTTGCGGGTCGCTTGTGTCGCTTATAGGAAAACGCTATGCGTTTAACTTTATGGCATTTCATTTCCCCGTATTCCAATTTATTGTTGAATATTCGAAACTACTTATTTACTCATATAGTCTCATTAAACAAAACTTATAAACAAATGGCTATCCAACCTGGCATATAATCCTACAGAATTGATATTAAATAAACATTAGCTTAGGAGCATAAAATAAAATAAACTAAATATACATTCAGATACACTGGTTTGTATACTTAAGTAAAGGTTTTTTAAATTTTAAATTTGTAAAGTTATATTAAGTACCTATAGCAAGTAAATAATATATGTAATACATAAATGTGTCACAGAAGGAAACTGCCTGCCGTAGTGCAGGGCTCGCCCCGGTTTGGGAGCAGTGAAACAAATTTGTAAACTCGTCAATGATCAATAAATATATATTATTATAATTATTATTACTTATTTACTTTGCCAGATCCGCATATAAAAAACGGTCATAAGGCCGAAACTATTCTACAGCTGCGAGGCCTGGACTTTAACCATAAACAATGAAACCAAACTCCTAGTCACTGAGCGCAAGATACTCAGGAAAATACTGGGACCAGTGAGGAGAGAAGTCGCATTTGGAGAGTCCCGAAGTACCAAGAGATCGATCACGGGGTTGATATACTTCTTCGGGTAAGCCGGCCCATTCATGCTACAGACAAATATTATGTGGACAGTCAAAAGTTTTACTTAGCTAAGATCCGCGACAAGCAAAACAATAACAGAAAATTAATAATGTGTTTTTTTCTGCTGGATGAAGTGGATTTATTTGGAACTTAAACCAATTACCGTACTTTGAGAGGTAGCTTAGCTACCGCGCGGTAGCTAAGCTACCTCTCAAAGTACGGTTTTCTGCGGGAGCGTGGCTTTCCCGGGCGAGCCGGCCCATTCATACTAGAGACAAATATTATGCCATTCTTGACAAGGTATTCATCCGCATCAGCGTGGTTCTACCACTATTAAAGCTGTAGATATACCTTGAGCGTTAGCATGTTGCTGACGCGAACCCATAGATTTTTTCCTACCCAGTCGTGTAACGCGGCTATAGAAGTTTTATTTCTTAACATATTATTTTGTAAGTTAAATTCATTCTTGTGTGTACAGTTAGTTAATCTCGACAAACATTTGGGCTGGGGCTCTCCCCATTCGCCGTTAAGTTTAATTGGATCCAAGTTAAACTGAGCGTTGATCTCAGTTTAGCGAGTCGGGTTAACTCCGGCGTGAATAGTTCGGGTTGGTGCAGCGATTAGTTGTGCTGCGGTTTGTGGGTACACTATCGCTATTCCAACATGTTACAAGTTACGAAACTACTTTAAACTGTTGCTTAGATCATTGTATTAAAGCAAATCAAATAATTGGATGGTAGGTATAGTTTCTAAGGGAAAACGAAATCGTGGCTTTTACTATATTCCTAAAATTTTTACCATATTTACTTACCTTTTAAACTATCCCTGGACTTTTAGCCCAAATCGGGCCAGCCGTTCTCGGGTTTTAGCGAGACTAATGAACAGCAATTGATTGATTTATTATATTATATATATATATATATATATATATATATATATATATATATATATATATATATATATATATATATATATATATATATATATATATATATATATATATATATATATATATATATTATATATATATATAGTGTTTAATTTATATGTTATTTGTCTATTCTGTGTTGTGGGTATACTTGTGAAGGTGGATTTGGAGACAATTGAACTTTTCACTTGATCTTTATTGGAAAGGCACTACACTTTCTGACCAGCGAAAGTTGGCGACCATACCAACTATCTCCGTCTTAACGGAGTGAAACACTTCGGCAGTAATGTTCTCATCACGATCAATTGTAAGGATTTGTAAAGGGTGTCCGGTGTTAGAACTAGATTTCCAACTTTAATTACTTTTTTCAAACAGGGATTATCCAACCTATAACTAAGGTAAGGATACATCCTGTTTTGAACGGGACTGTCCTTCTTTCGACCACTGTACCATTGACCCCAAATAAAAATCCGGAACGCCAAATAGTCCCGTTTTTCCAAAATATAAAAATTTTATCTTTATTTAAAAGCATCACCAACTTTATTAAAGATAATTACTCTCTCAGACACTTTCTTTTAATAGAGCTGGTGATACATTACAATTTTACATATTTTGTTATAATAAAAATAATTATAATGAATGTGAAGACTGATTGATTGTATTGTTGCAATTGTTCAAAATAAAGAACATTAAAGAGTTGTGTTCATCTTCTTTGTTAACTTGCTTAACTGGCGTTTATTTAATCTTTTAACTATTAACTCACTAGCTTCTGTCCGTGGTTTCGCTCGCGTGGAATTAAATTTATTCCGAGGAAACTATCGTGTTTCCTATGTATTGATATTTTCTATGTATAAGAGCTATTGTATTGGGATAAAAAGCAGCCTACGTTTGACCTTGGATCTTCAACTAACTCCATGACAAATTTCCTAAAAAATAGTTAGCACTGAAAGCGTAACAGACAGACTCGAAATTATAATATTGATATGGAAGTAAAAAAATGGTTATTTTTACTTTTTTTAACCACATTTAAATATAGTCGAATAATCTTTGTTGGAAGGTATTGTAGAAGTGGAGTAAGGTTAAAAATATAATGTCATATATAATTTTATGCTTTAGGCAACCAAGTTATCAACTGACGCCGGCAACGCATTTGAGAGGCCTCTGGTGTTGCGGATCTCTGTGGACGACGGTGATCGCATACCACCAGGTGATCTTTATGTTCGTGTGTCTGTTCTGCAATATAAAAAAAATTAAAAAAAGACATTGTTAACCTTTTTTTATGGGATAGAAAGGCAAACCAATGGGGATGTCACCTGATGGAAAGCAATCAACGCCGCCCGACATCCGTAGTGCCATAGGTAATGCAGAAGCGTAGCCGGCTTTTAAGGAAAGCGTCATTATGGGATGGGGAAGGTGGTAGGAGGGAGGGGGGAGGCCTCCGGAACTCAACCGCTCACCGGACGAAGCGCGGTAGCTAAGCTACCACTCAGACGCCGGTTTTCTGCGGGAGTGTGGTACTCCCCCGGGCGAGCCGGCTCATTCACGCTACAGACAAATAATATGCCATTCTTGCTAACGTATTCGTCTGCAGCGTGGCTCTACCACTTTTAACCTTTAAGGAAGTAAGTATATCCTTAATTATAATGTTTGCCAAATGAAAGTTAAGTGAACGACCGAATGTAGGCCGATCGGAAAGTGAGTTTATTGTGAACTCTTTATTGATTTATTTGCAATAAAAACTTTATTGAGGGTTTTATGGGCAGAGACACCACTGCAGTTTTTATATTTTGTGAAGGACCTTTGAATTCACGAGGAAATTTTACATGCATTCCGCTGTGTTCTTTGCTCGTTATTTTTCTATTTTCGTATACCACGATTGTCATAATTTATCAAAATGATTCGTTAAAAAATGACGGCGACGTTATTCGCCACCCATCACGTCTTAATTCCCACGAGGGCGAGAAGCGACTAACGGAAAGCCGTTTTGCTACGATGAATATGAGAGGAAAGATGGATGAAAAGATAGATGAGTGTGGAGGAAGCAAGAGGGGTGTGCGAGGATCGTAGCGGATGGAGATCTGTGATCTCTACTTATCCTTGCGGGAGACAGGCGTGACGATATGTATGTTTATATAATTTACATCACGATAAAAAATTCTAATTGTTACGATTATTAATGGATTTACTTTGCGGAAATCCATCACTATATGGATAGTCAAAAGTTTTACTTAGCTAAGATCCGCGACAAGCAAAACAATAATAGAAAATTAATAATGTGTGTTTTTCTGTTGGATTAAGTGGATTTATTTGGAACTTAAACCAAAAACTTACCGAAAATCGGCCATCAATTCTCCACCCACCAACCACTATACACAACACCAAAAACCGTAACCGAAAAGTCACTTTTCGGTTACGACTTTTCGGTTGTCTTCCGTAGAGTCTACTATATCTGAAGATGCCTCGTGTTGGGGCGAACCATGTGTCGTTTACAGGATGGAAAAGTGATAATGTGTGTTTGGTGTTGTGTATAGGGGTTGGTGGGTGGAGAATTGATGGCCGATTTTCGGTAAGTTTTTGGTTTAAGTTCTAAAAAAATCCACCTAACCCAACAGAAAAACACACATTATTAATTTTCTGTTATTGTTTTGCTTGTCGCGGATCTTACCTAAGTAAAACTTTTGACTGTCCATATTTAATTGTTACTTTTATTTATTCATTATTTATGTAAACAAACCCTTGTCGCGGAAGTGCGGCAATCTAACGTCGAGCAGTTATAGTGTCACCTCGTATGCCTTGGTCTAGTTTAGATAACTAATCAACTGTCTCCGGATCTGAGTTGTTGTTATACAGCGAAAGTTACATGGCACCCGGCTCAGCAAGCCGTACGTGTCGCGCGTTCAAACATACCGTAATGTGAGAGATTCACTCTCCACCAGAGCCTCGAAGCCTGCCTGATTACAGATAGCCTTAAGGCGTTACAAATGATTGATGCAGTCAGGCGTTACTTTGCGGGAATACCTTACAAAGATAAACTTAATTTGCTAAGACCTGCGAACACAAATCAGAAAATGACTATTGTATGTTTGCTAAGAAGTATATATGGAATTACAAGTCTAATTTTTACCGAGAAACGGCCTTCAGCAAATCCTTCAACTCTTCACTTTGGTCATAAAAAAAAAGATTTTTTTCATTTTTATTTGGAGTTCTTTGTTAATGAAGTGTATATGACTTTTTATAATACTTCTCACACGCGAGTCTGAATCTTTTTTAGCCGGTATATTTCTTTTTTATGAAGATCGTGGCTATCTTTAGTCCTGTGTCGGAAAATGAGCGATGGCGTACACTTTACCACCACGAGGTATATTAGCTGTACAATGGGCCGAACGTCATTAAAACCATTAAGTTTGGACGCCTTTGTTGGGCTGGGCACGTGGTACGGATGGACGAGGCTAGAGTACCCAAACGCCTACTCGACGGCAAACCAGTTGGTCGTAGAAGCCGCGGAAGGCCTAAGCTCAGATGGCTAGATGGAGTCGAGGACGACTTAAAGGCAATCGCTTTGAGGAGCTGGAGGGAAAAAGCTAAACGAACATCCGACTGGAAAAATTTACTGGACCAGGCTAAAGTCCACCCCCGGCTGTAATGTCTTAATGATGATGATAAGGATTTTGGTTAAACGCTTACCAAATTTCGAAAAGAATGTTTTATAACAAAGCGTTGCCTAGCAACCAACGATCTGCATATATTCACAACCTTTTTCCATCATACAACTTTAAATATATTTTTTGTCTGTTTGTAATTTTAAAAGTTTATGTAATAAATAACTTTGAAATGGATAATTATAAAGCCAATAGAAATTTACGTGTATTTTAAAATATGAAATTAATTTAGATTCTTTTTACGGTAACCCATCTTATCTCAAGACTCTCTTTGTTTTTCTAAATGACTCACATTCAAGGTGTTTCAGAACATCTGAAAACTTAATATTCAAAATGCCTGTTCATCATACCAACGTCTTTGACCAATCTTCCACAGTACATACTGCTCGGTTATGGAATTTGTTGCCAAAAGAGGTGAGACAAGCGAAGTCTCTTCCAATTTTCGAAGAAGCTTGTCAAAAATCACTATCTAAATATATAAATATGTTTGCATCTTTTTATTTATTCGTATTATTTACGGTTAAGTTGTATTTATGTGTGTATATATGTATTATGTATGTACGAGTATGTATATACTTATATATGTCCTTATGGCTATTATCTTTGTTTATTAATATTTTATTCTTTCTTCTCTATCATCATAACGATAATGTATCACCAACCTACATCAAATTATCTTTTTAACATTGTGTCCATCCTACGGTTGTCTGGAAGAAATCGCTATTAGCGATAAGACCGCCATTTGTATATAAATATTACAATCAATAATTGTATAACTTTGTTTTCGGTGTACAATAAAGAATATATCTATCTATCTAACTTGTATTCAAATATGTAATATACATAAATTGTCGAAATGATTTTTTTTTAGAAATCATTCACGATTCAAACAACAAATGTCTTCATACATACACTGAGTATAGAATAAATGTTTCTATCAACAAACCAAAATGAACAAAAAGTAGGTAAAACAAGTATGTACATTTGTTATGAAAATTATTGTCAATCATATTTGTAAAGGTAATCCAAAATAGCGAAAATGTTTATCTTACCTGAATATAGGGGTGTCAATTTCAAAGAAACAAAATTGTATTTCTATATTTTGTTACGAAACAGTATTATCACAGATGTGTGAGTGATTGGGTGACAGACGACCGACTGGCTCAGTGGCGGGGCCCTCCGCCCGCAGAGTCAATGGTCGCGGGTTCGATTCCCGCATCGGAATAAATATTTGGATGCGTGGCTAGGGGCGAGCCTAGTCGCAAGCGTGCCGATCGTCCCAGGGTCGGGCTCCCCCGGGGACTATGGTGCCTTACTTCAGCATGCAGGGCTCTGCTCGGGCTGATCTCCATCCACCCTTGCGGCTCGTGTGATTCACTAAAGACGAATTTAATATACCTAATTTGTCGAAAATGACGGCGACGTGGTTCGCCACCCGTCACGTCCTGATTCTCACGAGGGCGAAAAGGGACCATTGACGAGCCGTTTCGCTGTAATGAATGGCAGCGGATGGAGCTCTATGGTCTCTGCCAACCCGTGCGGGGGATAGGCGTGAATATATATAAAATATATAAAAAGTGTTAGTGATTCGTGTGTTATTAGCTGTAATAACAATTGCTTTTTAATATTTGCTATGTAATATTACACATTACATAGGAAATATTAGTAATTTAAATAATATTAATAATATTTTATTAACATAGCAAATATTAATAAAATAATATAGTCGATGATTTAACATTTGTAATACGTGATTAGAGATGACCCTAAAATGGTTAGTTTACATTTGTTTTTTTCGATATTTGGGTTTATAGGTGATGAGCTTGGGGATAGTCTATTTCCAGCAGTGAACAGCGACAAGCTGTTGATGATGATGATGAACTTTTATTGCTAAAAGAACTAACGCCTTCGAAAAAGTACTAGGGCGACATAAAGTGATTTGAAAACGCTTTTAGACCCTACTGCCGCCTCTGCGACGTATTGGGCTCCTCATTAACCCAGAAAGCACTCGCGGCTCCCGACCACCGGCCACCAGTGAAAGACGATGGAAACTAGTATACAATATATTAGCTGGTGGCGAGAGTACCAAGTTCAGTTGCGTTGCGACCGTCGTTGGGGACGCGTGCTTGTATATCCACGCTCCCAAGTTCGCGTTACGAACACACAATTTCAAAGTTTCCGAGTGCAGTGTATACGCGAGTGCTTCGTGATTCGAATCGAGTAAGTTTTATTGAAATACAAAATTAATTATAGCTCTTAAAACGTTCAAAGTAACAGTTTCTTGTTATTAATTTTTTATATATAGAAACTACATATTTCCTTGTTTAAATATTATATCTTATTCAGAAATATAAATAAGCCGTCATATAAAATTGTGCAATTTATTGTATTTTTAATTTTAAAAAAGGATACAAAGTTTCTCCTTCAAGTATTAATATAAAATGTGTTTTTTTAATCGTGTTCAAATTAAATGTGCGAAAATTAGCAAGGCAAGGAGATATAGAAAAATATACGATTTTCTTAATGAACCTAAAAAATGAAGGCGCATTATTTTGTTTTAACGATAACCTGCTGATGTTTGCATATGAATGGTAAATATCGTGGCAGTTTATTTTTTTACAAATTTCAAATAGTTTTTTTTTTTAATAAGTATCGATTCGATATTGTTAAAGTTTTATATCTAGTTAGCTAGGTAGACTTTCTAACTTTCAAATAAGACTACTTTGTTGAAAATTCATCGTTTACAAATGAATATATAAAGTAAGATTAGTTTACATTATAAAAAATATCTAACTAAAAATTTTTTTCTAATCTAATATCAGTACATATAGTTTGATCAAGTTTCAAAAGTATACATTATATGGATATTTAATAAAAATCCATTTGTTATATTTAAGTTTTAAAAAATCACTTCAGTTAAAAAATATAATCAAAAGCGTAGACTCTACATATAAATCGAAAGCTATTTATAAATCTAATTCTTCAAAGCCCAAACTGGTTTCGTCGGTGGGCTTCCAGCTTCATTACACGTCTGCTCGGCTTCCATAGAAATAGTATGGTCCTTATCAGTTTCCCGACAGGCCATAAATATCCCGGGACATTCGGCCACTGACCTGGTAACCAGTGCTTTATCACCACAGATCAGTTAAAAAAAAATCTTTGAATGTCTAACAGCTAGTAGTCAGAGTAGATATACTGATTTAGGGTCAATATTCTAAAACGTATATGTTAATATGGAAAAGTTTTGCGGAATTTCAAATAAATCCCGGAGAAGTATACATTTCAAACTTGTGGATGCTTATGTGAATGAAAGGGTCGATAGGGGAATACCGAGGAAAACATACCTTGACCAAATTGCCGAAGTTTTTAGGAAAGGCCAGGTCAAGAGTACCCTTAACCGGCGAGCTTGAATCAAGATAGTGATGTGTGTGGAGGAATCAAGGAAAATATGCCGAGATGGTAGCAGATGGAGATCTTTGGACTCTGCCTACCCTTACGGGAAACAGGTGTGATGATATTGGCGTACTTGTACATTCAACTAAATTCAATCCTATATATATCGAATCGAATAATAATCTTCTAATAATCTATTTTACATCTATTTATCTTTTTTTTATATAATATATTATCTTTTTTTTTCGGTAAGAATTAGATTAGTTATTCTATAATTTCTACTTCTTTTGGCCACTACACAAAACAAGTTTTTTGTTTATGTTTGCTATTCTCGGATCCATATCTATCACAGCCCATACACGTCCAAAAACTGGAGACGGGCCTCCACATTACTCGAGGAACTAACATTAACCCATCACGCTTGTCCAGGGTGGATTGGCGGGGTTACCAGGCTCGGAATAAATATCTGTAGGTAATAAATGGATCAAACCTGCGATCACTGAATCCGTAAGCGTCAGTCTGCCATTAAGATTAATATTTAATTATTCGAATCTAAAAAAAGGTGACCAGTCCGTTGCCACTTCAGTTTGCTAAGTCAAAGAACAACGTCAATGAATTTTGTTTTCTATATTAGATTATTTCTTATAGACGCTAGAGTGCTCAACTATTCCAACTATTTTTTTTGTGGGATAGGATGGCAAAACCTGACGGAAAGCAATCAACGCCGCCCATAGATATCCGCAGCGCCATAGTCAGTGCGGAAGCGTTGCCGACCTTTAAGGAAAGTGACATTATGGGAGTGGGAGGGGGAGGGTTTTAGGCCTCCGGAACTCAGGCTGCTCACCGTACGAAGTGCGGTAGCTAAACCTCAGACTCAGACGCCGGTTTTCTGCGGGAGTGTGGTACTTCCCCGGGTGAGCCAACCCATTCATACTACAGAAGAATAATATGCCATTCTGGACAAAGTATTCGTCTGCAACGTGTCTCTACCGCTAGGAAAACTAAAGAAGGAAGACTAATGGTATAAATTAAGTGCGAATATAGTGACTAGAAATCTGCCTACTGACTACTTAGTTTCATTTTATACAGTCAGTATTTTCGAAAGTTTGGTCTTTCGAACCGGATATTGTAGGATCAGTCCGCGACAGTTTGATCCTTTTGGCCGCATATTCTAGAATTGGTGCAGTTTTTATTTATATATACAGTCTACCGTTCGGAAGTACAAAGATTTTAAAAATTAATAACTTCATAAAAATCACTCCGTATATTAACCTCGTAATGGGGACATTGATATCAAATACATTTGCATAACTGCTTCTGGGTGTGTTAACTGCTTCGAATATTAAAAAGAATTTATATTTAATTTGCAATTTAATTGAATCAGCTACAACTTAATTGGTAAATATGGCGCTTACGATCTACCTGTATGGTTTCTATTTTACGTTGATTGCTTTGCATCACGGGACAAACTGACAGTTGTTTAGCTTCATGTCGCTAAAAAGTTCCTCATAAGTTTTATTGAATGAAGGTGTGCAACTAAACTGTTTTTTTTTTATAAAAATGCATACGATTAATAGAGTCAGGCGTTACTTTGCGGAAATCCATTACTACGTGGACAGTTAAAACTTTTAACTTAGCTAAGATCAATAGAAACAACAATAGAAAATTAATAATGTGTGTCTTCCTGCTGGATAAAGTGGATTTACAACCACTTAACGATTGTCTTCCGTAGAGTCTACTATACCTGATGATGCCTCGTGTTGAGGCGAAACACGTGTCGTTTGCAATGTGGAAAAGTTGTGTGTGTGTTTGGTGTTGTGTTGTTAGGTGGAGAGTTGCTGACGGCTGTTCTTCGGTAAGATTTAGTTTAAGCTCTCTGTATATCCACTTCATCCAGCAGGAAAACACACATTGTTAATTTTCTATTGTTGTTTGATATTCGCTGATCTTAGCTAAGTATAAAGTTTTAATTGTCCAAAAATGCATACATATATATTATTATTCAAAGTATTGCCCATCGCTAGCTACAATTTTTGCCCATCATTCTAGCAGATCTCGTATACCGTTACAATAAAAGTGTTCGTCTTTTGAGGCTATCCACGAATCAAGCCATTTTTCGATGTCTTCATATGAGCAGAACTGCTGATCAGCCAGATCATGTGCCATCAATGAAACAAGTAATAATCGGACGGCGCAATATCTGGGGAATATGGCGGGTGGGGTAGGACTTCCCATTTGAGCGTTTCCATGTAGATTTTAATGGGTTTGGCAACATGAGGCCGAGCGTTATCATGCAGCAGAATCACTTTTTCGTGTTTTTGTTCGTATTTTGGCCGTTTTTCGCGCAGTGCTCAGCTCAGTCGCATCGACTGAAGTCGATACCATTCCCCAGTGATGCTTTCGTTTGGCTTCAATAGCTCATAATAAACAACACCGACCTGCTCCCACTAAATACACAGCATAACCTTCGCAACGTGTATATTTGGCCGAGTCGACGACGTAGAAGCATGACCGGCTAGTCCCAATGACTTTCTTTTCTTTGGATTGCTGTAATGAATACATCTTTCATCATCCGTTACGATGCTTTGAAGGAAATTCTTCCTTTTTTGTCGCTGGAGCAGCAATAGGTTTATAGTACTGAAAGCGGACTAGTAGTGTACGGCTTTTGTGTTGTTCTTTATTCATTTTATCTCGCTTGCATATTCGCAACCATTAAGCGAGGAATTTAGCAAGTGATGTGACGGACAAAAAGCCACTTTTCATACTGGTGCTAGTTGCAAGTAGCTGCTTCGATTCAAAAGAGAGATAAACCAATAAAAACAATATTTTCAAGGTGAATTATTTTATCATCCCATAAAAGAAATTTCTGTGCTTTTTAAGAAAGTTCTTTTATGGGATAATAAGGCAAACACCCGTAGACATCTGCAGTGCTATGCATGGGGATTGCACAGTCATTGCAATAATGTGTAGGGTCGTTTTTAAAGGTTGCAACCCTTCGGAAACACCGCTGGAGGAAGCTGGTTCCACAGGGTAGTGGTGAGTGGGAAGAATTTTCGGGAAAAACTCACTCTACTAGATCGCCATTAATCCAGATGATGGTGGGTATTTAGAGATCGAAAATCCTTTGTAAGTAGCGAAATTAATGTCACTCGAATACGGGTGACGCGACCAGATGTGATATTTACCGTCACCCGAATACAGGAGACGCGGTCTGATGTGATATTTACTGGCACCCGAATACGGGTGACGATGTTTGATGTGATATTTACTGTCACCCGAATACGGGTGACGCAGTCAGGTGCGATATTTCCAGCCACGCAAATACAGGTGACGCGGTCTGGTGCGATATTTACTGTCACCCGAATGCGGGTGACGCGGTCTGATGTGATAGCCACTGTCACCTGAACACGGGTGACGCGGTTAGATATGATATTTAATGTCACCCGAATGTGGGTGACACTGTCTGATATGATATGACGCGGTCTGGTATGCTATTTACTATCACCCGAATACGGGTGACGCGGTCTGGTGTGGAATTTACTGTCACCCGAATACGGGTGACACAGTCTGATGAAATACTTATGTTTTCATTTCCCTACACAAATATAAATGGAAAGTTAACTTGGATATAAATTTAGAATTATATAATTTTACATCAAATAATATTGTAAATTTGAACAATGCTGATGTCAAAATGAAAGTAACCACTTATCTGTAATGTAATTATAGAGGTGGCTAGTCGGTACTCATGACGCACTTGTGAGCTAGTGAACATTTGTGAACGAATTTTTGATCACCTCTTAAATATCCAACAGAAAGGGTGTCGGCAATTTAAAATACCATGTGTTATAATTGCCCACGAAGCATTGCGCATTTGCATTTAGGGTTAGAAAAAAGAGTATTACAATAAGTTTAACAAGAAATCAATTATTTAATGCTTACTTATACGCTGTCGGTGTAGCCTAAACGATTCGACCATAAAATAGAAGTATATTTAATTTTCTCCCGCCAACTTATATCAGCGACGTTGTGGTTTATTTTGTTTTCATAATCTTATATTATTATCAGTTATATTGTTTAATTGTGGTGACGTATTATACAATATAGTTCGATTAAGGTGTATAAGTGAAGTGATATGAAAATAAATGCGTGTATCGTGACTTTTTAAATTGACTGAAAAAGCCCATAGAAGGTTTTGGTAAAATGGCCACCATTTTATCAAGACGTAACGTGATAACTGACTTGAAACATTTTAAAACATTGAATATTATTGTATTTTACTTGACACTGGCATAATAATTGTAACTAATTGCCATCAAAGAAAAGAAAAGAAATAAAAGTATATTTCATTGAATACCATATTTATATATTTATTCTTCTTATACAGATTCTAATACATAGGTGGACTTAAGAATTTCAAAGTATATACAAAAAAAATGAAAATAAAAAATTTAATAGATACATATAACTAAATATATATTTATCTATATGGACAGTCAAAAGTTTTACTTAGCTAAGATCCGCGACAAGCAAAACAATAACAGAAAATTAATAATGTGTGTTTTTCCGTTGGGTTAAGTGGATTTATTTGGAACTTAAACCAAAAACTTACCGAAAATCAGCCATCAACTCTCCACCCACCAACCACTATACACAACACCAAACACACATTATCACTTTTCCATCTTGTAAACGACACGTGTTTCGCCCCAACATCTTAGCTTAGTAAAACAACGGATCGTAGCTAAGTAAAACTTTTGACTGTCCATATAGTGATGGATTTCCGCAAAGTAACGCCTGACTCCATTAAAAATATATATTTATCTATCTTATATAGGTTATAAAATTTAATTAGAAGAAATAATTAAACAGCTAATAAAGAAAAAAATTAAAGCCAATTCTTACTTTTTTCCAGCGGTCTACCCGCTTTGACACTGACGGTATTTATTCCTGATTAGATTTATATCCTGCTAAATGTCTTAATATAAAAATATAACATATAAAACTAAAATTAATTAATATTTGAATAAAATATTAACATCGAGTGTCATCCATTACAAGTTTAAAAAAATTGATTTCAAGGTCAATGTTCAAGAAGCTTGGCCTACTACCAGTTTTCGGTTGTCTTCCGTAGAGTCTACTATACCTGAAGATGCCTCGTGTTGGGGCGAAACACGTGTCGTTTACAAGGTGGAAAAGTGGTAATGTGTGTTGTGTATAGTGGTTGGTGGGTGGAGAATTGATGGCCGATTTTCGGTAAGTTTTTGGTTTAAGTTCCAAATAAATCCACTTCATCCAGCAGAATAAACACACATTATTAATTTTCTCTTGTTGTTTTGCTTGTCGCGGATCTTAGCTAGTTAAAACTTTTGACTGTCCTACTACCACTGCAGCTCTCTATATATATGAGGTATGTGTGTTCGTGTGAGAGGCATAAAGAACTATTCAAAACAGCTAATGATAACGCTGGTCTTCCCCGGCGTGATCCTCAAAGATTAGTGCTGGATGATCACCTCAGGCTCAGCAAATATATCAATAGCTGCCTAGTTCATGTGTATACGCATCTACAACTATCAATATTAATATCAATATCAGCCCGCGGCAGTCCACTGCTGGACATAGGCCTCACCCAAGGCGCGCCACCTAGCCCGATCTTCGGCTACACGCATCCAGTCTCTGCCAGCCGCCTTGCGCAGATCGTCGCTCCATCTAGCAGGAGGGCGTCCCACACTACGTTTGCCGAGTCGCGGTCTCCACTCCAGCACTCGTCTACTCCAACGATTGTCGGTTCTCCGACAAACGTGTCCAGCCCATTGCCACTCCAGTCTGCTAACTTGAAGAGCAATGTCGGTGACTCTGGTACTCCGGCGATTATTTCTTCATTTCGAATTCTGTCCACCAGAGAAACCCCGTACTACATCTATATATCTCATGAATTAAAACAATTGTACACAACTCTACCCGTACATATCTGCGACACCAGAGCCATTGCTAGCCTTTGAGAATGTTGTAGGTCAGTTTCTTTTCTTTGGAAATTTCCATGTTATATCCGTACGGACATTCCGGCAAAGGTAGCTGGTCCCACAGCAATGCGTTATACATAAAAAAACAGTAAGATTAAAATAAAAACAAGATTGGCTCTTACAGTTAATGAATATGCATACACTCATTTATTTCAAAACTGTTTACAATTAAAAAAGAACAGTAAGCAAATTTTAATTTTAATCCAGATAGCCGCCTTGCAGCGCTTTACGCTGAAGAATGCCTTAATGATTCACCGCTTTATCTAATCCGTGATCAATTCGAAAGCGAATGCTTTGTTTAAATATTTTCACTTTCAACTTTTTTACAGAGCTGGTTTTAATGCTAAAGGCATTAAAACCGCATGACTTCTTTTTATTCAACAATACTTAACTAATATATAAATATTTTTTTATGAGATAGGAAGGCAAACGAGCAGGCGTGTCACCTGATGGAAAGCAATCAACGCCGCCCATAGGCATCCGCAGCGCCATTGCATTGCTGAAACGTTGCCGACTTATAATCGAGTGTCACTATGGGGAGAGACTCTGAAGTTCAATTGCTCACCGAACGTAGCGCGGTAGCTGAGCCAGCCAGACGCCGCCGTGCCAGGCGTGCCGGCCCATTCATGCTACAGACAAATATTATGCCATTCTTGACAAAGTATTCGTCTGCAGCGTGGCTCTACCGCTTTGAAATGTATATAAGAATAGTATTTTCTCTAATTATTTATCGAAATGTCTTTGTAAATATTATATTTTGAGTTCTAAGGGGGTATTAGAATCGTAAATTAAAGAATGGTTTAGGTTTGCGAAGAAGAACTTCAAAGTAATAAAAAATTATAACACTTTTCTATTCTTATGACGATATTTAAATGTTTAGATGGTTTGAGCACATATAGAGGATGGACGAAAGACGACTGGTAAAAGAAATATACCCCGCGGATGTTAATGGAAGGATCGGTAGGCGAAGACCAAGGAAAACATATCTTGACCAAATTGCCGAAGTACGATTGCCAATTGCCGAATGAAACGTGAGATTTAAGTTGACTGAAAAATTCATAGAAGTTTTTGCTAGAATATCCACCATTTTATGAAGACGTAACGTGACAAGCTGACTAGTTACATTTCAAGAGATTCGATGTTATTGTATTTTACTTGACACTGGCATAATAGTTATATAATATAGATGGATGCTCGCTATAAGCTGGACTCAAAGGGTGACCAATAACGAGGTTCTCCGAAAAGTCAAGCAAAAACGTGCACTTTTGCAGACCGTCAAAGGTAGAAAAGTTTCTTACCTGGGTCATATCATGAGATATGACAGGTACAAGTTGCTGCAACTGATCATGATGAGAAAAATCGCGGGCAAATAACAAGTTGGTCGAAAAAGAAATTTTACGTAGGTAATAAAATAGGGAGTGGACCGGGATAGCGAGTGCTCCAGAACTGCTGCACCTCGTGAAGGAGGAGGTGAGGCACTCTTAGTAGAAGATAATAGTTATAATTAATTAATCCTAAAAAAATATAAAGATTATTCGATTTTATTAGATATCCTTTTCACCGGGAATTCGAAATCGGAAGGTTTTTAATTTTTAAGCACTAAAATTTTCGCATCTAACCCACACACACGCGCGCACGTTGTATTCTTAATTGATCAAGTTACCATAATTGTAACAAATGGAACTTGCGAGGTAATTAAATCTCGCCCTCGGTCGTCGACCGCTCACCAAACAGTATATTCAGCATCGGACCCGGCACTACTTAATTTAATAAAAAAAACACATGTACTTATGCATTTCCGAGGAGTTATTAAGTAATATTTTAGGTTCTTTCCCTGTTCTGCTAAGGATTTTATTAAAAGACTATTAATATGTTGCTATCGACGCTAAAAAGCGAAAAAGTTCATCACCCGTCACATCCTGATTCCCACGGGGGCGAGAAGCGACGAACCGTTTCGCTACGATGAATGATTGAGGAACGATAGATGAAAAGATGGATGAGTGTGAAGGAAGCAAGGAAGATGTGCCGGGATCGTCGCGGATGGGGATCTGTGGTCTCTGCCTAACCCTACGGGGAGACAGGCGTGACGATATGTATGTATGAAAATAACAAGATAATCAGATTTCATCAGGTGATTAGCTGGCCTTACTGTCTCATAAAAAAATAATAAATTTTTTCATCTTTTTTTTTTGATAAATTCATATTTATGTACTTTTATATTTTTACATGTTATCTGTTAATATTATATTATAGGGTTTGGAATCATATTTTATATTGTAAACAAATTGCCAAACATTTTTTATACAAAAGACTTTTCCTTTGAATAAGGTTTTTTCGCGTGCAGAACTTATTAAATCAAGCCAATTCACAAGTTAGATGCCATATTTTGTGGTTTGCATTAAGAACGGTACCTTATGCAGTTGTGGAAAGCATTATGAGATCCTCGATCCCGTTAGGAACGTATATGGTGCCGTTATTTTATATTTTCAGGAAAATAAATCATTTAAACATTCACACAATTTGATCATAATGTTTAATGGTGCCTTATATATATTTTTTATAAGATAGGAAGGCAACCGGGCAGGCGTGGCACCAGGCACCTGATGGTGGTGATCTGCTGCGATCTCGGCACACTCTTTGCTTTTACATACAAGCTCGCCGGTTAAGACTACTTTTGACCTGGTCTTTCTTAAGAACTTTGGCAATTTGGTCAAGGTATGTTCTTCTTTTTGTCGAAAGGGTCGAAAAGGGGACCCTTCCAACCACATTCACGACGTAAATCTCAGTTATCTAGAAAAAACACACATTATTAATTTTCTGGTATTGTTTTGCTTGTACACGAGGATTTTAGCTAAGTAAAACTTTTGACTGTCCATATAGTGATAGATTTCTGCAAAGTAACGCCTGATTCCATTGATAAGAATTATATTTAGTTTTAATTTACGCTTTGTTTTGTGTTATTCGAACTAAAGGCGAAGTGGGCTGGACTACCGAGTGAGATTTAGGACAGATTCGATACAGTTCCATAATGGGTTCAATTTTAATCAGTCGATGCTTTCGACTCCCGCTGCGAGCGATGATAGTAAAATGGCGTACGGCATGATACCAACGACCGAGATATCATTGTCTATTTTATTAGATTACTTCAATTAAATTGTTTTAATTTTATTAATAAACTTCTTGTAACTATAAATATACAACTATTAATATATGTCAGTTTGTCTAATTCAAATTCAAATCTTACAAATTAAAAATAATGAAATACATTTCATGTGTTAAATATCAGTCCATTAACAACTAAGCTTTTCGTAATGATATTCCTCTGGACTTCGGAATAGAAACGGTGAAATAAACTCTACAGGTGTCCTCTTTCTTGGTATTTTTCCATCTTTTTAATTCCAATTAGCGACAAGTGGAAGAGTTTGTTTTCCAAGCAAATTTCTCACCCAGATCTCTGTTATAGTTATTATTTATTTTTATTTATTTATTTAAATATTCACGCCTATCCCCCGCAGGTGATGGCAGAGACCACAGAGCTCCATCCGCTACTGCTATAGTTGTTATTTAAACCGTACAAATATGATGAACAATCACACTTATATCTGTAGAGGGTTCGTCAATACGAAAGGCAAATAATATTTATTGCCTTTATAAATAAAAACTAAATTAGGATATTTATCTAATTATTTATTTATTGTGCACAAGGCGGCTGGCAGAGAGTGCCGCGGACTGATATTGATTTATTTATTCGGTACAAAAACAAGTTACAGTCTTAAAGAGTAATATATAATATAAACTTAATAACGCCCGGACTATAACTCATGAGATTTTCGCACAGCATGGCTACATTTTAACAATAGAGTTATTTATTCATACTTATAATGAAATACAATAAAATAAAATAGAAAAAAATATAAAAGAAAGGTAACAATAATCCCGTGATCTATCAGATTCCAAAGATATCCCGGAGCGATCGCTTTAATCGATGTATTTTAATATCAAATGTTTTTGTACTGTGGTCAACCAATATATTATTGTATAATTAATATATACAATTATTATATAACATATTATTATATGAGATTATACACAAGGAGTGATTTATTTATCGTATTAAGACTTAATTTTTATTTACTTATATAATTTTTATAATACTACACTTAGTTTCAAATTTCAAAATAAAGTTTTAAGTTTTATGGTCCTCGTGACTGCCTCCAATTTTATATATATATATATATATATATATATATATATATATATATATATATATATATATATATATATATATATATATATATATATATATAAATTACTTGTTTATATTCTTCTTTCCTATTATATTGAATATAAGGAAAACTACAGACACATTTATATGTGCCAGTCGTATAAATGTCGGCGTATTACTTAAGTGATATCTCTAGAAATTATCTGATTCGCTATTAACTCACATTTTACTCATTAGATCGAACAGCTAGCAATTATGCTTACGGCGGCTGTTAATTTTTGTGGCCAGTCGTAGAAGCCTGAAGCGCCAGGTACCGTTATTGTAAATGCTACAGAAGACTCAGTTGCCATTATCGCGAGGTTATTATCGTATTCTGTAGAGGAATCTTACGCAGATTAGCACGAATATAATTTTATCATCCCTTCACTTCCTGGATATTGTGAAAGTTCATTAACCACCTTTTATTATTCTTGTTATTACTGACTTAATAACAATATTATTAAATACATACATACATACATATAGTCACGCCTGTCTCCCTGTAGGATTAGACAGAGACCGCAGATCTCCATCCGCTACGATCCCGACACATTCTCCTTGCTTCTTTCACACTCATCTATATTTTCATCCATCCTTCCTCTCATATACATCGTCGCGAAACGGCTCTCCGTTCGTCGCTTCTCGCCCTCGTGGGAATCAGGACGTGACCGGAGGCGAAACACGTCGCCACCCGTCAATAAAAAAAATATATTAGTAAAAAAATATTGGGTTGTCCGGAAAGTTCGTGCCGATTGTCGGTAGGCAGCGCGAGAGCCCTGACTGAATATATCACAATTATTGAAAACAAATGACATGTGTACATATTCTAAAAGAGATAGCTTCAGTCGAATTTGAAATAAAGTGTGGTTACGATTCGTTAATTTTTATCAGCTTTGTACGCCTTAGAATATGGTGGCAAATAAAGTGCATTATAAGCATTTAATGCTTTTCTTTTTCCGAAAGGGCAAGAATGCCACACAAGCGGCAAATAATATATGCGCTGTTTATGGCGAGGATGCTGTAGCTGAAAGAAATGTGCGAAAGTGGTTTGCTCGGTTTAAAGCTTTCTATCAGGTGACACGCCTGTTCTTCCCTTCCCGCGTGTATAGTCATTATTTGGTCTTTCTTTCATTTACTTCTTATGTGGTGTCTCAGGTATTATAGACGTTTATCAAACGCTAGTTTATTTATAATGAAAGAAAAATTTCTATAAATTAAGGTCGGCAAAATTTTATCTTAATAATTTCTGTACGATATCTATCCTGTCTATTTCGTACCAGTTCTTAAAGAGATTCCATTCTATTTTTTATAGGTAGCAGGGAGAAAAACAAGTAGGCGTTTCACCTGATCACAAAGGTCTTACTCTATTCGATGAGACTGTAGTTTTATTTCACGGGATTTTGGAACCGAAAAGTAGTGGAGTAATAAATTTGTCCTGGCTTGTACACAAATCATTATGGTGATGATGTGTAAAAGTGATTATTTTTTTCTAAAAAAATACGAAATTATAAAATTTATAATAGTAACCCGCCATTTTAACTGTGGTTAAAGTTTAAAGCAAATTTTTAACGTGTAGTTTAAATATATCAATTTTTTTACGCATCTTCAACGCATTTTTATGTGAAACGCATGAATACCCATCAAGGCTAATTAAAGTCAACTGAGATGAAAAATAAGTTGAGAAATTTCATTTTCGCAGATCAAATATTATATGTACACCGGTGAGATCGTCACGTGTGGTTTCTTATTCGTTATTTTTTTTAAATTCGTTTTACCCGTGTCATGGTGGCCAAAATTATCGAGACTGACAGTCGTTAAACATGAAATTTAATCGAGATATTGTTGACGAGCCTCCTTTTCGATTGTAGAGTCCGAAAAGTATGTGTCCGACAAAAAGGCGATGCGGCACTCGACTCAATAGTTGACCTTAATCTAGTAGAGGACCTCATTGACGAGGTCCCAGCTAACGGGGTCAATGTACCAGTAATTGCTTGCACAGCCTTGTTAGGAATAAATTTAAAAACTTATTGTTACCAATTGAATTACGAAGTGATGTTAGAGAAGATGATAGTGTGGTCTAAAGTGCGAACGGAGAATAGAGCTTCCGTTATTGTGGCGTTGAAATTAATTTAATCAATAAAACATGTTTACATTTACCGCTTGTTGACATGTGTTCGATGTTCTGCCATTTGGTAAAACCGGAATATGGACAGTCAAAAGTTTTACTTAGCTAAGATCCGCGACAAGCAAAACAATAACAGAAAATTAATTTTCGGTAAGGTCGGTTCTAAAAATTAGATTTTCGGTATGTTTTTGGTTTAAGTTCCAAATAAATCCACTTAATCCAAGACATTATTAATTTTCAGACATTAAAACAAAAACACACATTATTAATTTTCTGTTATTGTTTTGCTTGTCGCGGATCTTAGCTAAGTAAAACTTTTGACTGTCCATTTAGTGATGGATTTCCGCAAAGTAACGCCTGACTCCATTAATAAAACTGAAATTCTATTACTAATTAAAAAGTTAGTAATAGAAAATTAGTAATAAAATTAGTAATAGAAGTATTCGTAATAGAATTAGTAATAGAATCAATAAAAAGAATTTAAGTATATTTTAAATATATGATTCTCCTTTATGAAAAGTCAAATTGTGTCTGAAAAGGCCCGACTGGTGGTTCGTCAGGGAGGGCTTGTTCCGACTCTGACATACGGTAGTGAAAGTTGGGTTTGGCAGAAGAGTCATGAAAGCAGACTGAACGCGGAGGAAATGAGAGCGTTAAGAAGTATATGTGGGGTAACTTTAACTGATAAAATTAAGAATGAGCTTATAAGAGAGCGTTGTGGAGTTAAAAAAGGTGTCGTGACAAAAGTTGAGAAAGGGATGCTTAGATGATTTGGGCATATAGAGAGGATGGGCGAAAGGCGACTGATAAAAGAAATTTTCGTTGCGGATGTGGATGGAAGGATCAGTAGGGGAAAACTAAGGAGAACATAGCTTGGCCAAATTGCCGAAGTTCTTAAGAAAGGCCAGGTCAAAAGTATCTTTAACTGTCGAGCTTGCATGAAGAGAGTGATGAGTGTGGATGAAGCAAGGAAACTGTGTCGAGACCGTAGCAGATGTTGATCCGTGGTCTCTTTTGCGTATCTCTACGAGAAAAAGGTGTGATCATTTGTATATTAGTAACTTATTATTAATATGACACCTGACAAGGAAGACTGATGGTACTTTATCATGTATCGTGTACAGTGGAAGTCTGCGTCAGACCACAAATAATTTCTATTATACTAGATGAGGTTGATGGCGTGCTTTTAAAAAGTAAAGTCGTGAGCTTTCACAAGTAAAACCGCGCTCTAGATTTCGGAACCCGGATCGATTGAAATTCCACAAACGATTCCGCAAATCTTATGCGGCCGAGTTTCGATTGAATTTATTTCATTTGTAACGATATGTATTCGGAAATTTAGCGGTGCTTTTGTATTTCAATTATTTTCACATATAGCTTCCGTCCTGTTTTGATATTGCTGGAGATATGTTTGATAAATTTTTCCCTATCAACGTCTCTCTCTCTCTTTCTGGTCGATCCTTCATGTCCGAAGATTGCGATCACCAGACTTCAGACAGCGGTTAATTAGGCTCTTCCATTTCATGACAAACTTGCTGTTTTCGTGGTGATTTTCTGGGGAATTTAGTGCAGTGGTTTCCCGTTGCCTTTGCACCAGACATTTGTTTGGAGTAATTTAGACTCCAAGGCTTGCTGGAGCTTCTTACACCGCCATTGCTCGGTTGCATCAACGTAAGAAATAAGAAAACAAGCGTTAACCTTTCTCTAAGGCCTATAACACTTCTGTTATGTCTAGTATTGAAGTTACCCCACTACACTTGTCCAATGTGGATTGGCGGAGTTAATAGGCTCGGATTAGTATTTGTATAGGCTGTACATACATATATCTATTCCGATGCGGGGTTCGATTTCCGTGAGCGAAGGGGATCACTGAGCCAATCGGTCGTCTATAGGCGCCGTTTATTACTTACAACTAGTAATTTTGCTACTATTTTTAGATCGTCAAAAACAAAATGGATGTTGTCTGTCTAAATTTGAATGCCTAAAAATGACGCCTACAAACCAGATTGTATGCAAATCAGTTCAAAACAAGCATTCGAGTCATTTAATTTCTCGTTTCGTTCAAACGGCAACTGGATAAAAGTGTTCGAAAGATACAAAATTCTTATTTTATTTAATACTTTATTGTACACAAAACAGGAAATACAAAAATTAAAAGGAAAGAAGATGTACAAGGGCGAGCTTAACTCAAAATTGAGTTTTCTTCCAGCAAACCCAGGAGTGAAAGAGAGATAAGATAAGCTGTGAGGATAGAAATAAGTGTACAACAACAAAATATAATAATAATATACATAACAATACATACTATATAAAACCATACATATATAAACATATAAATACTTTAATATATAATATACACATAAATATATAATATATAAATATTTTATACTCAAAGGAAATGTTCTTTAATTCTTCTCTTAAATACATCCAGTGATAGGCTATCACATATAGTATGTGGGAGAGAGTTCCACAAGCGCACTGCGTGTACAGTGAATGAGCCACCGTAACGGCTGGAAGAATGCGGAGGATTACGAAGGAGAAGGGAGGAGGACGTGCGACAGGGCTGATCCCTTTCTTCTTGCGAGAAGTTCTATAAAGCACAGTAAAGTATACAAATTCACAACTCTAAAACCTTAGCACCTAGAACTAACTGGAGAGGAACTTGTTTGAGTGTTCAAAGTTGCAAATTTCGGAATATATCTCAATTTGACTCTGGTATTTGATATTTCTGAACTGATATAACCTTTGTTATAAACAAGTCTACACATCGAACCAAAATAACGAAACCATAATAAACCGCAAAATAACTTACAACCAGACACAAAAAATAAATTAAAAGATTTCTGAAAAAAAATGTATATGATCACTGTACAACAATCAATTTTTTTTTCTGATCGAATCGCATTCGACGCAGTATTTTTTTGTGATCCGAATATGCAATGAATTTTCCTGTATTGCGTCGATGTGTTTTAAAAGTCAGCAATAGTTCTTTAACGCTTATGGTGTTTTATGGTGGCTCGCTCGGAAAATACCACACACCGCACAAAAATCGCGTTTGAGTGGTAGCGTACCGCGCTTCATCCAGTAAGGGGCTGAGTTCCGAAGGCGGCGCGCCTGCTCGTTTGTCTTCATATCGCATTTAAAAATAAAAGATTCTAGCACTTAGTATCTTAGCACAGGTGTGTAGTGAAAGTGCTAAAGAAAATCATTAAGTGTGTCTAAGTGAAAGAACGAATCAACGCACCGCAATCTGGTTCCTGGGTTCTTTTCCTTGTAAGTAATGGTCTTCACCGGGGCCATTAGATAGCCTTATCTAATGTAGGAAAGTGCATCGCGTAGCCGGTTCATTTTAAAAGCGAGATCGCTTTGACGTCACTCATAAATCACAAAAAGATACTAAGTACATTGCAAGAATGGAATCCAGTACAAGTATTGTCATAATATGCAATCCTACCAGCTATTTATTACCTGGATGTGATAGGAATTCTTGGATGGTGATATATAAGTCTGTCGAATTAGTAGACTGAAGTATATATAGATAACTAAAGAAGAAAAAAATCGTGTTATTTGTTTACCCCCGTGGCAGAACTTTCTAGGACTTAGGTAGGTCCGTCGCCCGTTGATGTGTGGTGATATGACGAGGTTTCTTGCTAAAAATATATAATGTTCTCCTTTATTTACATATTTATTAATAAAATATTATTACTGCTGGGGCTGACCTCCATCCTCCCTTGCGGCTCGTGGGATTCACTAAGACGAATTTAATATACCTAATTTGTTGAAAAATGACGGCGAAGTGGTTCACCACCCGTCACGTCCTGATTCCCACGAGGGCGAGAAGCGACTAATGGAGAGCCGTTTCGCTACGATGCATGTGAGAGGAAGAATGGATGAAGAGATGGATGTGTGTGGTTAAGCGGGGAGGGTGTGCCGGGATCGTAGCGGATAGAGTTCTGTGGTCTCTGTCAACCCCTATAAAAATAATATTATTACTAGGGTTATTAATCCTTCGTGGTGGGATAAACCAAGCACACAAAGGATTATACATCCAAGGAAAGAAACCTTCTCACGATCCTAGCCGTGCACAATATGGCTACTTTTTGAATTATGAATTTAACCCACTTACTTAAACCAAACTTAATCCGGCTTCCGGAAATATCTCCGGGAGATAAACCTAACTTGGATAGATGGACGCCCAAATGTTTATATTATATAATATGTTTATTATTATTATTATTTGCCAGAGAAGGAGAAGATTAAGTCGGGACAGAGAAAAATCTTATTAATCTTATTATTTGTAAATATTCTGGTCAGCGAATAAAGACTTAGCTTAGTATTAAAAAACTGATTTATTAAAAGTTTATACAAGTATGATTATTAAAAGATTGATTTAATAAAAAAACAATTAGACACTAGCTTTCACGTTTGCGTTATTATATGAAGAAATAAATAATGCAGTGTGTATACGTGTGTGTGTGTGTGTGTGTGTGTGTGTGTGTGTGAGAGAGAGAGAGAGAGAGAGAGAGTATACGTAGAAAAATATTATATATGAAACTATTTTATTATTTTTCAATTAGTTCTAGAGTCATATTTTTAAATACTTTAAAATTCCACTGGAATAAATAATATAATAATATATCAAGACAATTCTTTTTATATTATAATTACGATGCGTTCATATCTCATCATGCAGTCCATTCATCATTAGTATCTGTGTTATTTATCGCTCTAGTTCTATGCAAGAATGTATACAGTATATAATAAGCTAAGATCTATTGTACTGTACCACTCGTCTGGATTGTTTTTTTTTGTCAAAGGCACCGGTCGAGGTGCGGTAACAGCCATAACAGGATTACGTTCCGTTGCACTGACCATCCACGGAAGCGAGGAAAAAAAATACCTTTTGTGTTATAAACAGGTTATCGTGCTGGTGATTGTTTCTATGTTCTGCACTCTAATGCATTTAGAATAGAATAGAATAGAAATACTTTATTTATGACCCCTTTTTTCACAATAACTAAAATTAAATCCTTAATAATATTATATACACAAATAAATACACAAAACAAAAAGAAAATAATTTGAATCTAACGAGTGTTATAAAATGGTTCTTGCTCAGCATATGCCGGGCGCACTATTGGAGCACCCGGCGCTGGTTTTCAGCAAGAACCAACGTCGTCAGATCGCGAACCACAGTGACAACATTCATACTGACACACTCGTACATACATATATATGCATATATATAACTACTCATACTCATATACACATACACATAAATACACATACAGTACAATAGAATTAAAGAACAACTGAGTCCTGTATTAAATACACCGCATCCAAAAGAACAAGTTCCTGACTGCATACTTAAAATTAGATTTTTGTATTTTTTTTTTAATATATTTATTGTATGCAAGTCACGAAGAGGTGGTGGCAAGTTGTTCCAACATTCGCCCACGGAGTTAATGGTCCCGGATTCTATCCCCGTATCGGGATAAATGTAAGTATCAATCAATGCAAGAAGCGTCACCTAGCCAGATCTGCGGCTTCACGCATCCAGTTTCTGCCAACCGCCCTGCGCAGATCGTCGCACCATCTAGCCGTTGGGCGTCCCATAGCACGTTTGCTGAGACGTGGTCTCCACTCCAGCACTCGGCTGCTCCAACGATTGTCGGATCTCCGACAAACGTGACCAGCCCATTGCCACTTTAGTTTGCTAATTCGAAAGGCTATGTCGGTGATTTTAGTTCTCTCGCGGATTTGTTCATTCATAATCATATCTACCAGAGAAACTCAGAGCATAGCTCTCTATAATATTATATATCCAAGAATGGCCATACACATATTTATTCCGAATCTTGTTACCTCGCCAGTCCGCATTGAACCATGAATCTTACCGAAAAAACCGCCGTCAGCAAGTCTCCACCTTCCAACTACTTTTAAAGGAAGAACTCAACGGTTGTCTTCTGTAGAGTCTTCTATACTTGATGATGCCTCGTGTTGAGGCGAAACACGCGTCGTGTACATTGTGGAAGAGTGGTGGTGTGTGTCAGTTTGATGTTGTTGATAGTGGTTGGGAAGTGGGAAGTTGCTGATGGCTGTTTTTTGTTAAAATTTAGTTTAAGTTCCCCGTAAATCCACTTCTTTAAATAAAACACACATTATTATTTCTCTTTTTATGTGCGCTTGTCGCGGATCTTAGCTAAGTAAGAATTCTGACTGCCTACACGTTTAATAAAATATAAAAATAAAACAAAAGGAGACAAAAGATCAGGTAGCTTCAAAAGTTCGCTCGCTATGGGCGCTCTGCGACCTCGCCTGTTTCGAGGTTCAACAAACTCTGTATTTCCCGCCAATACTACGCCTCATCAGTCGTTTAGCAACGATCATCGACTATCGCTGACTTCACGCCTCTCCTTTGTTCATTTAAAAAACAAAAAAGACAACAAGACAATAGATAAAATACAAGACAACTGTGCAAATGTGAAACAATCTATCACCTGCGGTGTTCCCACGTGAAGTACCACACTCCCGCAGAAAACCAACGTCTCGAATGGTAGCTTAACTACCGCGCTTCCTACGGTGAGCTGCTGAATTTTGGAGGCCCAACAACATCTCGCCTCCCTATCCCCCCTCTCCCCCCTCCCCCTCCCCCTCCCCTCCCTCTCCCTCTCCCTCTCCCACTCCCTGTCCCTCTCCCTCTCCCTCTCCCTCTCCCTCTCCCTCTCCCTCTCCCTCTCCCCCTCCCCCCCCTTCCCACCCTCTCCGATAATGACACTTTTCTAAGAGGTCAGCAACGCTTCCGTACTGACTATCGCACCGCGGATGTCTATGGGCGGCGTTGATTGCTTTCCATCAGGCGACACGCCTGCTCGTTTGCCTTCCTATTCCATAAAAAATAGGACATAGATGCATTTAAGAGACGAAGTTAGGTGTTCAAAATGCATTTGAGACTCCTTCGGTTGTGGATGTCTATGGGCGGCGATGATCGCTTTCTAACGAGTGACACGCCTGCTCGTTTGCCTTCCTATCCCATAAAAAAATGAAAGATCAAGACTCTGCAAATATCACAAAAGAAAACCAACCTTGTATACAAAACATAAAATCTACCTACGTGGAAAGCAATATGTAGTGTGCTCTCTTTTTTGTAATGCGTATCAGATCCAGAGAAGGAATTAGTGTGAGCCCGTCATCTTTATGTTTATAATTACCTAATATAATAATAATAAAAAAAATATATAAAAATAATCTTTATTATAAACATAAAGATTATTTATTATAAACATTATTTTTTTATTATTTTTTTTATATAAAAAAATATAAAAATAATCTTTATGTTTATAATTACTTCAGCGAATTCAATAGATACTGTTAATAATGTCGTGTAATGCTTCCGTTATCCAATTTTATTGTTAGTAACTAAATCCGATCAAGTCAAGAAATTTGCATCGGTTTTTGTCGCTAGATTAGTTTTAGATTAGTCAAGGGAAAAATTTTAAGGCTTCTTCCAGTTAAATTTGCTCATCATACAACTAACTCATTTCAAGTGATGAGTTGCGATTTTTAAGTGTACCTAGTGAATTCACGATCATGAAATTAAAAAAGAAACATATGGACAGTCAAAAGTTTCACTTAGCTAAGATCCGCGACAAGCAAAACAATAACAGAAAATTAATAATGTGTGTTTTTCCGTTGGGTTAAGTGGATTTATTTGGAACTTAAACCAAAAACTTACCGAAAATCGGCCATCAATTCTCCACCCACCAACCACTATACACAACACCAAACACACATTATCACTTTTCCATCTTGTAAACGACACGTGTTTCGCTTCAACACGAGGCATCTTCAGGTATAGTACACTCTACGGAAGACAACCGAATGACTTTTCGGTTGTCTTCCGTAAAGTCTACTATACCGCGACGTGGTTCGCCACCCGTCACGTCCTGTTTACCACGAGGGCGAGAAGCGAGTAATGGAGAGTTGTTTCGCTACGATGCATGTGAGAGGAACAATGGATGAAAAGATGGATATGTGTGGAGGAAGCGGGGTGGGTGTGCCGGGATCGTAGCGGATGGAGTTCTGTGGTCTTTGCCAACCCCTGTGGGAGATAGGTGTGAATATATGTATGTATGTATGTATGATCATACGTATGTGTAATGTCTTAAAAGCCGGCAACATTTCTGTAATGCCAATGGCTCTGCAGAACGTTGATTTCATTCCAACAGATGACAAGCCTGCTCATTTGCTTTCTTATCTCATAAAAAAAATCACTTGTTATCTCAACAAGAAAAGTGGATTCATAATATTTTGAATGCGGCAATGCATATTGATAACAAATGAGCGCGTCGCGAAAACAACAATATTGAATGAAAATCCAAACAAACAAATATGGTACGAGACAAGTGGAACCCACCAGTCGAATTAATTAACATCGTTACGTGCGTTGTTGTATGAATTAGCATTTATTAACTCTTAAAGTCATGGAATCATGACAGGTACGAATTGTTGCAAATGATCGTACATCTCAGAGTGCTAGAGCCATGCTGCAGACGAATACTTTGTAAAGAATTGCGTATTATTTGTCTGTAGCATGAATGGGCCGGTGAGCGACACGAGTTTCGGAGGCCCAACACCCTCTTCCTCCCACTTCAATAATGTCACTTTCCTTAAAGGCAACGCTTCCGTGTCCTGTCGTGTTGATTGCTCTCCATCAGGTGACACGTCTGCTCGTTTGCCTTCCTATCTCATAAAAAAAGAAATATGATCACGCCTGTTTCCCGTAGGGGTAGGAAGATACTACAGATCTCCATCTGCTATAATCCCGGCACAGTTTCCTTGCTTCATCCACACTTCACTCTCTTCATACAAGCTCGCCGGTTAAGGGTACTTTTGATCTGGCCTTTCTTGAGAACTTCAGTGATGTGGTCAAGGCATACCTTAGCATAGCTTTCATCCATGACCATGACCTCAGCTAGGAGTGTACGACTGAGGAGGAGGATACAAAGAACGTTTAATATAGCTTTCACTCTATTCTTTACAGGACAGGGCAAAGTGGCGTAAAATCTATTCGGAGGCCAAGATCCATTTAGGGTCGCTGCGCCAAAAAGTTAGTTTTTTTTAGTTAGGAAACGAAGATGTTTTGTAATTAGTCAAATTTTATAATTAGTCAATTTTTGTAATTAGTCGACGACAACTCTTTCTGTCACCCGAATACGGGTGACGCGACAGTCGACGTGTTAATGCGGAAAAAGAGGATAAACCCTAACAATAAAATGTTTATTTAAGATTGTCACTTATTAATGGAGTCAGGCGTTACTTTGCAGAAATCCATCACTATGTGGGCAGTCTAGAAGTTTGTAACTGGTAGCGTAAGATCCGCGACAAGCAAAACAATAATAGAAAATTAATAATGTGTGTTTCTCCGCTGGATGAAGTGAATTTATTGGGAACTTAAACCAAAAACTTACCGAAAATCGGCCATCAATTCTCCACCCACTAACCACTATACACAACACCTTATTAATTTTCTGTTATTGTTTGCTTGTCTCGGATCTTAGCTAAGTAAAACTTTTGACTGTTCACATAAGATTTTCACGTTGTATTATTGTATGTATGTAAATAGATTTCGTTTTATTTATGAAGTAATTGACCTTTGAATAAATATATTAAATTCCTCTCGACATAGCTACAGTAGATAACGTGCGGTGAATGCAGATCTAGGGTCACTGATCTCGCTTGTAATTGAATTCATGCAGAAACTTATCCAAGCGCTAAATCAGTACTGTAAAGTGTATTTACTGGCTGCCGACGTCCGACAAAACCGTTTAATGCTGTGTTTGTTTCCAGCAAACAAACAGTAGGGATATGGACCCAATACGGTGCCTTGTAGTACACCAGCATCTCCAAAAATAATTACAATTATACAGCGAAATTTTGACTTGACTTTTCTTTTTTAATTTGTTGTACACTGTATAGGTGTTGGTAAATATACAAGAAAACTTCAAAGAACATTAAAAAATCGAAATATATACATACATTTATTAAAAGACGAATTTAATTTACCTCATCAGCAGCCTGCGGCAGTCCACTGCTGGACATAGGCCTCCCCCATGGAGTGCCACATTAATTTACCTAATTTGTTGAAAATGACGGCGACGTAGTTCGCCACCCGTCACGTCCCGATTCTCACGAGGGCGAAAAGCGACTAATGGAGAGCTGTTTCGCTGCGATGAATGGCAGCGGATGGAGCTCTGTGGTCTCTGCTAATCCCTGCGGGGGATAGGCGTAAATATATATATATATAAAAAAATCATACATACATACGTATCGTCACCCGTGTCTCCCGTAGGGGTAGGCAGAGACCACAGATATCCATCTGCTACGATCTCGGCATACTTTCATTGCTTCCTCCACACTCATTACTCTCCTCATGCAAGCCCGCCGGTTAAAGGTACTTTTGATCTGCCCTTTCTTAAAAACTTCGTCAATTTGGTCAAGGTAGGTATTCTGTGGTCTTCCCCTACCGACCCTTACATCCACATCCGCAACGTAAATTTCTTTTTACAGTCGTCTTTCATCCATTCTCTCTACGTGACCAAACTATCTAAGGATCCCTTTCTCAACTTTTGTCACGATACCTTGTTTTACTCCATTGTTCTCTTATATCTTCACTTCTTATTCTATCAAAATGAAAATGGGAACAACATATATACAGAGTGTATTATTTCTAAACATTAAAGATGACGGTGAAAAAATTACATATTTGTATTAATCTCTTTCATATTTTCATTCGGTTGGATAGTTTATTTCACGCATACTTTTATATACAGGTTGTTACAATTTTCGTATTAAAATATATATTTTTTTTAACAAAATTATAACAAAATGAATGAAATATGACTAATAAAAGAAATTTACGTTGCGGATGTGTATGAAAGATTCGGTAGGGGACCAAAGAGAACATACCTAGACCAAATAGATGAAGTTCTTATGAAAGGCCAAGTGAAAGTATCTTTAACAGACGAGTGATGAGTGTGGATGAAGCAAAGAAAGTTTGCCAGGCTTGTAGCAGATACGGGAAACAGGTTTGATCGTTTGCAAATATTTTTTATAGATCAATTTTGTTTTCGTTCGTTTATATATCAAATATATTTTTAAAATAATTATTATATTATTGTATATGATGATCAAAGGAGTCAGGCATTACTTTGCGGAAATCCATTACTATGTGGACAGTTAGAATTTTTACTTAGCTAAGATCCGCGACAAACAAACAACAATAGAAAATTAATAATGTGTTTTTCCTGCTGGATGAAGTGGATTTACAGGGAACTAAATTAACTCTTTTTTCGGTAAGATTTAGTTTATTTTCCCTGTAAATCCACTTCATCCAGCAGGAAAACACACATTATTAATTTTCTATTGTTGTTTGCTTGTCGCGGATCTTAGCTAAGTAAAAATTCTAACTGTCCACATATTATTGTATATGTATATTGAAATTACCAAGAGATTTAAATTTCTCTACAATGATCTCACGATAAAACGTCTCACTGAAAAACAAATTTATTTCCACAATTGTATCATTGTGTTGCCCTAGTCAAATTACACTCGTGGTGGTGCTGCATACATTACGCATTGTGTGATCCATTAACGATAACTGGCAATACCAAGTTACAGCCGCTTTTAAACCAGTCGTCGGCAGCAGTAAAAATCCTTTTGTGTGATTAATTTGAGTAAAAAGACGACCGATTGGCTCAGTGCCGGGGTCCTGCGCCCACGTAGTCAATGGTCGCGGGTTCGATTCCCGCATCGGAATAAATATATATATGGATTTTTAAATATTTATTCCGAGTTTGGAACCTCCCCAATCCGCATTTCCGTTCCTGCCCTTTCCTTTCTTCTCTATCCTTTCCCTTCCTCTCCGCCAATCCACGGTCTGCCGTGCCAAAGAATGCGTAGCTAAGGACGAGCTTAGTCGCAAGTGTGCCGACCGTCCCGGGATCGGGCTCCCCCGGGTACTATGGTACCTTACCTCAGCATGCAGGGCTCTGCTGGGGCTGACCTCCGTCCTCCCTTGCGGCTCGTAGGATTCACTAAGACGAATTTAATATTTTTTGAAATATGACGGTGACGTGGTTCGTTGCGATGAATGGTTGTGGATGGAGCTCTGTGGTCTCTGCTAAAAAAAAATTGAGTGAATTTACAGTTATCAACATTAATGTTTAAAGAAATAAATAAATGATATAAAATAAGATTCAAAAATCTCTCGGAAACATTCAGAAACAACAATAGCACTAACTTTCAACTAATAAAATAACCGGACATATACACATCGTCCTATGATAATTTGTTAAACTTTTAATTTACTAATGTAGACTCTAATATATTTGTTCAATTTTTAAAGTATAACAATATTAAAATGTATATAAAATAAAATATTTTTAATAAAATTTAAAGGTATGTTTGCTTATTAAGTAAAGTTTAAACTAGACTATATAAATCTAGTAGTATATTTCATTCAATTATTGAAATTAAATCTCAAGACCATCCCACTGTTCTTCATACACTTTTTTTTTATTTATTTTCTTGATAGAAGGTATAATAGAATACTACATATGAGTCCAATAATGATATTATTTGATTCTTATTGTTTTTTCCTGGGTTCAGTTAATTTAATAATCTTAAAATAATCTAAAAATAAAACATAAATCTTAATCTAGACATTTTACATATATAGATATCTACCTAATCTTATAAATAACATATAATAGGTTTCAACCAGTTTTATGTTATTATTATTTTGTGTTTTTTAATATTAATTTAAGGCGATAATATCACTGACGTTTTTTGTCACTGTGATAGTGAGAGATTCATCACCGTTTCGCACTTTTACCATATTTTTTTGTGATCAAATGATGCAAGTGATTTTATTGATTGTTGAAGTAAATTTATTTTATAAATGTTAGCTTCAATAATCTTTCATTATCTATTTTATTTCAGTTAATGTATATTATAATTAAATTATAAATATTAGAAATTTGTAGTGACAAAAATATTTATTTTGTTTCACATCCAAATTGAAATAAAATTTCATTACAAAAGCGGCTGATATACACTTACGATTCTTTTCGTAAATATAACTTTAGTATCACATTTATCGTTATTCTTCCAGCGTCTTTCTTGAAATGTTTACTACATTTTAAGAACGAAGTGAGAAGCTCCATCATAGTTCATTAGACGCCCATACACACCGACTTTATAAAATATTCCAACTATTTCCCATTACTCCGCATCGCGGGCCGTTTGTGTCGAGAGGGAGTTTATCCACAGCATTGCCAATGAGTCTCGCTGAAACCCTGACAACAATGGCTTGTATTATATTGGCGAAGCCTTCCAGTTTGCCATGACCTTCCGCACCTTCAACTTCGATTCTTAAATTGTATTAGCGAAGGGTATTTGGAACGATGTCTATGGTTACACATACGCTGGTACATTCCGTATAAATGGTTGGCAGATGCCGCGAGATATTGGAATACGTCAAGACATTCACACTGCATCGGGCGTTATTAGAACGCTTTGAAAAATTGACTTGGCGCTCTTCACACATATCTTTGTGCCACTACTAACCTCTTTGTTGGATATTCTTTTGAATTTCACATATTATTTATAACAAAATATTTGATTTAAAAAGTTATTTTTTATCTTTTTTTATGGGATAGGAAGGCAAACGAGCAGGCGTGTCACTTGATGGAAAGCAGTCAACGCCGCCCATAGACATTCACAGCGCCACAGGCAATGCGGAAGCATTGCTAGCCTTTAAGAAAAGTGACATAATGGGAGTCGGTGGGGGAGGGGTGGAGGAGGAGGAGGGGTAGGGTGTTGGGCATCCAGAACTCAATCGCTCACCGGACGAAGCGCGGTAGCTAAGCTATCACTTAGACGCCAGTTTTCTGCGGTAGTGTGGTAATTCCCCGGGCGAGCCGGTCCAGTCATGCTACAGACATATATTATGCCATTCTTGATAAGGTATTTGTCTGCAGCGTGGCTCTACCACTATCAAAAAACATTTATTTACTATTTATCAAATTGCAGATTAACTATTAATTATATCATTGTTCAGTAGTTTATTGCTATATACTTCAATTTTAACTGTATTTTTTTCAAGCACAACGTCTTTGTGAAGTCAGTTCTCTAAAACTAGTTTACTCCTGCGGGATTTCCAAATCGATATAATGATGCGACTTTCAAGTTGAAACTAAAGTTATTTAAAAACCCAGCGATGCATCTGTTTATCCCTGATGTTGTCGATATTCATGGTACATTGAGATTGCTTACCACCAGGTTGACATGTGCGCTTTTTTGTTCCCCATCACGAAAAGCCGATGTCCAGGAATGGACTACCACATTTTTTCGGTCCAAATATTTTTTTACCGGAGAATATTGAATTATCGACTTGAGTGTACCACTTTTATTTTGTCTTCTGAACGACTACCATCATAATCGGAGCCTCACCGCGCTACGTGTGTCTTTTTTATCACCTTCATTACGCGATGATCCTTAGGGCGTTGGATCGCTATTAACTTTGATACTTCTATTTTTATTGTTTGATTGGTGGTTAGATCATTGTCTGCCTCATTCATACCTGTTCAAGTTATTTTTAACTTCGTTACCTTGTTCAAGTTCTTGTATTTTTAATGCTTTAATTGCGTATTTTATATATTTATTATAACCGATGTTTGTAACTATAATATTATAATTTAATCGATTAACAATATTCATGTTTCAAATTATCTAAAAGAACACTCTGTTTGACTGTTTGATTTTATTCTTGCTTCCTGGCAGCGTTATGTTTATTTGTTTCAATATCTTGTAACTCTATTATTTTACTAATAAAAATATCGTATTATAGTATATGTTTAAATATTTATAATAATAATATTTGAACCGAGCCGTTACGACATTGGAACCTTCAAAAAACAAGCCTATACATACCTAAAGGGCCGGCAACGCTCCCGCGACTCCTGCCGTGTTGCGGTTGCCCGTGGGCGGCGTTGATTGCTTTCCATCAGGCGACACGCTTGCTCGTTTGCCCTCCTATCCCATAAAAAAAAATATGTATTACCAGGTAAAGATTATCAGGTTACACTGAAAATCAGCTTCTTGCTAAGTGTGGCACCTTTTTGCGATCCATACTGCAGTATAGGTAACATAAAGGACTGTAGGTTAACTATTATTATTGTATTTCTTATTTTGTTTGTTATAATTTAACTTTTCTTTTAAATTTAGTTTCAGTGCATAACCCCCTCCTCCTCCTTCTCCTCCCTCCTCATTATGAGAGGGGGAGAACCCTCCCATAATGACACTTTCCTTGATTGGTTTGATTGGATTGGTCCGTGGTGGCGTTGATTGCTTTCCATCAGGTTTGTGTTCCTATCCCATAAAAAAAAAAACAATAAGATAACTATGTACATAAAAAAGTAATATGTTTGTTAATTTCTGTTGCGTTTTTTTTGTACTTTTGTGCT
Source organism: Baronia brevicornis (assembly GCA_031353405.1). Lineage (NCBI taxonomy): Eukaryota > Metazoa > Arthropoda > Insecta > Lepidoptera > Papilionidae > Baronia > Baronia brevicornis. The sequence goes on along the minus strand of JASFAT010000418.1, from coordinate 243,666 downwards.
TCTCTTGTTCATAAATCTTTTTCTGTACTTCTTAATGGATTCTCAAATTTTTCCCGCCGACTAATATCAGTGTTATTGTGTTTTTATTTAATTTTCATCGCCTTATTTTACTATCAGTTATATTGTTCTGGCGTGTTATATAATATTGTTTAAGATTAATAAGTTTATGATTTTTTTATGTTCTCTATTTATTTTTTATTTAATACTTTATAGTACACAAAAAACACGAAATACATGAATTAAAAGGAAAGAAGTAGTACAAAGGCGAGCTTAACTCAAAATTGAGTTTTCTTCCAGCAAACCCAGGAGTGAATGAGAAATAAGATAAGCTGTGAAGATAGAAATAAGTGTACAACAACAAAATATAATAATAATATACATAGCAATACAAACTATAATATAAAATCATACATATATAAACATATAAATACTAATAATATATAATATAATACTATATAATTAAGAGGATACATATATATAATATACACATAAATATATACATATTTTCTTCTAAATGTATTCTAAAATTTTTCTTGTCATATTTCCACACGGGTGAAAAGTTGTTGAGGTACACCTTCTCTGATTTAAACAGTCAACGGGCCCGTCAAAATATAGAATAAAAGGCAGTAAATGCGGACGGGAGTAATCAGGAAACGTAACAGGGCAGACAATGCGCGCCGCCAGACCGGGCAGGCAGACAATGATAGTGGAGGCAGACCGTGAACCTCGCTGCCGGGACGACGTTGATTGCCACTGTTTTTGTAACTCCACCATTGATTTCGGTTATACGTACTATATATAGTATTTGCAACAATTTAACTGAGATTCACGAGAATCCCTACTGTTTTATTACAATATCATTATAACTACACTGTATTATGTACGATGTGTGTTCAAAAAGTAACGGAAATTTTTAAATTTCTCGGGTTTGGAGAGTCCAATTGTCAGTATTGAGTTAAGTTGACTGCAAAAGTCCATAGAAGGTTTTGTTACAATGGTCACTATCTTATGAAGACGTAACGCTATATATATATAATTAGACGTAATGACACACTGACTATTCATTGACATTCATTAATTTCACTAAGTTAATTAGATCGTCAATAAAAATAAATATTAAATTAAACCATGTTAAATACAAGGATCATTACTAATGTAAAAACAGTTACAGCAAATCAGACAGATAGATCGAAATCAGATAGTGGTTGATGGACAGACGATATATCGATAAACGTTTGGTAGTGAATTGTACAAAGAAGTCTTTATTATCGAAGAATTAGATGTTAGTGATGGTCAAATAGTGACATGATTGATATTCAAATCTACTCATCTATATATACACAGCTTTATAAGCATCTTCACGAAAAAATAACTAAATTTTTTGATAAGCAAAGCTATAAAGTGTACTAAAGTAGTGAATAAAGTGGCAATGGGCTGGTCACGTTTGTCGGAGATCCGACAATCATTGGAGCGGACGGGTGCTGGGGTGGAGACCGCGTCTCGGCAAACGTAGTGTGGGACGCCCCCCGGCTAGATGGTGCGACGATCTGCACCGGACGGCTGGCAGAAACTGGATGTGTGGGACCTATATCCAGCAGTGTATTGCCGCGGGCTGTTGATGATGACTGATGAAAGCTATAAAATTAAATCCATCCATCCATAATACACGGTATACGGTGACAGAATTACATTTTTAATCATAAACATAAAAAATCTCCAAAGAATAGATATAAATAAAATACAATAACATTTACGAAGAAGAGAAGTCGAAGACGGGTTTAATTTTTTAAAAATTATATCATCTTATATTTGACGTCGGACACACTCTCGGAATCTAACCACTGGATCCTGTGCCACTCGCAGAAGTAGCGACGTCGGGATGCCGGTAACCTCGTGGACGATATAGTCCTTTTAGTGATGAGATGATCGTTGGGTTTCTTTCATAGACTTTACCTTTGAGATACTCTCACAGAAAAAAGTCCATAGGAGTGAGTTTCAGCGACCTGGATAACCAGGAGGAATCGCCAAATAACTTAGCTCCATTATCTCCGTTCTTCTTTTAGTAGAAAACACGCATTATTAATTTTCTGTTTTCGTTTGCTTGTCGCGGATCTTAGTTATGTAACAGTTCTGACTGTCCACATAGTAATCGATTTCCGCAAAGTAACGCCTGACTCCATGAATCATATTAAAATTGAATCACATTTTTTGGATAATAAGTTTTGGATTCTGTACAAGAAATTCATTAGCAAGATTCATTTCTTATTTTTAAACCCTTTATTAAATGTATTTGCGCCAAACCGTGGCGTCGTTGGAACGGAATACAAAAATATAAAGGTTTCTCCCAGACAATGATTGTTAAGAACAATCTTACCGTCTCGTAAGGCCTCAGCTTTTGCCACAATAAAAAGCAGATACGAAGTGAAATCGAAAGTCGGGTGTTGTTATTATCGCTAACAAAAACTCAATTCCATTAACACTTTCGCTTCTCTCTTTAATGCTGTCAAAATAATATAGTTATTCACCATGCGGTCGGGCCGTGTGTTCTATTAAGTCGTCCAGTAGGTAATTACTGGGGGCCGCATGATACACACGAGAGAGTTGTGTGTCGAATCACTCGGACACACATGTTTTCGCTTGTAGCGATGATTTGTATCTCGGAATGAAAGCATACCATTTCTCCATTGAAAGTCACATGATGACCTGCATATGAATGAGAACATATAAAGGAATATTTACAAAATCATTCTGGTAAGCCATGAGAATACGTTTATAGGGGAATGACATGGAAAATACAAGCGATCAGTCAATCCACCACTCCATTCCACTGCTGGATATAGGCGCACCTAGCCCGTTCTTCGGCTTCACGCATTTTCTGCCGCTCTGCGCACTTCGTCGCACCATCTAGCCGGGGGCGTCCCACCCTACGTTTACCGAGACGCGGTCTCCACTCCAGCACTCGCCTGCTCCAACGATTGTCGGATCTCCGAATAAAATGTTGTCTTAGTTCATATATATATAGTTCACATATATGTATAACTTTATATATTATTATATTATAATACTATTATTAAGCAACTAGAAACTAAAATGTTAGCCGAACGTTAATCAGGTGTGTGTGAAGAACAAAATAGAATCCCGCCCATCTATTCGTCTTGAATGCACGTCTGAATGACTCTCATCTAGCTCCAAGGTTTTCTTTTTTTGTTAATGCTATTTGTAATGATAATACGTTTCGCTTTCAAATCAATTGCAGTTTAAATAACAACAATTATAGGCCACTAGCTGACGTGCGTTTGATTGCAAGTTACTGCGATTTATGCGATTTTAATCGCATATAAAGTTAATATTATACTGGTTGATATTGTTAATTTAATATTCATTTTATTGCATTTAATACTATATAATAATAGCAATTAATTAAAAAATCTATCAATAAAAGGTGAGCGTATCTCCATTGAGAATTTCTTTCAGAGAAACGAGCATCAGCGATCACTAGAACTGAAATGGTGGAAAAGTGCATACGCCATTAAAAAAAATAGAAACTAAAAATAAATGATACATACATAGATAGATATGATCACGCCTGTTTCCCGTAGGGGTAGGCAGAGACCACAGATCTGCTACGACCTCGGCACCCTTTCTCGCACGGCTCATCGATTAAGGTTACTTTTGAACTGGCCTTTTTTGAGAACTTGAGCAATTTGGTCAAGTGTTTTCCTTGGTATTCCCCTACCGACCCTTCCACTCAGATTCGCAACGTAAATCTCTGATCAACAGTTATTAAGAACACTCGTTCAGACAATTTCAATCTAACGTTGAAGAAAGTGAAAGTACTGCAATAAGATATTAAAGATTAAGACGCAACTTTAAGAAAAGAAGATGTATATAATCGTGAGGATTAGTGAGTAAGCCTATTTATATTTCGAAAGCTGACAACGCAACTGTTATACGAATAGTATTGAGTGTCTTGTTCCCATCATCTAGATTAATGATGATCTAGTACGGTGCGTTATTCGCGAAACTTTTTTCCACGCATCACTACCCTGTGTCACCAGCGTGTTGCGAATGTATGGGTAGCATTGATTGCTTTCTATCAAGTGACATGCTTGCTCGTTTGCCTCTCTATCCCATAAAAAAGAAGTAGAAAAGAAAATAAGTAAAAGTTAAAATTATATTACTTACTCCGTTGGTTCACTGACCCGAAGTAGATCTTCCATCTTTCCCTGAGACGAGAGTCCTCCCGCGCTAATTCCCGCCAACTGCTGGCTTGAAGTTCGCGCAGGTCAGCATCCACTTGATCTCTCCAGCGATATCTGGATTACACAAATACACTTCGATTATCGCCCATTCGCTCAAGGTGACCTTAATCTCGCCCATAATATTTATCTGGTGCACCAGGTCTTCTATCTCGGCATTTTTTCGATCCTCCATGAACCATCTCTTCTAATCATCTCTCTTCTGGATCTTATAAAAAATAAAATACAAAATTATATTATTATAGTTATTTTAAAGCACGGATAGATGTGTGAAGTTCGTGTGTATGCAGCCTTATTTTAATACAAGTATTTATTGCCGGAAAAAATTTCTTTTATATTTAAAAGTACTATTGATATGGTCGTTCGAAAAAACCGAACCGAAGCGTAATTGACAACGCTTTGAGAAGCGTCAAATCAGATTATGGGTCAGTTTTTTTCCCTCACGCGCTGCTTTGTAACCAGTGGGTCGACAAAAGTCCAATTGAGTGATTTTGTTTGTTAGTGAACGGTATATGGGTTTGAGTCTTTTTTGTGAAATCGTTTGTGATTTTTATTTAAATATATACTATTTTTCATTTCCTACTATAAGTTCACAATGTCCCTATATATATTTATATACTTTATTCAAATTTTCAATCGATAATGAAATACTTTTTATTCATCCACTCCAGTACAAATATATTTTTTTTAAAACTTTCAGTGTATGACACTTGATGTGAATACAGTTTTTTCAAATATTAATTAATTTTAGTTTTATGTGAGAGAAGAACAATTCTATTATATAAGGTATTTAGCAGGATATAAATTAAGGATTAAATATAAATTAATAGGCGAAGCGTGATAAAAAAATAAGTAAAAAGAAAAATATATATTGACTCAAAACATTTTTTTTATTTATCTTTAATTAAACCATTAAGCGGTAAAAGAAGACATTAAGAAGACTGTATTTTTCTTCTCTGATGGCAATTATCTTAATTATCTTATAATAATGTCAAGTAGGTAACTTGAAATGTAAATTCAGTTTGTCACGAGACTCTTCATAAAACGGTGATACTTCTATCAAAACGTGCATGGACTTTCGCAGTTAAGTTAAAGAAACACGACGCATGCATTCATTTCATTAAATTTCATTTCATTTCACTTCACTTCTACGCCTAAATCAAAGCATATTGAGTAATAAGCCACGATAAATAAACAATATAACTGATAATAACATGAGATTATAAAAATGATATACAAACACAACGTCACTGAAGTTGACGGGAAAAGTTAAAAAAAAATTGTTTTTTTTTATTTATAAAGACACTTTCCTTACAAGTGGGCACTGCAGATGTCTATGGGTGGTGTTGATTTTTGTTTGCTTTTCATCATGTGACACGCTTGCTCGTTACTTCTCCTAGCAAAAAAAAAAAAAAAAAAAAAAAAAAAAAAAAAAAAAAAAAACGAAACAACAACATTTAATATATTAAAAGAGATTAACACATGTTCATTAAGTTTTTAGTGGCGGAGATATGTGTGTTGGTTAATGAACCGAATGTACCGGGAAGCCGTTTTATCGCCATTCATTTATAATTCGTATTATTACTTTGAAAACGGGCCCGACTGTTAATTCACGTCTGTGTGGAGTGCTTGCGACGCGATGCCGCTTGGAGATTAACTCACATTAAAATTCATGCACATTTATGATACCGTGTGTTATTTGGGGGGGCGGGTATATATAATTAATACAATTCAAGAAAGGCGAGGTCAAAAGTACCTTTTACTGACGAGCTTGCATAAAAAAAGTGTGTAAAAATTAGTGTGAAAGAAGCCAAAATAGTGTACTGGGATTATATCAGATGAAGGTTTTTGGTTTTTGCTTACCCCTATGGGCAACTGGCGTGTTTATACAATATATGTATGTATATATATGTACATACATACATAAATCCGATCGTCCCGGAGTCGGGCTCCCCCGGGGACTATGGTGCCTTACCTCAGCATGCAGGGCTCTGCTGGGGCTGACCTCCATCCTCCCTTGCGGCTCGTGGGATTCACTAAGACGAATTTAATATACCTTATTTGTCGAAAAATGACGGCGACGTGGTTCACAACCCGTCACGTCCTGATTCTCACGAGGGCGAAAAGCCTTACCTAAAATACTTACCTTGTTTCCTCCACATTCATTACTTCTCATGCAAGCCGCAAGCTCGCCGGTTATGGGTACTCTTGACCTGGTTTTTCTTAAAAACTTCAGAAATTTGGTCATGGTATGTTTGCCACGGTCTTTCCCTACTGACCCTTCCATCCACATTCGCAACATAAATTCCTTTTGCCAGTCATCTTTCATCCATCCTCTATATGTGCCCAAACCATCTAAGCGCTCTCTTATATCTTCATTTCTTATTCTGTCATTCAAAGTTACACCAAACATACTTGTTAATGCTAAACCGCATTCATTCTGCTTTCATACAAATGGATTTACTACAATGAGAGGGGAAGGGAGAAGGGCAAAAGAAAGAGGGAAGATTCACAGAAAAACCACTCATATTTTTATTCGGTGAAAGTTGTTGAACTCTTTTTATCAGTATTCCAACCTAGAACCTTTAGATTCAGTTAAGTATATTAAAGATACTTAAAGTCCTATCATATTTGAATGGAAAAGATGGGCAAATGAGCCAGCAAGTGATTTGATGGTAGGTTCTCACCACCGCCTATCATACATACATACGTAATTAAGGGCTTTATAAATGCATTAAAAGAAGGTCGATAGGATAAAAGAAGGATAAAGGAATTTAAAGAAGAATTCTAGCACTATCCGTAAATAAAAAAATGGCACCTCCTAACACTGATGATGATCGTTGAGTATTTCTGAACTGCTTTTCAATCGGTATTCGAATCCAGAATCCTTAGACTAGTTAAGTGTATTTACTACAAGCCTAGCAGCTACCTTTCGGCTTAGAATGTAAAAGCGAAATCATAAAACACAACATACAATTTAGTTTATGACCAACTCGTTTACCAGGCTACCATAAATTAGCCGTCGGCTGACGTTTCCACATAATATTGTCTACTTTTACTCGTAAAATATATCTTGATACTTTATCTAAGACATAATGTATTTAAGCAAAACTCATAAATACATTTTATATTTTTATAACCTTAGTGTTAGAGACACGCTGCAGACGAATACTTTGTCAAGAATGGCATATTATTTGTCTGTAGTACGAATAGGCCGGCTCGCCTGGGGAAGTACCACACTCCAGCAGAAAACCGGCGCCTGAGTGGTAGCTTAGCTACCGCGCTTCATACGGTGAGCGGTCTGAGTTCCGGAGGCCCAACACCCCCCCTTCCCACTCCCACTCCTATTCCCGCTTTCACTCCTATTCCCACTGCTTGTTTGCCTTCCTATGCCATAAAAAATATATATATAAATAGCAACTGTAAGCGGTTATATAGATAGCCTTGAATGTTGTATTTTTGTAATAATTTTTTTATAGCAGAACAGGCAAAGGTACATGCAAATTAGCTGGTGGTAATCCATCACCGCTAGTCACAGACAGGTTTTATTGTTATACAATACAAAACAATGTATCTTAGAATAAGGTGTTGTTCTCACATAAAATAAATAAATACATAAACTATAATAAAATCCATATAATACGTCGATACATCTCGAGCCTATCGGAAATGCTGTATTCGCAATAATTTCTTAACAATAAGTAATATATAGGCCCGCAGGTAAAGGGTACTCTTGACCTGGCCTTTCTTAAAAACTATAACCTTTCTCAAATAAATAAAAAAGTATTAAAGTGGCATAGTACAATAAATCATTTATTTTACATCAAAGAACTTTTACAGTTTATAGCTGATAACATATCCAAATACCAAAGCTTACGGGAATGCAAAAAAGTCACGCCCCCTACAAACTAATTTTGAGCTATTTATCTCTTTAGAAACACAATTTATATTCAAAATGAATGCGTTGCCGTCAAAATGTAATTATCTCGCAACATTTCTTTTTAAGGCTGCCTGTACACTTCACGTTCCAGCCGTTCAAGTTGCAATGATTAATGAAAAATGAAACGCGAGAAATTAGGTCTCTTTAACTTGAAAGTTATGGAACTGAAGTGGGCGTGGGTTATTTACGTTTGTGGGAGAACTGATGACCATTGAAAATGATCAATACTAGAATTAACCACGCGTTTTACCCAAATTTACCCGCTAATTATCAATATCTGTAAGTTCATATAAGTAAATTTTGCAGAAATAATAAAATATTTTCATTCATAGTTTGAGAAATTCTATAAAACCATTCTAACTAACAATTTCAAAAAGAGATATATTTTTAAGTAAATATGAAGTACTCAATCGGATGCATGTGATTATCCATTAGATGGTATTGAAAATGAAATGGAGAATTCTTTTTTTGTAGTTACGATTTTTAATACATTAGGCCAAAGATATTTATAATCATATTTCTTTTGTTTATGTGTTTGCAAAGAAATGTGTTATGTGCTTGCTTAGCTAAGAAATTTTATTTCTTAGTTTAAAAATTGTTTTAAAGAAAAAACAATGTTAAGGATTGATTTTTCTTTTTCTTCTACATATTTAAGCTTCCCTTGCGGCTCGTGGGATTCACTAAAAGACGAATTTAATATACCTAATTTGTTGAAAATGACGGCGACGTGGTTCGCCACCCGTCACGTCCTGACTCTCACGAGGGCGAAAAGCGACCAATGACGAGCCGTTTCGCTGCGATGAATGGCAGCGGATGGAGCTCTGTGGTCTCTGCCAACCCCTGCGGGGGATAGGCGTGAATATATAATAATAATAATAATATTTAAGCTTAAATGAATAAATAAATAAATAAAAATAACATATCCTTTTTTGTTATTTTTTTAAATTATAACATGTGTTATATGTACAAAAAATAAATATAATATTAATGTTTTTTTTATTTGCATGGACCCCTCTCAGGTAAATGCCTTCTTTAAGGATTTCCATTTTTCTCTATTTTTTGCTATTTCCAGCCAGTTTGTTCCTGCGACCTTTTTTTTCCTTTTATTATAATATATGTATAATAAGCTTAAATTGATTAATATAATTAATTCGGGCGATAACCGCTACGTTTGTGGTAGGCCTAATTTTTAAAATAACTCATCCGTAAATTAAACATTAACCAAAATAACCGTTAACGGCTTACGTTGGCTGAAGCGAGCCGAAAAAACCGTTGGTTCAAGATAACGGACGTTCGTTCATAAGGCACAGACAGGCACGTAGACTCACGCTGATGTCTGCGCATCTAGTGTAAAGGCATAATGCCACTAGATCGACTTAAGCCTCTCTCGCATTCCAATAGGCGTATTCATAGCGGCACTTTTATTAGCTGAAATATAATATATACTTAGCGAGTGGTAATTAGTTCATAGCTTCATTCCACGCTGTTTTTAATGATTGTAATATCCTCTTATATTTAGAGCATTTTAATAGTGGTAGAGCCACGCTGCAGACGAATACTTTGTCAAGAATGGCATATTATTTGTCTGTAGCATGAATGGGCCGGCTCGGCCGGGGAAGTACAACACTCCCGCGGAAAATCAGTGTCTGAGTGTCACACTCCCATAAAGACACTCCTTAAAGGTCGGCAACGCTTCTGCACTGCATATAGCGCTGCGGGTGTCTACAGGTGGCGTTGATTGCTTTCTATCATGTGACACGTTTGCCTTCCTATCCCATAAAAAAATAGAGAGAGCATCCATGAACATAAGTTTGTGGTCTGGTTGGCTAGGAAGATGTTCAACCGAGTCGACAATGGATTACACTCACATCTCAAACATTTTGCTCCCCTCCACGCTCGCCCACCTGAGGGACGTCCACTCCCATGCGAAATCTTCCTATCGCCGCCTGACTCAAGCGATGGACCCATAAAGAACACTCAAAAGCCATGCAAACAGAAACATGTTCTTTTGGTTGCGGTGAATTTATTACATGATTTAGTTGTTTTTAATTTTATAGTATTGTATATATATCGATTTATTTATTAACTGAAACAAAACATTAAATCAATATGCTGAGCAAGAACCATTTTATGACACTCGTTAGATTAAAATTATTTTCGTTTTGTTTTGTGTATTTATTTGTATATATAATATTAGTAAGGATATAATTTTAGTTATTGTAAAAAAAAAGGTGTCACAAATAAAGATTTTCTATTCTATTCTATAAAATAAATCCAATAAAACACTGTGATACACGCTAATTGGTAAATTCGATATGTATCACTTCGAACTGCACTCGCTTCGACACACATACATTTGTGTGTCGCGGTGATAGACGGACTGACAGCAACAAGCAACAAAAAAAAGCTACGCAAATTGAATCCGCGATCGTTTCCGAAAGCAAAAAGCGCAGTTAGTTACACGCAAAAACTGAAGCTTTATCAATCAACTTGGTGAATATTCATGGAATACTCGCTCGTATTTCCAGTGCACTTGAATGTCAAGTACAAGTAGTCCAAGCTTCACTTCCGGGTGCGCGGATATATCTCGTGGCGACCGTTAAACAAATTTAATATATTATGTTTGTAACTCGACAAACTGTCGGACAATGGGTCAGTTTTTGTGGTCGCATCGAAAACTGGGGCGTACTCATTCCTGCGGGCATTTCAAATGGCCGTATTATTCGTATCCTATTTTAAAAGTTTAAAAAAATAAATGTTAAAGAAATCTGACTTGCCATCCACCACCGATATAAAATGGCTAGTCATTATTTTTACTACATAAGCTCTAGACTTTATAATAAAATTAACAGAAAATTGAATATCTATCCGCTGTCGTTGTATAAGTGTAAACTCAAATGTGTTGAATGACTTCTATTGCAATCCTACGGAGAAACTGAAGATCTTTTGACCTCTCTTATTTAATTATGACAGCTCACTCACAAGTATAAACTGTCACACACACACAACTAATTAGACCTAACTAAAATTGGATATATGAATGGAATAAATACTAGATATTACATTTGGAATCTCCACTGTGGATTTGGAGGGCGTTGATGTCTGCGATACAGTTGTATACAATACTTTTGCAGACATTATCTCTTATTTTGTGTAATCCTGTTTTCTGTACCAAATAAAAAAAAATATCCGATTTAGTCTCACTTTTTTACCACGAACTGCGCAAAGTAAATTTGTAAATTATATGTGGTATAACTTTAAATGATAGAATAAGGAATGAAGATATAAGAGAGCGATGTAAAGTAAAAGAATGTGTCTTGACAAAAGTCGAGAAAGGGATGATTAGATGGTTTGTACACATAGAGAGGATGGATGAGAGGCGACAGGCAAAAGAAATTGACGTTGCGGATGTAGATGGAAGGTTGGATCAAATCGTTTAAAGAGCTAAGCGTTTGTAAACCAAGAAAAATACATATAATACATCATGCAAATAAATTTCAATAAATTTATATATTGATAAGCAATCGCATTTGTAATAGAAGTCGATAGATATTTTATAAAGATCGCATCAAGCCGATGTGGACCGACCTTCGATCTTGAGATAATTCTATCAGTCACATCTCCATTATAGATATAACTGCATCATTATTAATGGAGTCAGGCGTTACTTTGCGAAAATCCATCACTATATGGACAGTCAAAAGTTTAGCTTTAAATTCCAAATAAGTCCACTTAACCCAACAGAAAAACACACATTGTTAATTTTTTGTTATTGTTTTGCTTGTCGCGTATCTTAGCTAAGTAAAATATTTGACTGTCCATATAGTAACTGCATCAATTCGCTCCAATTCCCTGCAATACAGTGACGAATACCTCTCATGGCGCACATCTTATTGATGAGATGCGGGTCGAGGTTGCCTTCTAATAAAATGATTAAACTTTTTGTCATCTACAGAACTCGATGCGATAGCTATATCATTTGAGAAATGTTAAGAGTACAAGTGTGTAATTTAGGTTTTTGAAACTGGTAAAGCCATGCATTAATAGGACGGTTTGACCACAAACATTATCGATTTTCTTTTAAAACAAAAAAAAAGATTGGTAAAAGAAAGATTACAGATTTACTTATTTTATAAAGAAGATAACTTGTACATTCTTCTTCTTTTCAACAAAAAAATCTTCTTTTTTAAAACGATTTTTCTAAAAAGAAGAAGGTTAGTAATGTAATCGTTTTATTAATTAAGAAGATTTTTAAGAAAAGAAGATTATCAACTTAAAAAAATAAAATTAGTAATATAATGTTCTTACTTAAAAAAGAACGCTTTGAAGAATGATGAATGATTTTTTTTTTCAGAGTAGAAGATTACTAATCATTTTTCAAAAAAGGAATGTTAAATGAAAAATAGTAATGTTTTGGTTATGGTTAGCATCGATAGTCCAGTAGAAGACACGAACTCACAACATTTAGATCATAAGGCATCATTCTCATCAACTGAGTTATAACCGCTTCTTCTTCTTCACTGAGTTAGCCCAGAACTTGGCCACTGACAGGGCGCAGAGAGCAGAATGTCAGGTGTGCCATTGTTTGTGTGCTTCTCCCGTAGTTGGGCCTCCGGAACTCAACTCCTCATCGGATTAAGCGCGGTAGCTTAGTTACCACTCAGACGCCGGTTTTCTACGGAAGTGTGGTACTTCCCCGGGCGAGCCGGCCCATTCATGCTACATACTAATAATATGCCATTCTTGACAAAGTATTCCTCTGCAGCATGGCTTTACCCCTTTGACCCGCATAACTCTATTGCCTACTATAAAAAATCATCACTAAGCATATGAACTTTTATTTTCGGGACATCGCTCTATAAATTTGAAAACATAATGGCCGCATCCTCTAACGTGTTCGCTTAAGAATATAATATTCGCAATTTTCCCACGGCCCGTATTCTCCTGGTTCACAAACACACATTCGAGACACTGTTATTTACATAGACAATAATTTATATTGTACGCCTTTCGGTGCAATTTGCAAAAAAAACCAAACTTAAATTCGATGGAACTGTTCTATCATTAGGTATGATAACTTTTGTATACGGATCTTTTATATTTTTTATGGAATAGTATGACAAGTAATAATTAACCACCATACACAACACCAAACACACACTGCCACTTTTCCACCGTGTAAACGACACGTGTTTCGCCTCAACACGAGGCATCTTCAGGTATAGTAGACTCTACGGAAGACAACCGAAAAGGTTGTCTTCCGTAGAGTCTACGGGAGTTGATAGCCGATTTTCGGTAAGTTTTTAGTTTAAGTTCCAAATAAGTCCACTTCATACAGCACAAAAAACACACATTATTAATTTTCTGTTATTGTTTTGCTTGTCGCGGATCTTAGATAAGTAAGACTTTTGACTGTTCACATATGTGTGTATGTATGTGTATGTATGTATGTATATGTATGTATGTGTATGTATGTATATATTTGCTTATGGCTTTTATCTTTGTTTATTAATATTTCTTTCTTTCTTTATCATTATAACGATAATGTGTCACCAGCCTACAAATTATCTTTTTAACATTGTGTCCATCCTACGGTTGTCTGGAAGAAATCGCTATTAGCGATAAGACCGCCATTTGTATATATATATTACAAACAATAATTGTATAACTTTGTTGTTGGTGTACAATAATGAATATAGCTATATATCTAACATATTTTGAAAAATCTTTAAAAGTCTATACAATATATTCTTTTAACTTGATTGAAACAAATTTTTAGTTGAGCGTTTCAAAAATCAAAGCGCATTATTTTTTTTAATGAAAATCTCGTTTTTTCATTCATTCTTTGTTTCTAAACGGTGAAGTTTTTTAGTCTAATTTGGAAGCTAGAAATCGATTTCTTCTATACATATTTAATATAAGGAAACATCTTTACAATTCTCTTTTATCCCTATTATAATTAAATGCTTAATATACGTATAAATAATATGTGAATAATGTAGTTGGTGGCATAATGATTATTGTTTAAATTGTTATATTTTAAGTTACTTATGATTGTGTAACTGTTTATTGCCCTTAAATATAAAAATTAGTATATCTAACTATCTATCTATCTAATCAGATAAAAAATAATAATATCGAACAGAAAAATATAATTTATACTTTTGCATAAACCTGTATTTTAAGCATAAATAAAACAAATAAAATTACATCCTCCGGGCATGTCATAGTGAAAAAGCTCCTGTTATATGCTGCGTAATTAAAAATCGAATTCCCCGGTTAACAGGAAAATTACTTCTTTCTCACAAAAAAAATATGATCACACTCATAGCGTCAGCTTGGAATGTTTTGAATGCCCTTATAAAAATTCAAAATGGCTACGATAAATATCCACACTGAGAATAAATCGAAAGATCGAGAAGTGTACGCTCAGAAAATTAACGCTATTTGAGTCTTTTAGACAATCGTTGGAGCAAACGAGTGCTGGAGTGGAGACTGGGTCTCAGTAAACGTAGTGTGGGACGCCTTCCGGTTAGATGGTGTGACGATCTGCGCAGGGCGGTTGGCAGAAACTGGATGCGTGTACCCGAAGACAGGGCTAGGTGGCGCTTCATAGGAGAGGCCTATACCCAGCAGACTGCCACAGACAGTTGAAGATGGTGATGAGTCTAAAAGTGCGTCTATATACCTTATTTAGTAAAAGCCTTTATTTTTTACTAAATTTCCTTATTTACTTAAATTCCTTATTTACTAAAAGACGCTAAGATAAAATCGGCGTTGGCTGTATTTATATAAATTTGCTATCCATTAATACGCCCATTACTTTGGCTGATGCTGACAATTCTTGCTGGCTCCTTGCTAGCTTACTACAGAACAATACGTAGATCAGGTAGGCGCATGCAGATAAGGTTGTAATTAGGGCTTACAGTCCGAACTAAAATCTGAATACCGGTATTTGATATTTAATAATAGAAATATCGGGATACCGGTATTGAAATCGGTATTATCGATAAAAAATTTAATAGTTATATTTTAACTTATCTCAGTTGTTATATTGACTTGTTAACAAATAATACATGAAATCCAATAAATATTGTTCTGAAATGAGTAGATATTATTTATTTGATTACATAAAGAGTAGGAGTAGATAAATACAAAAAAACGTGCAAGTAAAAAAAAGTACATATTAAATTTTATGTTACGTTTTACATATAATAAATGTGCCAGATATAGATTTTAATACAATGAAATTGTTTGTTTTTTTTTTTTTTTTTATGGGATAGGAGGGCAAACGAGCAAGCGTGTCGCCTGATGGAAAGCAATCAACGCCGCCCACGGGCAACCGCGACACCGCAGGAGACGCGGAAGCGTTGCCGGCCTTTTAGGTATGTATAGGCTTGTTTTTTGAAGGTTCCAATGTCGTAACGGTTCGGAAAGACCGCCGAGGGTAACTGATTCCACAAACTGGTGGTGCGTGGAAAGAAGTTACGAGCGAAACGCACCGTAGTAGATCGCCACTCATCCAGGTGGTGGGGATGAAATTTTTCTTTACGGCGAGTTGTGCGGTTGTGGAATTCCGCGGCGGGAATTATTCCAAACAATTCCTCGGAGCACTCCCCATGATAAAGGCGGTAAAAAATGCTGAGAGATGAGACATCTCTCCGCAGCGCTAGAGAATCAAGCCGATCGGTGAGATCTTGGTCATCGACGATTCGGATCGCACGACTTTGAATGCGATCAAAAGGAAGAAGTTGATACTGGGGAGCCCCGGCCCAGAGGTGAGAACAGTATTCCATGTGTGGCCTGACTTGTGCCTTGTATAGTTGGAGGCAATGGCCAGATGTGAAATATTGTCTCGCTCTACTGAGCACACCCAGCTTTTTCGAGGCCAGCTTGGCCTTTTCTTCCAGATGGCCGCGGAACTGGACATCATGCGATATGTCAACTCCAAGAATTCCGATATATGGCTTAAGATTGAGGGGAGTGTCTCCAAAGCGAGGAGCTACGACAAAGGGAATTTTTTTGGTAGAAAACGCGCAAACTTGTGTCTTATTGGGGTTGAATTCGATTAGATTACGCTGACCCCAATTCGAGACCTGGTCTAATGAGGTCTGTATTTCAGACACAAGTTTGTTCCGACACTCATCGGTATGTGCCCGAGAAATGTTAGCACGGCCGGAGTATAAGGCATCACCTGTGGTGTCATCTGCATAACAGCGTATGCTACTAATTTGTAACATATCGTTGATATGCAGAAGAAACAAAGTAGGTGAAAGCACACAGCCTTGCGGAACACCAGCATTCACGGGCTTCGAGTCCGAGCAAAAACCGTCTAAAACGACTTTTATGCTCCGATCCGTCAGGAAGCTGGTGATCCATTTGCATAATTTATCGGGCAACCCATAGCACGGAAGTTTAGCTAGAAGAGCCTTGTGCCACACCCGATCGAAGGCCTTCGCTATATCCAGGCTTGCTGCTAAGGCTTCCCCTTTGCTCTCCACCGCTTCTGCCCATCGGTGTGTCAAATAAGTGAGAAGATCACCAGCTGAGCGACCCTGACGAAATCCGTATTGACGGTCACTAATCAGCTGATGCTCCTCAAGATACCGTAAGAGCTGGCAGTTAATAACAGATTCCATTATTTTGGAGAACAAAGACGTGATGGCAATTGGCCTGTAGTTAGCTGGATCAGAGCGGTCACCTTTTTTTGGGATCGGATGTATTAAGGCTGTCTTCCATGAGATCGGGACCATACCTGAGTTGTAGGAGTGCCGGAAGAGGCGCGTGAGAACTGGAGCCAACTCTGGAGCACATATCTTAAGCACAATTGGGGGGATGCCATCTGGCCCACTCGACTTATTGATGTCAAGAGAAAAGAGTGCTTTACGCACCGAGTTTTGAGTAAATCGGATTTCTGGCATAGAGCACACACGCCGGAGGATGGTTGGCGGTGGTCTTTCTCTGTCATCAAGAGTCGAGTTTGATGCAAAAAGAGAGCCCAGAAGATCGGCTTTCTCCTTTGCAGTGTGGGCCAACGAGTCATCCGCCCTGCGCAGAGGTGGAAATGATGGCTGACAGAAGTTTCCTTGCACGGCTTTTGCGAGAGACCAGAACGCCCGAGAACCTGAGGGAAGGCGAACTAGTCTCTGGCCGATTTCTGCAACGTACTCAGATTTTGCTCTGGCAATAGCTCTTTTGAGGGATCTGGAGACAAAGTTATACTTTTTTCTAAGCTGCCATTCGGAAGGATCTTTCTTTGCCTTTGCTTTAACCCAAGCCTGAAACGCCTCCTGCTTTTGCCGGAACGCCATTTTGCAGGAGTGGTTAAACCAGGGCTTAGTCTTGCCTCCAATAGGTACCACAGTGCTTGGAACAAACAGTTCCATACCCTGAAGCACCACATCAGTGACAAGATCAGCAATGACGAGCGGATCCTCCGATGCAAAGCAAATTTGCCCCCATGGGTAGGATGCGAAAAAGGTCCGCAGTCCATCCCAGTTTGCTGACCTGAAGTGCCAGACACGGCGGCAGCCCGCGGATCGGGGCCGTGATTTACGCGTGAATGGCACCTTGCTCCGAATTAGGCAATGGTCTGAGGAGCCAAGAGGGGCATCGACAGTGACATGATACCCATCGGGATGAGTGGTCAGCAAAAGATCCAACAGGGAAGGCTTATGATCTTCAACATCTAGTATTCGTGTAGGCGAAGAGACCAATTGTGTCAGACCATAGGCCAGAGCAAAACTCTTGTTTATCTTCAAAAAAAATTTCTTGTAATTAATTAATATTATTTTAATTAGATTTATATTGTGCACAAATTCAATTTTTATCAACTAATGTAACACCGAAATATCGGTAATTTTACATAAATACCGGTTTTTAATAACGGACAAAAATCGTTCGGGATTCTGGTATTCGGGATCCCGGTATTGTAAGCCCTAATTGTAATCGATGAAAGTGTGAGTTGAGCCGTACCGAGCGGGCGATTTGGGTCGCCGTGGAAAGCCGCATTAGCATAGGCACGACGTTCTATGTACATACACAGTACGCAATTTACAGAAAACAGATAAAGATCGTTCAATTAATAATGGAAGAGGCGATACAGTTTGCAGGCGGACTTCTAAGGCTAATGCATTGAATATTTACAAAGGGATTTCTGTTTTAGACATTAGACATACTCTTAGATTTCGTTTGCATATTAAGTGCTTGAAAGTTTTCGAATTTTGTAAAAATTTCAAGAGATTTATCTATCTATACTTTTATATAGTAGAACCACTTTAGGCAAATTTTTTGGGTCGGCCTCCGGGACTCAACCGCTCACCGTACGAAGCGCGGTAGCTAAGCTACCACTCAGATGCCGGTTTTCTGCGGGAGTGTGGTACTTCCCCGGGACAAGCCGGCCCATTCATGCTTCAGACGAATAATAAACCATTCTTGACAAAGTATTCGTCTGCAGCGTGGCTCTACCGCTTTAAACCTACTTTTTGAAATCTGTATGCAGTATACCTATTTTTACGAAATTTGTCAAATTGATAGAATAACCAATTTTATAATTCATAACTAATGTTCGGATAACGGTCTGTTATTGTAGATAGTCACCATTTTTATTTAATTTTTAACAGCACATATACGTCTCATTACTGAGCACGGGCCTCTCCATTTCTGGAGGAACGGGGGTTACCAGACTCGGAATAAATATTTGTAATCCACACATATATTTATTCCGATGTGAGGATCGAACCCGCGACCATTGACTCCGCGAACGGAGGGCCCCGCCACTGAGCCAATCGATCGTCAGTCTCCATTTATTATTATAGATATCGACAAAAGGGTAATCCAATTTTGCCGTCAATTTGGCAGGTGCTTGCAGAAGTATGTATATCTTTGAGAATTGTCCGTTAATCTAGTGTTAAAAATAAGGCTTAAAAATAGGCTGGTATTTTTTAAAATTTGTTTATACGCTTGCCTTCAAAGCTAACAACGAGAGTAGCCACTTGCTCTGATCCAGACAATACTTCCGTTGCGTCCACTTTTGTCCCGCATATGCGACTGTGAGCTCGAGATTCACTTATTTTATTCATAAATTCTATCCTCTAGTTGTATTATACGAATATTATACTAATAATATTACAATAATAATATAATAAAATATAATTATTATAATATCATGTCTCGGTATTATTCAGTTCCTACTATATGCCCGCCGCTTCGCTCGCGTGGAATTTGTTCTGCCACATTAAGTTTCGTGGCCGATCATTTTAAATAAATATATTACTTAATAGTAAAATTATGTAACGACCAAAATTACATAAAATCATTACAAATTGTCGCCTATATGTTAGACCTATATTACTGAAAAGTTTCATCCAAATCCATCCAGTAGTTTTGACGTGAAAGAGTAACAAACATACATACATACTCACAAACTTTCGCATTTATAATATTAGAAGGACAGGATTATTATATATCTTGTTGAAATTTTCAATCGTTAATAAAATACTTTTTATACATACTTGTTTTTCTTTAAGATCAAATAAGATCAAAAATACTTTACGTTTATTCTTATAGTCTCATCGGAATGCGACATTTCATTACAAGACATAAATCGATCTTGGTCTACACGCATTTAGAATTAGTCAGTACAAAGTAGACCCACACTAAATTTGCAAAGAACATGAATTCCATGTCAGCATTCGTCTTCTCCGACGACTGTTAGAACTCCAATTCTCTTACTGACTCCATACTCTTTTCTGACTCAATCGTATTAATTTTAATTCTTGATTGTAATCTTGTTCAGATCAAAAATTATCTAGACAATGTTTCCAAAAATTTTGATGTAAAATCCAGTCGGTTGATCCTTATGTATTAACTTTTAGAGTCAAAAAGCTACTAGTTATTTTTTCAACATTTCAAGATGACCAACGGGAAGAATCTGCAGCAATAACTGTTCTAATTGGACTTTTCCCGCCAACTTACATCAGTGACGTAGTGTTTTTATTTCATTTTCATAATCTTATATTATTATCAGTTATATTGTTTAATTATGGTGACGTATTATACAATATAGTTCGATTAAACTGTATAAGTTAAGTGATATGAAATATATGCGTGTATCGTGATTTTTTTTGACTGAAAAAGTCCATAGGTTTTGGTAGAATAGCCACCATTTTATCAAGACGTAACGTGATAAGCTAACTAGTTATATATGGACAGTCAAAAGTTTTACTTAGCTAAGATCCGCGACAAGCAAAACAATAACAGAAAATTAATAATGTGTGTTTTTTCCGTTGGGTTTAGTGGATTTATTTGGAACTTAAACCAAAAACTTACCGAAAATCGGCCATCAACTCTCCACCCACCAACCACCACACACAACGTCAAACACACACTATCACTTTTCCATCTTGTAAACGACACGTGTTTCGCCCCAACACGAGGTATCTTCAGGTATAGTAGACTCTACGGAAGACAACCGAACACTTTTCGAAACACGTGTCGTTTACAAGATGGAAAAGTGATAGTGTGTGTTTGGTGTTGTGTATAGTGGTTGGTGGGTGGAGAGTTGATGGGCGATTTTCGGTAAGTTTTTGGTTTAAGTTCCAAATAAATCCACTAAACCCAACGGAAAAACACACATTATTAATTTTCTGTTATTGTTTTGCTTGTCGCGGATCTTAGCTAAGTAAAACTTTTGACTGTCCATATAGTGATGGATTTCCGCAAAGTAACGCCTGACTCCATTAATAACTAGTTATATTTCAAGAGATTTGATGTTATCGTATTTTACTTGACACTGGCATAATAGTTATAACTAATTGCCATCAAGGAAAAAAAAATATTTGTTTTAAATCTATTTGTTTTTTTTTGTTTCAGAATCCGAACAATATGGACGACTGAATCCAGTAAAGGTGTTGAAAAATTATAAAATTGTGCTTAGTGCAATTTAAATTAAGACATTGTGTTCCAATCGGATTAGTTCAAGAAGATGGTGCAAAAAATGCATATTCTCGTAACGGCTGCTTTTTGGATAATGGGTAAGTCTTTGCTCTTTTCTTTTACCGTTGAGTAGATAGTATAGATACATAAACGTTTATCTGATCTGCAATAACACAAATATATTTTCATAAACTAAAAAATAAATAAAAAATAAAGGAAATAGAACTACCGGATATAAGGAAATAGACGACCGATTGGCTCAGTGGCGGGGCCCTCCGCCCGCGGAGTCAATGGTCGCGGGTTCGATTCCCGCATCGGAATAAATATTTATATGCATTTTTAAATGTTTATTCCGAGTCTGGTAACCCCCCAATCCCCATTTCCTTTCCTGCCCCTTCCTTTCTTCTCTATCCTTTCCCTTCCTCTCCGCCAATCCACGGTCTGCCGTGCCAATGGATGCGTGGCTAGGGGCGAGCCTAGTCGTAAGCGTGCCGATCGTCCCGGTGTCGGGCTCCCCCGGGGACTATGGTGCCTTACCTCAGCATGCAGGGCTCTGCTGGGGCTGACCTCCATCCCCCTTGCGGCTCGTGGGATTCACTAAAGACGAATTTAATATACCTAATTTGTCGAAAAATGACGGTGACGTGGTTCGCCACCCGTCACGTCCTGATTCTCACGAGGGCGAAAAGCGACCAATGTCGAGCCGTTTTGCTGCGATGAATGGTAGCGGATGGAGCTCTGTGGTCTCTGCCAACCCCTGCGGGGGATAGGCGTGAATATATATATATATATAAAAAAAAAAATAGAATTATATATTTTACTAGATTACCCAGTGAGGTTCGTTTCACCTGCAATTTATTTAATTCAAATTAACAAATGATATCTCGTGCTAGGCTTATCTTCTGCTGGTATGTTAGTACTAAGGTTTTGTATAATAACAAACATTCCCCTTCTCTTTCCTTTCTTCTCTATCCTTTTCCCTTCCGCTCCGCCAATCCACGGTCTGCCGTGCCAATTGATGCGTGGCTAGGGGCGAGCTTAGTCGCAAACGTGCCCGTCCCGTCATCGGGCTCCTCTGGGTACTATAGCGCCTTACCTCAGCATGCGGGGCTCTGCTGGGGCTGACATCCATCTTCTCTTCCGGCTCGTAGGATTCACTATGACGAATTTCAATAAACCTAATTTGTTAAAAAATGACGGCGACGTGGTTCGCCACCCGTCACGTCCTGATTCCCACGAGGGCGAGAAGCGACTAACGGAGAGCCGTTTCGCTATGATGAATATGAGAGGAAGGATGGATGAAAAGATGAATGAGAGTGGAGGAAGCAAGGAAGGTGTGTCGAGATCGTAGCGGATGGAGATCTGTGGTCTCTGCCTGCCCGTATGGGAAACAGACGTGACGATATGTATATGTGTGTAAGGTCGGCGACTGTTTGTTTCTATTTAGTCCTACTTTGTTGCTTTCCATTAGTTGTTACACCTGCTCGTTTGCCTTCCTAACCCATAAAAAATATTGAAATAGTAAGTCTATTTGTTATAAGTTTAATGATGTTGATTAGTTCGGCGTTTAAAACACAAGGAGAGCGGTCCACTGCAATTAGTGAGATGTTAACGATGGTGTATTTTAATTAATTTAACTCGACGGTCATCGTCCGCCCAAGAGATGGATGGTAAAACCCGTACAATTATTTCGAGTTTTTGTCAGGGCTAAAGTTGATGGTACACCGGTCGCAACCGGGCATTTTGTTATTGGGTCATCATAATGCTCCCAAACGTGTAGTAAACAGCGACAAATTAGATGCTATCTCTATCGGTCCCTCGCCTTTTTGACACTAAATTTAACTTATCAGTTCGGTGCTGGCTAAAGTATAATTTATATATATATATATATATATATATATATATATATATATATATATATATATATATATATATATATATATATATATATATATATATATATATATATATATATATATTCACGCCTATCCCCCCACGTCACCCCCTAAGGGTTTGGCAGAGACCACAGAGCTCCATCCGCTACCTACTTCGCAGCGAAACGGCTCTCCATTGGTCGCTTCTCGCCCTCGTGAGAATCAGTACGTGACGGGTGGCGAACCACATCGCCGTCATTTTTCAACAAATTAGGTATAAGGTATAGGTTTCAACAAATAATATAAAAGTATAATGTGAAATTGTTTAAAAAAAGAAAAAACTAAAGTGAAACTGGGGCCCATTTTAAAATATTAATTTTCTGTTTTTGTTTGCTTGTCGCGGATCTTAGCTAAGTAAAGTTCTATCTGTCCACATAGTAATGGTGTCCGCAAACCAACGCCTGACTCCATTAATCATCTATATACTAACATATAATCTGTATCAATTAATAAATTTCCCTTTGTATATAAAACCGAACGCGATAGCTTGGTGTGTCAATGTATTAAAACACCACTATGTACATACAAGTTCGTACCAGTGATTGTAAAGAATAAAATTCCTTAAAGCCTATAATTAAAATATTCATATTTGCCCTTGGTGTGTGACAAACTTTACCTGTTTATATACAGTCTGACAAGCCCATTCGGCACTTAATGGCTTCTAATATCGAAGTCGAACGGATCGATGATCGATGATCGATCGATAGCGATCTGCTCTGTCAGTCACCGTTAGCGCGACATTTCGTTCAGACAATTACACGCTTTGTTTTCCCGCTGACTTGCGGCCCGTATCGAGACATAATGATTTATCGATTTACTTGTTGAGACAGATAATTGTGTATTTGTTTTCATATTTGGCGAGTCATATTAATTACCCGGTTGTTTTTTATATATTCTGTGGTCGACATGCGACAACACGAATATTTTTTTAGAATGTAATAATTTGGATACTATTTTTATTCGATATATTATTTATTATTATTTATGGCTGAGCTATACCAAAGCCTGTATTACAGCAAACCATTGTTGTTCCAAATATAGTATTTGTGTACAAAAGAATTTAAAGATTTTTATAACATACAGATTAAATGTAACTTAACTAAGTTATGTGTATACAAATATATACGATATATGTAATGTATTATATATGAAGCAAGTATGTTGTTAAGAAAGAGCAAATCAAGAGTACCCTTAACCATATATATATATATATATATATATATATATATATATATATATATATATATATATATATATATATATATATATATATATATATATATATATATATATATATATATATATATATATATATATATATATATATATATATATATATATATATATATATATATATATATATATATATATATATATATATATATATATATATATATATATATATATATATATATATATATTCAATCCTTAATAAAATACATTTATTAAGGATTTTTATTCATTCACTCAATTATATACATTTTAATAAACTTCTAGTAGATGACACTTCATGTAAATACATTTTAATTTTTAAATATTAATTCATTAATTAAATTTTACTGTTATATAAAATATTTAGCAGGATATAAACGTAAGAATTGACTTTAATTTTTTTATATTACTTGTTAAAAAAAAAGAAATACTATTATACCATTTATATAATGCCACCACGTTAATATTCTATGAGGATGTCGTATGTCATATACGCTGTAGAAAATCACGCACTGTTCTAAGATTCTATATTTTATTTTTAAAAATTTTAAATTTATATTTAACCCTTTTCTTGTTAGTGTATCTGTATAGATACATCAGAATTAAAATAAGCGTTAGCGTAATATATTTATCAATGCTCTTCGCAATGTATCTCACAATATACATGTGATTTTTTTAAACTACCCTCATGAATTTTATTTTAAGTTTTTTTTCTAGACACCTTGGGTCATTAGGGCTAAGTGCTATGAATATTATTTTGATATTCATAAAAATAAAAGTGTACCAAGTTAAGGGTTAAAATTTATTTATGAAAATGAAGAAGAGAAACTAAGTTAGTAGTACTGAGAAAGTGTCAAAAGTAAGAACGGTTTGAGTCAATAAATAATATGTTTAGTGTATATTTGACATGAACTTTTAAAATTTACACTTGCGATATAAGAGAGAAGGTTTGAGGTCTGTTTTGACGTATACTTGTAAATACAAGTTGATTACTGTGACATGCTTAGTGGCAGTTGTGTATGAAAGAAAAATTATTTCATTATGACTTATTTTTTGAAGTGAAAACTTCTAAAGCCGCGTTATACGACTCTGGGTAGGGAAAAAATCTATTGGGTCGCGTCAGCAACACGCTAATGCTGAAGGTATATCTATAGCTGTGAGTATAGCTGTAGACATACTTTAAACACAGTTAATGCACGCGCAGCTGCCTACGTACACGCATCACGCCAACACATTGTATATACCCGATTGTGTGTGTGTGGACGCATCATGAATGGATAAAGTTTTGTGAATCGCGTCAGCATGTTGCTGATGCGACTCACAAAACTTTATCTTGTATAAATTTCAAAATAAAGTTTTAATTTTTAACTTCTGTCGGCGGTCCTCTTGACTGCCTCCGATTTTTTTGAACTTCAGCATTACAATCATTCATAGGTCTCGCTCGACCTCTGTAGCTCTCGATATATTCCATATTTTTCAATGCCTTTTTGTACTTTTTTAATATTTAGCATACATCTTTCTAGGCCTCAATAACATATGATATATTTTTTTTTATTATTGCTGTGTATTTCCTGTCAGGTTTGGCAAGCATAGATTAGGCTCGGTAACAGGCATCTCGAGAAAATTTTGGTTTTAATTTTTATTGTATATATAACTTTATATATACAGTAAAAATTAAAACTGTATATATATATATATATATATATATATATATATATATATATATATATATATATATATATATATATATATATATATATATACATATATATATATATATATATATATTCACGCCTATCGCCCGCAGGGGTTGGCAGAGACCACAGAGCTCCATCCGCTGCCATTCATCGCAGCGAAACGGCTCGTCATTGGTCGCTTTTCGCCCTCGTGAGAATCAGGACGTGACGGGTGGCGACATTCGCCACCTGTCACGTCCTGATTGTGACCACGTCGCCGTCATTTTTCGACAAATTAGGTATATTAAATTCGTCTTTAGTGAATCCCACGAGCCGCAAGGGAGGATGGAGGTCAGCCCCAGCAGAGCCCTGCATGCTGAGGTATGGCACCATAGTCCCCGGGAGAGCCCGACCCCGGGAGGATCGGCACGTTTACGACTAGGCTCACTCCTAGCCACGCATCCATTGGCACGGCAGACCGTGGATTGGCGGGATATATATATATATATATATATATATATATATATATATATATATATATATATATATATATATATATATCAATATCAGCCCGCGACTGTCCACTGCTGGACATAGGCCTCACCAAAGGTGCGCTAGGAATGATGAATGAATGAACGATGCCACGAGACATCTTCAGGTATAGTAGACTCTACGGAAGACAACCGAATCGTGTTGGAGCGAAACACGTGTCGTTTACAAGGTGGAAAAGTGGTAGTGTGTGTCTGGTGTTGTGTATAGTGGTTGGTTGGTGGGAGGATTGATGGCCGATTTTCGGTAAGTTTTTGGTTTAAGTTCCAAATATTTCCACTTCATCCAGCAGGAAAACACACATTATTAATTTTCTGTTATTATTTTGCTTGTCGCGGATCTTAGCTAAGTAAAACTTTTGACTGTCCACATAACTGATGATGACATAAAATTATGAAATTAAATAAAAACACAACATCACTTATGTAAATTGGCTGGAAAAGTAATAGACTATTTTTAAATCTTTTTTTCTACAGTAAATACCGTGTTATTTTTTATGTTGCGTGTTATTTTGTTTAATGGGCAATATGTGTGTAAAAAATGATGTCACAACAATCACTTGTACAAAGAGATCCGTCAAATGGCTATCAGTGTTAATTAAAAGTTTCGCCGATTTCGGTCCAGCTCCGACGCGGAGAGTGACAGCTGGACGAAGGCACGCTGACTTATCACATAGTAACACGTTTGCGCTGTTAAACTGAGCCTGATTTTTTGCCTGCGAATAAAGTTAGCGGTAAATCCACACACATGGTGTTCGTTTTTTCGAATTTATATTTCGGCGACGACGGCGGTAGGAATTGGAATGAATTTCGGCTTTTATAGACAAAATCGAAAGGGCAAACAAAGCCGATATAATATAAATAATAATATAATAATAATATAATAGTACACAGGGAATCATAGTGTTGGATCTAGTGTCCTGCAACATATGTAAACATTTTGAAAATAAATATATATATATATATATATCTATATATATTATAATACAATATAATATAATAATAAGTTATTCTTTATTAGCATAATTTGAGGTGTAACAATATGAAAAAAGACGTTTAAAAGATCCATCGCATTGCCACTTATGGCGTACAAATTTCTTTAATTATTACATACTATT
This sequence comes from Baronia brevicornis, assembly GCA_031353405.1. Taxonomy (NCBI): domain Eukaryota; kingdom Metazoa; phylum Arthropoda; class Insecta; order Lepidoptera; family Papilionidae; genus Baronia; species Baronia brevicornis. The sequence goes on along the minus strand of JASFAT010000418.1, from coordinate 216,043 downwards.
AAAGATAATTAAAACAATAACAGATCTAAATACATAACTAAACTATTATATTGTCATTAAAATAATAATTTACTATTACATTTATTTATCTATTACATACATTCGATTGATATTTTAAAGTAAAAAATCCTTAGTATTATAAATATTGGCCGTTTTTCGGTAAGATTTAGTTTAAGTTCCCTGTAAATCCACTTCATCCAGCAGGAAAACACACATTCTTAATTTACTATTGTTGTTTGCTTGTCGCGGATCTTAGCTAAGTAAAAGTTCTAACTGTCCACATAGTAATGGATTTCCGCAAAGTAACGCCTGACTCCATTAATCATCGTGTTAAATATTGTTGTGTTGTTTAATAGGTAATATGAAAAGGAGCATCCTGTATACGCATACAAACGCTTGTCACATCGTTAAGCGCCAACCCACATATCTGTTTTTTTTTTATCCTCCAAGACAACTGCACGCGCGGGAAAGTGCACGCTTTTTTAGCAAAGGAAACGTTTCTATGGAATTCACAAAAACCGCCATGGTGTTTTTTTGTGCCGTTTAAGAGTTGCTTTGTCGAGAGTGACTGGCAGATCGTGGAATCACTTTTGACATTGATTGCAGTATTGTGTGTTAGTTAGTTTTGATTTAGACATTTATATTGAGATGAAACTATTTTTTTAATTTTAAATATTACAAATATTTTTTTTAGCTCCTTAACTGTAAAACTTTAAAGAGTAAATAAAAGAACGTTACCAAGACTTCCTTCTCCTGTCTCATGATATGATCCAAGTAAGCAACTTTTCTACCTTTGAAGGTCTGCAAAAGTTCACGTTTTTGCCATGTAGATAGATAGTTAGATGGACAGTCAAAAGTTTTACTTAGCTAAGATCCGCGACAAGCAAAACAACAACAGAAAACTAATAATGTGTGTTTTAATAAATCCACTTAACCCAGCGGAAAAACACACATTATTAGTTTTCTGTTGTTGTTTTGCTTGTCGCGGATCTTAGCTAAGTAAAACTTTTGACTGTCTATATAGTGATGGATTTCCGCAAAGTAACGCCTGACTCCATTAATAAAGATAGTTAGATATATTTTATTTTATACACCAAAAACAAAGTTATACAGTTATTGATTGTAATATTTATATACAAATGGCGGTCTTATCGCTAATAGCGATTTCTTCCACACAACCGTAGGATGAATAGATTTTTAAAAAGATAATTTGATGTAGACTGATGCGTTATGATGATAGAAAAGAAAGAATATATATATATATATATATACATACATACATATAGGTACATAATTATCCAGACCCAGAAATCGAACCCAAGACACTTGAATCAGAATGTGTTCAGCACGAAAGCATTTTTAATATAAAACTCATTACCATTTGAGTGGATATACAGTTTATCTCTGACAATCGCTGCTCCTTGAGTCGTGCAGTCGGGAGCACAGTAAATCATTCACGAGTCAAAGCGGTCAATGTATGCGGCGAGTCCATGTCGAACATGATCATTTAAACAAACTTTGAATAAATGAATGAATAAATGATTGAATAAATGAATGATTCACTTACAACAAAGTGAACATTACAGGCTTAAATATATTCAAACTTTAATAAATTCCATCTCTGCCGCTAGTCGATCTACAGCTTTAAATTGTATTATATAATATAACAAATTTATAATAGTAATAAAAATTATTTATTTGCATAACGTGAGGTGTAACAAGATGAAAAAAGACGTTTAAAAGCTCCATCACATTGCCGCTTACGGCGTATAAATTTCATTAATTTATTTTTTTTATCAGCCCATATATGTCCCACTGCTGAGCACGGGCCTCTCCATTTCTGGAGGAACGGACGTTAACTCACCACGCTTGTCCAATGCGGATTGGCGGGGTTACCAGACTCGGAATAATTATTTGTAGTCCATACATATATTTATTCCGATGCGGGGAGCAAGCGTGTCACCCGATGGAAAGCAATCAACGCCGCCCATAGATTGCAGTAGCGCCGTAGGCAGTGCAGAAGCGATGCTGACCTTTAAGGAAAGTGTCATTATGAGAACAGGAATGGAATGGGGAAAGGTAGAGGGAGGGGGAGGGTATTGAACCTCCAAAACTCGGCCGCTCAGCGTAAGAAGCGCGATAGGTAAGCTATCACACCATTCATGCTTTCACAGACAAACATTATGCCATTCTTGACAAAGTATTCGTCTGCAGCGTGATTCTTCCACTATTAAATAAATAAGTTTCGATAAAAGCAATTTTCTTGCTTATGATTAATGGAGTCAGGCGTTAGCTAAATAAGAATTCTGACTGTCCACATTATTGCTTATGTTGTCATGAATAATTTGAATTTGTGGACAGTCAAAAGTTTTACTTAGCTAAGATCCGCGACGAGCAAAACAATAACAGAAAATTAATAACGTGTATTTTCCTGCTGGATGAAGTGGATTTATTTGTAACTTAAACCATAAACTTACCGAAAACCGGCCAGCTACTCTCCACTCACCAACCACTATACACAACACCAAACACACACTACCACTTTTCCACCTTGTAAACGACACGTGTTTCGCCCCAACACGAGGCATCTTCAGGTACAGTAGACTCTACGGAAGACAAGCGAAAAGTAGCTAAGTAATACTTTTGACTGTCCACATAGTGATGGATTTCCGCAAAGTCGCCTGACTCTGCCTGACTCCATCAATAATTTGAATTTAAGTAAATTGGGTACATGCCAATGTCAATACGTAAGCCGGCTAAAAAGGTTATTTATTATTTTTGTCTCGCTGCGTTGAAACAGCTCACTGGTTAGTGACTTTCTCCTCATATCTGCCTTGTACAGTTAACTCCAGACAATCTCGTTCGTCGTCGACCGTCCCTTGTCCAAAGACAGTCGACTATGTCACTTTTAAAACGACCAAATATTGTTCTTAGAATGAAGTATTTTTTTACCCGTCAGTTTAAAGTTTGCATGTGACTCGAATTGACGATGTTTTGTTATTTACTAGCCGATTTGGCAACATTCACGTATATACTGTCAACTGTAAGAAATACCAACTGCTTACGATATAGAGGAATTTAATAAAATAAAATAAAAATATTTTATTTGCCCCAATAAGATAACCCAACCCAATGTAATAGGAGTGACTAAGGTTCATTAGGGTCGTTGGCTGGGCCACGTTGAGAGGATGAGGGAGGATCGTGAAGCCACGAGAGCGTATGTGGGTCGCCCAACTGGACGACGTCCTGTGGGCGCCCCAGATACAGTTGGATAGACATAGTGTCTATCCACTACTATTAATACATACAATTTTATAATCTAATATATTTAGTTTATAAACTTAATTTGTTAAAAAATGACGGTGACGTGATTCGCCACCCGTCACGTCTGATTCCCACGAGGGCGAGAAGCGACTAGCGGAGAGCCGTTTCGCTATGATGAATGTGAGAGGAAGGATGGATGAAAAGGTGGATAAGTGTGGAGGAAGCGAGGAGGGTGTGCCGGGATCGTGGCGGATGGAGATCTGTGGTCTCTTCCGTTTCCCTAGGGGTAGGCAGAGACCAGAGATCTCCATCTGCTACGATCCCGGCACACTTTCCTTGCTTTCTCCACGCTCATTACCCTCCTCATGCAAGCCTGCCGGTTAAGGGTATTCTTGACCTGGCCTTTCTTAAAAACTTTAGCAATTTGGTCAAGGTATGTTTTCAGTAGTCTTCCCCTACCGACCCTTTCATCCACATTCGCAACGTAAATTTCTTTTGCCAGTCGTCTTTCATCCATCCTCTCTATGCGCCCAAACCATCTAAGCATCCCTTTCTCAACTTTTGTCAGAACACCTTATTTTACTCGTATATCTTCGTTTCTTATTCTATCATTCAGAGTTACACCACACATGCTTCTTAATGCTCTCATTTCCACCGCATTCAATCTGCTTTCACGACACTTCTCAATCGCCATGGGAAGAAATAAGGTGGCCATATTCTATGCCGAGAACCACAGAGCTAAGAAAATATTACCGTAGTCGACTAACGTCAATACCAAGAAAATTTTCAACGCCATTTACTTATTGCGGTAAAAAACACGCCTCATCTTCGATAATAACGAATTAACAATAAGTCGTGAGTTCGTCCGGAGGAAGGTTTGGGAAACCAAACGTATGATTTGAGAAAATAAAACGAAAGGTGCGCAAAAATCAGTCGACGGTTAAGTTTGGATGGGAATTAGGGTCGGCGTGTACATTGCCCTTATATTATGAAGCATGTATTGAGTCCACCTAAGTGACTGTGACAAGAACCCCTCTCAGGTAAAGGTAAAGGCTTCCACCAAGGATTTCCATTTTTTATTTATTTTATTTCTATTTCTAACCAATTTGTTCCTGCGGTCTTTTTTAATCGGACGACCGATTAGCTCAGTGGCGGGGCCCTCCGCCCGCGGAGTCAATGGTCGCGGATTCGATTCCCGCATCGGAATAAATATTTATATGGATTTATAAATGTTTATTCCGAGTCTGGTAACTCCCACAATCCGCATTTCCTTTCCTCTCTCCGCCAATCCACGGTCTGCCGTGCCAATGGATGCGTGGCTAGGGGCGAGCCTAGTCGTAATCGTGCCGATCGTCCCGGGGTCGGGCTCCCCCGACCCGGGACTACCATGGTGCCTTACCTCAGCATGCAGGGCTCTGCTGGGGCTGACCTCCATCCTCCCTTGCGGCTCGTGGGATTCACTAAGACGAATTTAATATACCTAATTTGTCGAAAATGACGGTGACGTGGTTCGCCACCCGTCACATCCTGATTCTCACGAGGGCGAAAAGCGACCAATGACGAGCCGTTTCGCTGCGATGAATGGCAGCGGATGGAGCTCTGTGGTCTCTGCCAACCCCTGCGGGGGATAGGCGTGAATATATATATATATATATATATATATATATATATATATATATATATATATATATATATATATATATATATATATATATTTTTTATATCGTCCTCCCATCTCATGTAGGGTCTTGGAGGGCGATGATCATACATTTCCACAATAACCAGCAGGGTTGGAAGATGTTGAAGAATAAGAGGCTCTTTTTTATTTTTATTTTATTTTTATATTTCGATGACTGCGGTATAACTATAATGCTTTCTTAGTCAATGAGCGTTGGTTTTATTTCTGTCTGAAGGTATTTATTTCGAGTCTTGGCGTCTCACTTATCCGCCTTGGATAAACAAAGTGGGTTTATGTCCGTTTCTTCATAAATCGGGAAGCTCACTAGGACAATGGGACATAAATATATGAGTTGTAAAATAATGTTTATTAAGAGACTTTGGTCCGAAGCAGTGCACGGAAGGTAAACGTTCTATTACCGACGCCTGCACTTTTTCTATGGAATAGGAAGGCAAGGCAAGTCACCTGATTGTAAATAATTATAAATAACCACCATCACGCATGGGCAACTACAATTCTGGCACTACACATATAATTCATTAATGTTTCGATGCATATAACAGTGAGTTATAGTAAATTCAGTGTCCGTTTGAATAATTTCTCCAGATTGGAACATATGTTGTGGAGTAGGACGGCGCGATGTTGAAGTGAGACAGCCGATTAGTACCGTAATCGCTCCAGATGTGGCATTTCTCGGTAAAGTAGAGACAATTTTGTGTGATAACTGACCGGGAAACTCGTACGTACATATACAGGCTGTTTTAAACAAATTGAAGATACAAAGTAATAAAAATTATACTATGTTATTATATATATATAATAGAATTGATTTGCAAATACACATACATACATATAGTTAGGTCTGTCTCCCTGTAGGGTTAGGCAGAGACCACAGATCTACATCAGCTACCATCCCGACACACCTTCCTTGCTTCCTCCACATTCATCCATCCTTCCTCTCACATTCATCGCAGCGAAACCGCTCTCCGTTAGTCGCTTCTCGCCGTCGTGGGAATCAGGACGTGGCGGGTGTCGAATCACGTCGCCGTCATTTTTAACACATTACATATATTAAAATTCATCATAGCGTATCCCACGAGCCGCAAGGAAGGTTTCTTTATATTTATCTATTTAGATAAAATAAGTTTTAATAAGAATGGCCCGGCTCGCCCGGGGAAGTACAACACTCCCGAAAAAAAATACGTTTGAGAGAAAGCTTATCTACCGCGCTTCGTCTGATGAGCGATTAAGTTCCGGAGTACCAACCCCGCCCCCCTTATCTCCCCTCCCCATATTTCTCCCCCTCCCCCTCTTTCTCGTCTCTCCTTCTCCCCTTCCCAAAACGATACTTTATATAAAGGCCGGCAATGCTTCTACACTGCCTGTGGTGTTGCGAATGTCTGGGTGGCGTTGGTTGCCTTCCATCAAGTGACACGCCTGCTCGTTTGCCTTCCTATGCCATAAAAAAAGTTATTTCAAACTAATTGCGCTCTTTATGGGCGTTTTATTTAATTGTCAAAAATGTAATATATCGAGAGAAACAGAACTATAATATTATGATTGTAACTTATAGACCAAAAAACTTGACCCTTTATCTCGTACATACAAATGTAATATTCGTTTATATCAACACGTCTTTTTTTGCTGAATTGCTAATGGTGTCAGTCGACTGCGGTGGGCGTACCTTCATTCACATGGTGTTGTTAATTCATCGATGGTGTCCACTATGGGTATTTTATCGCACCTCTTTCGTTTCACTACCATTTGTAATGATAAGTTCTTTTTTACAATAAATTTTATACGGTTTTTAATGTTTGTGTAAATTGCTTTTTCAAGAAGACAAATTACCTTTTGTTTGTTAATGAACTTACACTCAGCTATTCAAAAACTTCAATCGTATTTTTAAATTTTTTATGCACATGCTACCAAAAAAAAAGTTATTTTTTTATACTTTATTGTACACAAAACAGGAAATACAAGAATTAAAAGATGTACAAGGGCGAACTTAACTCAAAATTGAGTTTTCTTCCAGCAAACCCAGGAGTGAAAGAGAGAAGCCTATAAGCTGTGAGAATAGAAATAAGTGTACAACAACAAAATATAAAAATAATATACATCACAATACATACTATATAAAACTATACATATATAAACATAATAATATATACTTCTTGCATTTTTGTTACTTGGTTTGTTTTCTATTTCATTTTTTCGATGTCTGTTTTCTATTTCGGATTTATCATCAATTTTTTGTTTAAATCTTATTTCGTAAAAGCATAAAAAAATAATAATTATTATAATAATGTTTATTATTATTTTTTGCTTTTTATTGCACAGTTAATTCAAAATATTACAGGTGTCTCATGGAGTGAGGCGTTACTTTGCGGAAATCCATCACTATGTGGACAGTCAGAACTTTTACTTAGCTAAGATCCGAGACAAGCAAATAAAAACAGAAAAATAATAATGTGTGTTTTCTGCTAGATGAAGTGGATTTAAGAGGAACTCAAATTAAATCTTAAAGTTCCCCATAAATCCACTTCTTCCAGTAGAAAACACACATTATTGTTTTTCTGAATTTTATTTGCTTGTCGCGGATCTTAGCTAAATAAAGTTCTGACAGTCCACATACTTGTCCAGCAGTTGATTAACTGCAAAAAAAATAGTTTAGGCTTGTACGGTTTCTTGGATATTACCTTAGCTAACAAACAGTCGTATACTCAGCGAATACATTTGTGTGATTAATATTTCAATTAATTTAATGCCCGGATCGAACATAATAATACAGTAACCGGCCGGTTATGGAACAAGATTTATACCAGTTTCGGGTGACGACAACCATGCATATATCAAGCCAATGTTTCGTAATTATTCACTGTTGGCGCCCTGTTTGTATGAATGTTGGTGTAACGCAGGGGTTCCCAACTTTTTTGATTGACCTCTATATAATTTTTCGTAAACTCCATCGATACCCCAAAAAAATGTTCATTTAATTGAAATAAAACTATTTAAGATTATTAATGGAGTCAGGCGTTACTTTGCGGAAATCCATCATTATATGGACAGTCAAAAGTTTTACTCAGCTAAGATCCGCGACGACCATCTCAGCACTAAAAGGAAATATCGTCAGCGAGGTTAACGGCATCCTTACGTCGTTATTTCAGCGAGTGGCACAGAATACTGTGGCTAGATTCCAAGAGTGTGTTCGATGTCGCGATCCACATTTTTCTTCTTCTTCTTATTTTTCACAGAGCTCCATCCGCTACCATTGATCGCAGCGAAACGGCTCTCCATTAGTCGCTTTTCGCCCTCGTGAGAATCAGGACGTGACGGGTGGCGAACCGCGTCGCCGTCATTTTTCAATAAATTAGGTATATTAAATTCGTCTTGGTGAATCCCACGAGCCGCAAGGGAGGATGGAGGTCAGCCCCAGCAGAGCCCAGCCCATCCATTGGCACGGCAGACCGTGGATTGGAAGGAAAGGAAGGGAAAGGATAGAGAAGAAAGGAAAGGGCAGGAAAGGAAACGCGGATTGGGGGGGTTCCAGACTCGGAATAAATATTTATAAATCTATATGTATATTTATTCCGATGCGGGAATCGAACCCGCGACCATTGACTCCGTGCGCGGAGGGCCGCGCCACTGAGCCAATCGGTCATCATCTTCATCGTCATCGTCATCATTCTTCTTCTTAAGTTATTGAATTTTATTAGAAACCTAATTCTCCCCACAGACAACCTATATTTAAACTGATACAGCCTGCACAGGGCGCAATACATCGCGACGTAAATATACCACGGACTAGTTCACTCCCTATCTTTTTATTGTAGCCACGAGACCTCGAAACAGGGTTGTCGCTCGAACGATAATTAAATATAATTAATTACTAGTTGAATTGTTGTAAGAAAGCAATTAATTTAATTCTTTTGTAAAACAATTTAGAATATATTTCTTATCATGAAAATGAGAAAAAAAACATATACCTTTTTTGTTTATATTAAAATTTAAATATAAAAATCATAAAGCAATCTATTTCATTCAATCACAGAATCAACAACAACAAGAAGAAAATCTTTTTACATTCGTAGCCCACGCAAGAATTTCGTGTATCATAATATCGTGTCGTGGGATTCACTATGACGATTTTTAAAATACCTAATTCGTTAAAAAATGACGGCGACGTGGTTCGCCACCCGTCACGCCCTGACTCGCAAGTAGTGGGCAAGAAGCGACTAACGGAGAGCCATTTCGCTACGATGAATGTAAGAGGAAGGATGGATGAAAAGAAGGATAAGTGTGAAAGAAGCAAGGAAGGTGTGCTGGGATCGTAGCGGATGGAGACCTGTGGTTTCAACCTACCCCTACGGGAAACAGGCGTGACGATATGTATGTATGTATGAGTGTGTTGATAAGATTTTTCTAAAACACAGCTAAATAGAAATAGTTTTTTTTTTTATATAATTAAGTTATAAAACAGATTAAGAACCTTATTAACATTTTTCAATTCTTATACAACCGAAAAAGGCTATAAAATAAGGCTTTAAAGCAAGGAGTACGTGCTGTAAAAATGGTTTCAAGCTGACTCATTTACGCTTGTTAGCCGACTTTAATTTCTAACCACGGGTTTGTTATGTTCAGATTTAGTTCGAAACAAATATTTAATTAACATTTGTATATATGCTTTGCTACGATACTTACGCTCCAAAATACTTTTGAGAAACATTAAACTGCTACTGTATAAGGCCTTGCTGAGACCCATATTAACATACGGCTCGGAGTGTCTGAAAGACTGACTAAAGAATACGAAAAATCTCTACTCACCTTTGAGAGAAAAAATTTAAGTCGTGCGTATCTTTGGTCCTGTGTTGGAAAATGAGCGATGGCGTACACTTTACAACCACGAGCTATATGAGCTGTACAATGAGCAGAACGTCATCAAAACTAATGGTTTGCGATTGGACGCCCTCTTTGGGCTGGGCACGTGGTACGGATGGACGAGGCTAGAGTACCCAATCGCGGCTGTAATGCCATGATATTGATGATATATCCTTTGATTTACCAATACAAGAGGTCCCAATTACCTTTCAATAATTAGAAAAAATAGTTACATTGAGTAAAGAAGTATTTCGATGGGGACAGTCAAAACTTTTACGTAGCGAAGATCCGCGACAAAAAAGTGGATTTACGGGGAACTAAAACTAACTAACACATTATTATTTTTCTGTTTTTGTTGGCTAGCTAACTAAAAGTTCTGACTGTCCACATAGTAATGTATTTCCACAAAGTAACGCCTGACTCCATCAATAATTAAGTATTTCGATGAAAAAAAAACTTTTTCGCAAATACAAAGGTATAATAAAACAAAAGCATACATAAATTGTATTTTTATAGGGGCCAACCCTGCCTCATAAATATTAGATATCGCAGCTTTAAATTAAATAGAAAAATCAAGATGGTAGCTGCGCACGCGCAGGATAGCCGCCCTCAGCGTTTTCTGATCGTGCCTCGTAAATAACCAGCGGGCGATACCATTTGTAGGCTATTTATTTAATAGAAAGCGTCAGGTTTGTGTTAGTCGTGCAGCATCAACTGTTCAGTATTCAATATCTTCCTACTAATATTATAAATGCGAAAGTTTGTGAGTATGGATGTATGTTTGTTACTCTTTCACGAAAAAACTACTAGACGGATTTGGATGAAACTTTACAGTAATATAGGTTATACATTGGAATAACATATAGGCCAAATTATAGCCTTTATGTTATTCTAATGTATAACCTATATTACTGTAAAGTTTCATCCAAATCCGTCCAGTAGTTTTAATGATTTTATGTAATTTTGGTCGTAATATAATTTTACTATTAAGTGAAAAAATATATTTGTTTAAAATGATCTGTCACGAAACTTGTGGTGGCACATGTGGCAGACCAAATTCCATGCGAGCGAAGCCGCGGGCAAACGCTAGTTATTAAATAAAATGAAGCTATGTGGACAGTCAGAATTTTTATTAAGCTAAGATCCGCGACAAACAACCAAAACTAGAAAAATATTAATGTGTGATTTACTGGAAGAAGTTTAGTAAATATTTCCGGTCGGATCTTAGTTTGGCTTTTTGTCTTCATCTCCTCAAACCGATAGGCAATCGGCAATTACGTCGTCCTCAACTCCATCTAGCCATCTGAGCTTAGGCCTTCTACCACCATCTGGTTTGCCGTCTAGTAGGTATTTAGGTACTATAGCCTCGTCCATCTGTATTCAGTGTCCAGCCCAACGAAGGCGTCTAATTTTGATGTTTTACTAAAGGTGATATATAAATCACGGTCCTTTGCTAACGGGTACAAATCTCAATCCTTTGCTAAAGTTTATAAACCTCCTTCCTTTGCTAAAAGTTATAAATCTTAGTCCATTGCTAAAAGTTATAAATCTCGGTCCTTTGCTAAAAGTTATAAATCTCGGTCCTTTGCTAAAAGTTATAAATATCTATCCATTGCTAAAAATTATAAATCTCGATCCTTTGCTAAAGGTTATAAATCTCGTTCCTTTACTAAAGGGTACAAATCTCGGTCCTTTACTAAAGGGTAGAAATCTCGGTCCTTTACTAAAGGGTAGAAATCTAGGTCCTTTGCTAAAGGTAATTAAGACCATCAATTAAAAATGTTGTAAAATTAAATTTACTTTTTTTATCTCTCTCGGCTTTGCAGCTGCGGGCCCCAGATGAGCTTAGTACGCTGTTGTATTTATCGGAGGATTTCTGCCAATACCTGCAAATATCTTATTATAGGATGTGACCAGTACCTCCAGTTCAATACTTTACAATAAGATAGATTTCACTAAAGGCAAATGCCGTAGACTAGTGTATTAACATCCTGGTGTTTAAGAATTCTACAAGTGTTCTAGTGTGCAATCGGTTTTCCCTGCCACTGGCACAAGCATGGAGTTCGTCATCAAATACTTTATTCGTTGATATATTGATATTAAACAACGCAGACCTAACTACATTAAGATTTAACAACACTAATTAAGTAACAAAAAATACATTAAACATACACTGAGAACACACAAAGAAACACACACACTGAAAAAAATGAATTGGAGATCTGTGGTCTCTGCCTACCCCTACGGGAGAAAGGCGGGACGATATTTATGTATGTATACAGAATGTGTGAAGTTATGGAAAACAAGGACAAGACAGTGAAAGAAAAGGGAAAGTTTACCACATGTGTATCCTGCCATGTTTAACATCATCATCATCAGCAGCCTACAGCAGTCCACTGCTGGACATAGGCCTACCCCATGGAGCGCCACCTATCCCGATCTTCGGCTACACGCATGTACATATATATGTATGCCATGTTTAACATATGGTTGCCAAATATGCGTATTAATGGAATAATTAATGAAACAAAATAAATATATGTCAAAACAGTATAGAAATAAGTGCAGTTGGCGTAAAGATACAAGACAAAATAAGATTAAAAGAAATAAAAAGTCTAACCAAATTTAAAGACGCAAAAAAGTATGTAAGTCATTAAAATGGCAACGGAGAGGACATATGATAATGGAAAGAGAGGAGAAATGGACAAAAATAGTCTCAGAACCACTCTGAGACTATCCAAGGGATGGGAAAAAGAGGCAAAGGGCGACAGACAAAGCGCTTGGAAGATGACTTCAGAAGAGTTGCAGGCAGAAAATGGATAGGATTAGCAAGAGATAGAGCGGCCTAGAAATTTGCCTTTATCGAAAAACAAGCTGTGATTCTACAAATTATTTTTTTTAAACAGCCCATATATGTCCCACTGCTGAGCACAGGCCTCTCCATTTCTGGAGGAACGGACGTTAACCCATCACGCTTGTCCAATGCGGATTGATCGGATGCGGAGATCGAACCCACGACCATTGACTCCAAGGGCGGAGGGTCTCGCCAATGAACCAAAATTAAACTAATTAATCAATTATAATTAATGATAGACAGTAATAAACGCTGTATTTATTTATTAATTTTTATAATTTTTGTGGATAGTCCATAAATATAAAAAATCTATCTACCTGACTTTTCGGTTGTCTTCCGTAGAGTCTACTATACCTGAAGATGCCTCGTGTTGAGGCGAAACACGTGTCGTTTACAAGATGGAAAAGTGGTAGTGTGTGTTTGGTGTTCTGTATAGTGGTTGGTGGGTGGAGAATTGATGGCCGATTTTCGGTAAGTTTTTGGTTAAGGTTCCAAATTAATCCACTTAATCCAGAAGAAAAACACACGTTATTAATTTTCTGTTATTGTTTTGCTCGTCGCGGATCTTAGCTAAGTAAAACTTAAACTGTCCACATAAAAAATCTACCATCAAATTACTAGAAAGTTCAGAAGAAATTAATGCCTATTGTATCTTTAGATTCTAAGTATGCCGTTCAGATAAGACGAGAATAAATTTGATTATTGAAAATCATTTCAACGCATCTTAACATACAGTTAGACGCTGACAGGATGACGGGAAAAAAATTCGCGAAAGCTCTTCAGGCGCCATTTTAACGACCGTCAAATACACTTCATGATACCGTAACACTAGCTGGAGGATCCGTCAGAGGTTTCAACGCTTGCAATTAAAACGTCGAGAGATGTGGACAGCACATCGTGACCTTGATCTGGTCGAACTGGGTCACGTTTCGACTAGGTGTCAATGACTTACTTGACTCGAACACGGCATGAATGGCCGGCATCAAGGTCAAGTTGTGTTTGTGTGTAGCACAACAGAAATAAAATGATTCGGCCTCCACGAGACTTCGCTCGTCTAGATAGGCTTAAGTACCTTTGTACAAGAACGCACGCCTGATGAATTAAGGATATTTATTTTATGTTTCATCATTCATTTGAATACTATACCCTGTACAAGTTAGCTTGATCTTTTTGACAGATGTAAATTTTTCTGATCGACATAACTTTGCAATGACGAACATATTATTTTCTTAATTTAATGATTTTAAAAATTGTAAAAATATTAAAAAAATACATATAACACAAAAGTCCTTAAAGATTTAAGCATTATCCGAAAATTTTAAGACTTTTCATTGCTTCAAAATAAAATTTAAATAGGAACACTGAAAATAATAGTCGCTTGTACAATGTTACATCGGTCGGACGGATGGGACACTAATAACAGGCAGTATACTGTATAGACCGATGTAACATTGTACAAGCGTCTATTATTTTCAGTGTTCCTATTATAAAATTTTACTTTGAACTGTAAGTATATTCATATTTTTACAATTTTTAAAATGATTAAATTAAGAAAATAATATGTTCGTCATTGCAAAGTTATGTCGATCAGAAAAATTTACATCTGTCAAAAAGATCAAGCTAACTTGTACAGGGTATAATGCATTTATTTCTATAAACTAGAGGACTGTTTTAGTTTGTCTTTTGGGGACAGGTCTCTTTACGTACCTTTGTTTTACCTTTAAACCCATTTTGTTTCTCGTATAACCCCAATAGAAACGTTTCTCTAGGTGTGAAAATCGCAGCTAACAGATTTTATAGTGTTTTGTGTTGATAGTATCACTGTAACAGAATACTGATGAACCACTAACTTTCACACGCGTCAGAGTGAGTAGAAATCGTGTTGTCACCGGGTCAGTGATCAACAGTGAGCGAAGTATTAGAATGCTACCAGCAATAACAATTTACTTAACAACAAAACATAACAAGTCGTAAACAGTCAGATTAATAGTGGTAGAGCCACGCTGCAGACGAATACTTTGACAAGAAAGGCATATTATTTGTCTGTAGCGTGAATGGGCCGTGCGCCCGGGGTAGTTTCACACTTCCGCAGAAAACCAGCGCCTGAGTGGTAGCTTCGTCCGGTGAACGGCCGAGTTCCAGAGGCCCAATATTCTCCCCTTTCCCTCTACCCCCTCCCATTCCCACTCTCATAATTTCACTTTCCTTAAAGGTCGGCAACGCTTCCGCACTACCTATGGCGCTGCACATGTCTATGGACGGCGTTGAGTGCTTTCCATCAGGTAACACGCTTGCACGTTTGCCTTCCTATCCCATAAAAAAAAATCCGAGCCGAAACAAGCCTTCAAAAAACAAGCCTACACACACCTAAAAGGCCGGCAACGCTTCCGCGATTCCTGCGGATGTCTATGGGCGGCGTTTGTTACTTTCCATCAGGTGACACGCTTGCTCGTTTGCCCCTCTCAATCTCAAGTGGTCATTGCGAAGAATGATCACTTATAAAGGAATCTGTATCACCCTATTGACCTTAAGGTGTACGCAATCCGGGTCACTTCCCTATCAAGTGGCGTTTCTAATATATGTTGCAGTTGCACCATTGACCCATTGTTGCGGCAAATTGACAACAACGACTCAATACGGGATCGAGTTGATGCCGGAGATCAATGTCCTGACGACATAGCTTTAAGTGCGTCATCCTGATTTTTTTTATAATACTCCGGCCATTCATATTCAAAAGCGAACACGGTGTACTGTAGTGATGCATTCATAAAGGTATCACAAATGCTTTAAAACCTTTTATATTATATTACTTATTTTTTATAAATTCGTAATATTTTTTTATGGGATAGGAAGGCAAACGAGCAGGCGTGTCACCTGATGGAAAGCAACCAACGCCGCCCATAGATATCCGCAATGCCATAGGCAGTGCGGAAGCGTTGCCGACCTTAAAGGAAAGTGAAATTATGGGAGTGGGAGTGGGAGGGGGAGTGGGAATCGGAGGGGGAGTGGGAGTGGGAAGGAGAGGGTGTTGGACCTCCGGAACTCAGACCGCTCACCGTACGAAGCGCGATAGACAAGCTACCACTCAGACGTCGGTTTTCTGCGGGAGTGTGGTACTTCCCCGGGCGAGCCGGCCCATTCATGCTACAGACAAATAATATGCCATTCTTGACAAAGTATTCGTCTGCAGCGTGGCTCTACCACTACAATATTCAAATTTTAAATGAAAAAGAAATAAAATCTTATAAAACAAAAGGCATGAGTTCGACTGAAGTGTTTTGGATAGACATGTCACCCAATGTAAATTGATAAAATGTGATTAAATTATAATTAATATATAAATGTACAATGAAGAGCAAGAATAAATCAATATCGTTTTGAAGAATTTTATTTGAAGAACTCCCTAAAGATCCCCGGGGTCTTCCGTGGATCGTAGCGTGGATTGGCGATCCACGCTACGATCCCGTTACGTCCTGATTCCCACGAGGGCGAGAAGCGACTAACGGAGAGCCGTTTCGCTACGATGAATGTGAGAGGACGGATGGATGAAAAGATGGATGAGTGTGAAGGAAGCAAGGAAGGTACGTCGGGATCGTAGCGGATGGAGATCTGTGATCTCTGTATAACCCTATAGGGAGACAGGCGTTACTATATGTATGTTTGTATATTACTTAGTGACTTCCCCGGAAGCTGAGTCAGCGGAATCACGTCTGAAAGTTAGATTTTCTTTTATCTGCCGTGTCTGTACCATAAAGATAAAACAATACGAATTAGACATCAATGAAAAAGAAACTTGTTTAATTATATAAAGCACCTAGTCTACCCTCGGGTCGTGGCGTGGACATTGTATTTAATTAGTTGGGTATTCGGTATTGTTTGTTTGTTGTACAATGGAACGGGACGGGAGTGTTCAAAGCGGTTATCCGTTCGATATAAATAAATAAATACAAAGAACGGGATGGTGTTGTTCCTAATGGAGTTTCCAACTCCGCAACGTCGCCTCTGGCTATTTTCAATGTTACGCTGTGGCCACAAAACTGGCGAGTACATTACTGAACTTTAATTTTATTTTATTAACGAAGCGATGTTGCTTAAATTTGTATCAAAATGAACAGTTATTGCCTCATAAACTATGAATTAGATAATAAATATCAAAGTTCATAAATATATATGTGTTTAAAACCAAATGCTAGAAATTAAAACTTCTCGCACGTTAGTATAAATTTTTGTAGGGGTAGAGCCACGCTACAGACGAATACTTTGTCAAGAATGGCATATTATTTGTGTGTAGCATTAATGGGCCGACTCGCCCGGGGAAGTACACTCCCGCAAAAAAGCGGCGTCTGAGTGTTAGCTCAGCTACTGCGCTTCGTCCGGTGAGCGGTAGAGTTCTGGAGGCTCAACCGTCTCCCCCTGTCCCCTCTTATTCCCCTCCCCCAGCTAGATAGCGCGTCTTGGATAAATCCTATATCTAGGAGTTAACTATTGCAGGTTGTTGATTTAAAGGATTTGACCGTCGCTCCAGATCATTCCAGGTCCAAAGGATTTCCATCGTCATCCTACCTGGCAATGCAGGAAGTGTAATGGAAACCTTTGGATACTGCTCACAAATAAGAATTATTATAACAAAAATTATAAAACATGGAATATATTTATTAAAATGGGTAAATAATTTATAATATTTAAATTGGAATATTTTTGATATTGTGATAATTATTAATATAAAAGAGGTATTGCTTTTGTAATCAATAATTTCATGTATTAATAACTAAAGAATTGAATAAACTCAGATTTAATAATGACGTTTGATCAAAAGGTAATTGCAAAAAATTGTTAAACGCGCATTTCATGGCCCCAAACCGAGGGACAATGCATGGCATGTAGAGAGATCTTTATCTCCGTCTATATTTAGCGGAGAATTTAACAACTTAGAAAGATATCTAAAGGCTTTCACGTGTTTTCACGCTATTATTTGAAAGCAATTTATGTTATGAGCTCTTAAAATGATCCTTATCTATAATGGAACACGGTACGAATTCATTCGATAAATAATGTATGGACGCGTGGTTACTTGAAGCTTTAATGAAAGTGTCGTAGAAGAGGGGCGATTGGATGATTCGAAGAATCAAACAATTTGTGAATAGATAGGGATTTACTGCCGCGATTCATCTTGGCCAATGCGTATAGAGATATAAGATATAAGATTTTTTCTTTTTATCATCGGCTTAATTTTATTGAAATTCTTAAGTCCATATATAGTGAACATTAACCACGCTTGTCCAATATGGATTGGCGGGGTTACCAGACTCGGAATATACATCTGTAGGCCATACATATATTTATTTTGATGTGGGGATCGACCCCGTACCATATAAAAAAAATTGCTTATATTGTGTGTTTATAGCTTTAATGCCTTGTGTTTATAGCTCTAATACCTTTATTCGACTTATAAAAAATTACGTATTTTTTTACAAATAACTAGATATATTCTGTATTTTTAACGCACACTAACAGGTGTTGGCGGAATGACCAGCGCTGTAGTTAACCAACTACAGCATTAAACCTGAGCCAAGATCTATTCTTTGGCACATTAATGTTAATTTTTCGTTATTCCGAAAATTTTATTAAAGGTCGACAACGGATGTTTATGTACGACCTTGAATGCTTTCCATCAGGTGACAAAGCCTGCTCGCTTGCCCTCTTTATCCCATAAAAAAAATTTTAAACTTCCTTTTTCTTCCAGCGGCGACGGTGTGTGAGGGGGCACGAGATGCGTCTTGCCCGCGGATTTGCGGGCCCGCCCTGCAAGGAGAGCCGGTGTGCGCCACAGACGGGTACATCTACCCCTCGCTGTGTGAGATGAGGAAGAAGACTTGCGGGAAAGGTAAATCGCATACACCAACTAACATTACTTCTATGTCGTCGTGCTCTTGGCAGAGCAGTCGGGGTCGTTATTTACCATTGCTACCTGTTCAACTAGATCGCCCCAATTCATCCCTCATGGCTGCCTTCTTCGTGCATTTATGTAGAGGGCTATTGAGACCGGTCTTTACAAACTGATTTACTCTTTAATAACGACTACATCTTTGGTGAAGTCGCTTAAAAATACAATTGATGGAAGGCAGGTCTAATTAGACCTTACAGAAATTCGTTACAAATATGGACAATCAAAATGACTTTAGGCCTCACATCGGTCAAGAAACCCTATATTCGACTTCGCACATCTAATTTCTGCCAACCGCACCGCGCAGATATCGCATCATAGACGGAGATAAAGATCTCTCTACATGCCATGCATTGTCCTTCGGTTTGGGGCCATGAAATGCGCGTTTAAAAATATACACATACAGTTTTACAGCCGGGGGGCGTCCTACACTACCTGGTCCATAAACAAGAAGAACGAAAAAGAAAGAGAAACATTCAGAACAGTAGACTATACAAATATTTGCGATTGGAAAACCTTACAATTGAGTAATGTGGTCATAGTTCCTTCTCGGATTGGGATCGTAGATCAGTTTTATTACTCAAGTAAACAATGCTGGCCATCTCTAGGTATTTGCCAGCAGTCAGCTCGTAGGAAATCATAAGGAAGAAGTAGAGTAAGGCTAAATACCGAAGACCGTACAACAAGAAAAAACCTCAATTTCCATTTATTGCAGGCGTGAAGCTCGCTCCGGACCAAGGCTCATGTTCCCGGGCGCAGGGCTCCAAGTGTGAGCACCGGTGTACCGCAGAGCGGGATCCCGTCTGCGGCACCAATGGGAGGACCTACCTCAACAGGTGTATGCTGCAAGTGGAGATATGCAGGTGTGTGGTGTTCGCCTGGAATAGTAACATCCCTTTAGCACAGCTATACTCAACCTGCGGCTGTTATGTTTATTTTAAATCATTTAAAATAGTTTACGGGAATTTATTCATTTCTTTTTAAATTTTTTTATGGGATAGGAGGGCAAACGAGCAAGCATGTCGCCTGATGGAAAGCAATCAACACCGCCCATAGACAACCGCGATACTACAGGAATCACGAAAGCGTTGCCGGCCTTTTAGGTATGGGTAGGCTTGTTTTTTGAAGGTGCCAATGTAATATCAGTTCGGAAAGACCGCCAAAGGTAGCCGGTTCCACAGAATAGTGGTCCGAAAGAAGTTTCGAGAAAAGCGTACCGTAGTAGATCGCCACTCATCCAGATGGTGGGGATGAAACTTTTCTTTACGGCGAGTTGTGCGGCTTACAGCAGACGTCAGATTTTTCACAGCCACAGGTCACTTATCGAGCGAGTGGGACCGCAGGAATCTTTTTTCCTTGGCTTCCATACTTCCCCATACGTGGCACTTTGTTTGTAGGTCGAAACTTATTTTGAAATTATTTACATAATACAACTGTGTCAAACCTAAGAAGCCATTACCCAATTTTTTTCGCAGCCTGCGACACCACGACTAACTTGTGTATGCGGCTCCTGTGAAAATAATGTACCACTGATCTAACCTATAACAGTTTCGACTAATATCCTTCTGTTTTGACACTAGGATCTTTTTCCTTTTTTATGGGATGGCAAATGAGCAGACGTGTCACCTGATGGAAAGCAATCAACGCCGCCCATAGACATCCGCAGCGCCATAGGCAGTGCGGAAGCGTTGCCGGCCTTTAAGGAAAGTGTTATTATGGGAGTGGGAGGGAAGGACAAGGTATTGGGCCTCCGGAACTCTCGCTCACCGTACGAAGCGCGGTAGCTAAGCTACCACTCAGATGCCCTTTTTCTGCGGGAATGTGGTAATTCCCCGGGTGAGCCGGCCCATTCAAGCTACAGACAAATATTATACCATTCTTGACAAAGTATTCGTCTGCAGCGTGGCTCTACCACTGTAAAGAACTAGTTATCTATTGTGTTTGTGTACTGTTTCAGAGTGGGTATCGGCCTCTCCCACCTGGGGCCGTGCAACAACTTCAGCGCGCACCGCGAGAACTGCCCCGTGGATTGTTCACAGGCCCCGCTGGACGGACCAATCTGTGGCTCCGATGGCAACGTGTACAAGAGCACTTGCCAGATGAAACTACTCACCTGCGGGTAATGTATTTATTTATTCAATCTTGTTTGCACAAAATGCACAGTGAAAAATTATTTTCAACCACAAATTCACCCTTCATCACGTGACTTTCTTTACGTCATAAGTTAGTAGTTTTGTTAGTCTTTTATTTTAATTAAAAAATAAATAAATAAAATATTTCAAAAAAAATAATTATTCAATAAACGTTGTTTATTAACGGACCACATTCTGTACTTATATGTCTATAATTTAGTGTTATGAGAGGTATTACAGACCAGGGTTCTTCAGTAATTAAGATCGAAATGTAAGCTCCATATTGCGAAAGGGATACCAGAGAGAAGTCCGGAGTACAGTCAAAAGAAAGTTGTTGTTCAAAACGTTTAGAGTTCAATTTGATTGTGTGTACAGTCAGGGCGTGGTGCGGACCAGCAAGAAGCACTGCCAGACGACGAGACACTGCCGCGAGTCGTGCTGGCGCGTGGCGCGCCCCACCTGCGGCTCCGACGGCAAGCTGTACGCCAACGCGTGCCGGATGAAGGCCACCAACTGCGGGTGCGTACACCCCCACTCCCCCACCCCACGTCACAATATCACCGGAATTATAATATAAAAAAAAACTCATTCTATTTTTACAATATATGTTACTTAATAATCAAAAATATTAGAACAATGTTACGTAATAGTAAAAAATGTTACAACAATGTTACATAATAATCAAAATGTTAGAACAATGTTACATATTAATCAAAATGTTAGAACAATGTTACATATTAATCAAAATTGTTAGAACAACGTTACGTGATAATCAAAAATGTTAGAACAATGTTACGTAATAATCACACGATTAATTTGATTTTCAGTAAGCACGTCTTCGAGGTCCCCATGGCTTTCTGTGTGTCACAAGAGCGCACCTCCGGCGGGGAGTCCTGTCCCACGGACTGCTCCGGCCAGAAGGAGAAGCTGGTGTGTGGCTCCGATGAGAACATATATATGAACGAGTGTGAAATGAAGATGCTCAACTGTGGGTAAGTGGCAACTTGTGGACACACTCACACACAGGGATAGAGAGAGAGACATACACACACACTTATTTTAATATATAATGTTTAATGTTACAAATAAAGGGTGGAAGGCTAGCGGCCTGAGATACAGACTCACAAAGTTTATTAATAAACATAGTTAATAGCATTAAGCTAAAATATAAGTATAAATAAATATGAGTCAACCGTAGATAATAAACGAATACATAAAAAGATATTTATAAAGATAGTGATTTGTGACAAGCTTTTTGAAAATCAGGAAAGACTTCGCTTGTCTCACCTCCAGGAGCAACAAATTAAGAGATATCATAACAATTTTACCTAATGTATTTTATTAATTAACAAAATGATTACTGTTATTAACATATGCACTATTCTCCATTTCAGCGTGAACAACAGGAAGGTGGTGAAGAAGGTAGACATGGAGAAGTGCAAGAGTAAGATGAACAAGTGCCTCAAGATGAAGTGCCGCGGGGAGTTCGACCCCGTCTGCGGCACCGACGCTAACGTCTACACCAACTCCTGCCACCTTAAAGTCGCCAGCTGCCTGTAAGACTTACTGAACGTTTAGAGAAGTAACAAGAAGATGAGCCAAGCGCAGAGGACAAGCATTATTAGCTTAGTTAGAATGGTTAACAAGAATTCTAGTTATATTAACCCCTAGCGGACCTTTTTCAAATGGTAGATCCACTCTGCAGACGAATACTTTGTCAAAAATGGCATATTATTTGTGTGTAGTA
This sequence comes from Baronia brevicornis, assembly GCA_031353405.1. Classification (NCBI taxonomy): domain Eukaryota; kingdom Metazoa; phylum Arthropoda; class Insecta; order Lepidoptera; family Papilionidae; genus Baronia; species Baronia brevicornis. Next base: position 193,549 of record JASFAT010000418.1, on the reverse strand, counting down.
TGAATGGGCCGGCTCGCCCGGGGAAGTACCACACTCCCGCAGATAACTAGAGCGGATTGGTAGCTTAACTATCGTGAATCGTCCGGTAATCAGGTGACTCTCAGAGGCTCTCTCCTCCTCCTCCCTCATTCTCCTTCCTCTTGGTTTCCGCGTATTATAAAGTGACTATCGGCTTTCAATCTCAAAGGTAGTTTTTTAAAAACTGTTTTACTTTGTCTTATAGTAAAGGTGTCCAGCTCGCGCACTTCGGGAACTGCACGCTGCTACCGCGACTGGAGACCGACTGTCCCGACAACTGCGCCAACGCGGTGGAACAACCCGTCTGCGGTTCCGATGGCAACGTCTACAGGTAATGTATATCATCACACTAACTACGGGAAGGCAAAGCAAAATATCATCATCATCATCAAACAGCCTGCGGCAGTCCACAGCTGGACATAGGCCTTCCCCATGAAGCGCCACCTAGCCCGAGATTCAGCTACACGCATTCAGTTTCTGCCAGCCGCCCTGAGCAGATCGTCTCACCATCTAGCCGGGGTGCGTATTGCTGTAGTATTGTATATGTACTGTTCATTACTAACGGCTCCTGTCCACCAGGTCGGAGTGCGAGCTGAGGAGGCTGACCTGCGGGCAGCACGTGGTGCCAGTAGCTGCATCACACTGCCGCACCACGGCGCTGTGCCACGAGCCGTGCCCAGACACGCCGGCGTTCGTGTGCGGCTCCGACAACCGCTTCTACAGGAACGAGTGCCTCATGAAGAAGGAGAACTGCGGGTAAACAACCAACACGCTTCCATAGGTCACCACCAACGTCATCACCATGTAGATAATTCTTCTTCTTCTAAGAGTGCCTCTCCGACTTGCGAAGGTTGGTAGTCAATTCAGCACAACTCTCCTCCTCCTTCGCGAGGTACAGGAGTTCTGGAGCACTCGCTATCCCGGTCCACTCCCTGATATTACGTAGCCAAGACTTTCTTTTTCGACGACCTTGTCTTTTGCCCGCGATTTATCCCATCACGATCAGTTGCAGCAAATTGTTCCTGTCATGTCTTATGATATGACTCAGGTAACCAACTTTTCTACCTTTGACAGTCTGCAAAAGTTCACGTTTTTGCTTGATTTATCGGAGAACCTCGTCATTGGCCATCCTTTGAGTCCAGCTGATAGCAAGATAGACAGTTTAGATAATTATTTACAATGAAATATGAAACAACAATAGAAAATAAATAATGTGTTTGACAATCGTTAAGTGACTCTACGGAAGATAACGCTCAACGATTGTCTTCCGTAGAGTCTACTATCCCTGATGATACCTCGTGTTGGGGCGAAACACATGTTGTTTGCAAGGTGCAAAAGTGGTAGTGTGTTTTTGATGTTGTGTATAGTGGTTGGTAGGTAGAGAGTTGCTGACGGCCGCTTTTACGGTAAGATTTATTTTAAGTTCCCTGTAAATCCATTTCATTCAGCAGGAAAACACATATTATTAATTTTCTATTGTTGTTTGCGTGTCGCGGATCTTAGCTAAGTAAAAGTTCTAACTGTCCACATAGTAATGGATTTCCGCAAAGAAACGCCTGACTCCATTAATCATACAATGAAATACTCACTTCATCTGCAACTCTAAAACCTCCACCAAAAAGCTATTGAATATTATCATTGTTAGTAACATCACTTCAGCACCACATTCTTCTATATCTCGTCCAACTGCTTCTAAACCATTGTAATGTTAGTGGAGAATGAGTGGAGATGTTTTTGTTAAGCTACATCTATATTATGTGTGTTTTAGTCCAACAGAGATTCCTAAAGCGGTCAATATCGACCCCTTGGAGTCGAAACTCACCGATGCGACATTGGAACCTTCAAAACACTAGTCTACACTTTCCTTAAAGTCCGACAACGCTTCTGCACTGCCTATGACGCTGTGGACGTCTATGAGCGGCGTGTATTACTCTTCATCAGGTTACACGCCTGCCCGTTTGCCTTCCCATCCCGTTTGCATGCCTATCCCATAAAAAACACGGGATAATTGGGACAGGCCCGTTGAAAACGGGACGTTTGGTCACTTACACACTATGTATACCAGGGCATCAGAGGTGTACAGGAGGTTGGTTGTGTGTTCGCAGCAAGCACGTGTACGTGGTGCCGCTGAAGCGCTGCCTCGCTCGGTTCCAGTACGCGGGGTGCGCGCGCGTGTGCCCACCCGAGTACGACCCCGTGTGCGGGACCGACGACAAGACATACTCCAACCGCTGCTTTCTCGAGATGGAGAACTGCAGGTCCAGGTGGGTTGTTTGTGTTAGTTAACGAGCGTCTCAGTCACAGAAACTAAAGTGTGTCCGCTGGCAGGATGACAAAGAAAAAAACTTTTTTTAATAATCCACAAATCAATACGGAAACAGTAAATAAAGAATATATATATATATATATATATATATATATATATATATATATATATATATATATATATATATATATATATATATATATATATATATATATATATATATTTATTTGTGTGTTTTATATATATATATAAAACACCCAAATAAAAATAACCATTCCGATCCATCGGGACGGTTAATTTTATTTTGTCGACCGTTTATTTTAACGGAATTTCGGATGGAAGTCAGTCCCAGCAGAGCCCCGCATGCCAAGATAAGGCACTATAGTACGGTATAGACGGTCGGCACGCTTGCGACTAAACTCGCCCCTAGCCACGCATCCATTGGCACGGCTGATCGTGGATTGGCAAAGATACTCTGAATCTACTATTTGTTAGGGATATATAAATAACGCTCCATGGTCTCTCTAAGACTACCAGACTACCAGTCTAAGGCGTGGTGCCATCATGTTGAAGCCATGTGCGTGAACTGAAGGCAGGGTGTTCTCTCAATATTGACAGAAGATAATCAGTAAGCATTCGTTTACTGCTTATTCGACATACAACGTACCTATGAAACTAATTTAATTTAATGACAATATTTAGTAATTTCAATTAAAAATTATTTACAGGAGCGTCGTCCAACTGAAGTACCTGGGAACCTGCACCGAGCCCATAGCGGAAGAGCCTAAGAACTACCTCTATCGATAGACCTTCGCCTGAACCACAGCATCATAGCTAAACAGATACACCAGTCATTTGAACGTAATTCGCTTTCATATAACTCTTAGGGACCTCAAGTCCCGTTTAAATTTTGTGCCAACTGTCTTATTAGGTGCACATGTGTAAAAATAATATTTAATCGTATCGTGTCTAGCGGAACATTCGAATCTTCGTCTTCCAATATTTTAAAAAATTGAAACAATAGAAAAAAAACATTTTTAAATTCAATTCCTACTTTTATATCCTGCTAAATATCTACTTGAAGATATTGTTTTTTTACCCCCATATATAAATTAATTAATTAAATTTAATTAATGTATTAATATTTAAAAAAAAACTGTATTCACACCAAGTGTCGTCCACAACAGGTTTAAAAAAATGTATTTGAACTTGAGTGGATGTATAACAAAATATTTTATTAACGATTGAAAATTTGAAGAAGATAAATAAATATATATAGAGAGAGTGGAATAATAGTAGGAATTGAATAAACATGATGTCTAGAGACGCGCGATTACTTATGGCTTTAGGGGCGTTCCCTTAAAGCTACGCGAGCATTCCTGGCTTCTGCGAAATTTCGAAAGCTGCAATTTTATTTTTCGCCATTTTGGATTTTTTCTTCCCCCCCCCCCATCCAAGTGTTGTACTGGTCATCATTTTTTGTTTGAGGGCGACTCGATTTTCGATTTTGAGTGTATTTACCGTTGCGAACTTTAATGTCAGTGTGAAAGAAGTTATAACGTTAATTAATATTTTTTTAATCACTTTTCATTTCGCTACAATTTGCGCTAGTCTTTTGGAGTTAATTTAAAAGTTATTAGGTACATGCAGTTATTTTAATGTGGCTATAATACCCACATAAAAGACATCAAGAATCAAACAGTATAACTTCTTAGTAATATAGTTACTCGCTATGTAATATTACTTCGAGTAATAATGTAATTTTGTCCAGCATTTTTACATGTTTACAAGTATTTTTACATGTTAACAAGTAGTTTTACATGTAAACAAGTATTTTTACATGTTAACAAGTATTTTTAATAATCGTTTATTTTCCATCGTTTCGATTCGTGATTTTTCTATCATTGATCGAAGTATATTACAATAATTGCTCAGCTAATGCTCGTATATATAAAAAATAAGTGAGTTAGAACTCTTAGGAATATTTTTCGACTGTTTATTTATTTTTCTATTTATTACACAAAAGTAGTTAAGTAAAATGTAAATAATTAGAAATTTTCATTTCCCACTAATTTCCACTATAATTTTCATATTTTAGTGGCTATCAAAAATAATACAAAATGTACGGTGGAAATTATTTTAATTAGCTATTTATTTTTGATGTTAAGATTAGTTAAGAAATGTTTTCTATATTCAATTGTAATTTTTATTATCTTATAAATATATTATAAAGTAATGGTATGCATTATCATTTCTAAATCTTTCACAAGATACTTGTGTGTGAAGTATTCAGATAGTTTTCGTTAATAACCTGATTGCATTTATTTATATTTTTAAAATAATATATTTGCTGCTAGTGGCGTAACATAATTATTCTATGTACACGGTGAAATTTGATAATGAAGTAATAAAAAAGAATCTGTGATTTAAGTTTTTTATTTAATACCAAATAAATATTCATTGAGTATAATAAGGTGTCGTGACAAATGTTGAGAAGGGGACGCTTAGATGGTTTGGGCACATACAGAGGATGGATGAAAGACGACTGATAAAAGGAATTAACGTTGGATGTGGATGGAAGAGTCGGTAGGGGTCTGAGGAGAACATACTTTGACCAAATTGCTGTAGTTCTCAAGAAGAGTCAATCAACCGGCGAGCTTGCATGAAAAAATTGATAAGTGTGAATGAAGCAAAGAAAGTGTGCCGAGATCGTAGCAGATGGAGATCTGTGGTATCTGCCTACCCCTACGGGAAAACGGCGTGACAATATATATATTTATACAATAGGGCCACATCATCTCTTTTCGTGGATGCCATACAAACCTTCTATGGAAGCAAATATATGGACACTAACGTCTAACTGGGTATTAAACAAAATTGAATGACAACCCATCTGCCAAGCGTGGATCGGGAATTTCTTTGGGATTACGGGTATCCAATGGGAAAGGAAGTCGAAATTAATCCCGTGAAACTATAAACGTCGCTCATTCTTTACTTTGTACACAGAGATGTATCATCTCTGCATACTACATATAACCTCTCTGAATACTACATATAATCTCTCGGCATACTACATATATGGAATTTATTACGGGAAATGTTCTCAGTTGTTTAATTTATAAATTTATTTATTTTTTTTTAATTTTCCATCTCAGCCGCACGGTTCTATCGGGCTTCGCGTCACAGAAATACGTTCTATCCCCGTCACCTAGAAGACTAGCCGTCTACCACCTTCCATTTAATCGCAGTTTTTTACCATCAACTGTACAAATGCGTAATGATTCTCCACCTGCAGTGTTCCCACGTGAATACCAATAGGGGCATACAAGAGACGAGCGTGTGTTCGCAAAAGGCCGACATCGCATGTGAGATACATCCGGAGTTGTGGATGTCTATGGGCGACGGTGATCAATTACCACCAGGTGACCCGCACGCTCGTTTGCCTACTCTGGTATAAAGAAACGCAAGGCACACACATCGCTATAGGCCAGTGAATCGCGGAAGGATCACTGGTGTTTGATGATTGATTGTGGTCACCAGCCCACCTTCTAAGAAAAGAACTCTATTCCTTACTACATTGTAGCCATGGCTAGGTTTTGACACTGACGCCGTAGTCAACTTACAAACAAACTCAATATTTAAAGACCAACATATTTTTTTTATGGGTTAGGAAGGCAATCAACGCCGCCCATAGCCTTCCGTAGCGCCGTAGGCAGTACGGAAGGAAAATTTCATTATAAGAGTGTGAATGGGAGGGGGAACCTTCCCCTCTACCCAGAGGGACGGGGAAAGTGTTGGGCCTCAAAACTCGACCGTACGAAGCGCGATACCAAGCTACCACTTAGTCGCCGGTTTTCTTCGAGATATCATATTAGAAATAGAAATAGAAAAAACTTGATTCATGACACCTTTTCTGTACAATAGCTTAATCTAACAAGTGTCATAAAATGGTTCTTGCTCAGCATATGTCAGGCGTTCTATTGGAGCACCCGGCGCTGGTATTTAGCGAGAACCAACGTGGTCAGATCGCGGACCACAGTGACGACATTGATACGGACACACATACATCCATATATATACTACTACTCATATATATATATACACATAAAATTAAAATTTACCACAACCAAAAGAACAAGCTCCTGTTTGCATACTTAAAATTAGATTTTAGCATTTCTTTAAACATATTCATAGTATGCAAGTCACAAAGAGATGGTGGCAAGTTGTTCCAACACTTAGTTGCAGTGAGTTCAAAGCTACCACGAAATGTAGCTACATTTCGAGCAGTGGCGAGGAACAACCAATGAAGACCTCGACGCCATTGGGCTGGTCATGTTTGCAGGGGAACAATTCACCGTTGAAATAGACGTAGACGTAGATTTATTTGAAATAGTCAAAAGCAAGTAAAAAAAGATGGTTTGTTGATTTATTTTTCCAAAACATATATATGTATATATTATAGTTTTTAAACAAATATGTATGCATGGGTGGAGGGAGATCGTTTATTGAAGTTATATAATATGGACAGTCAAAAGTTTTACTTAGCTAAGATCCGCGACACGCAAAACAATAACAGAAAATTAATACTGTGTGTTTTTCCGCTGGGTTTAGTGGATTTATTTGGAACTTAAACCAAAGACTCTACGGAAGACAACCGAAAAGTGTCTTTTCGGTTTTCTTTTCGGTTGTCTTCCGTAGAGTCTACTATACCTGAGGATGCCTCGTGTTGGGGCGAAACACGTGTCGTGTACAAGATGGAAAAGTGATAATGTGTGTTTGGCGTTGTGTATAGTGGTTGGTGGGTGGAGAGTTGATGGCCAATTTTCGGTAAGTTTTTGGTTTAAGTTCCAAATAAATCCACTAAACCCAGCGGAAAAACACACATTATTAATTTTCTGTTATTGTTTTGCTTGTCGCGGATCTTAGCTAAGTACAATTTTTGACTGTCCATATAGTGATGGATTTCCGCAAAGTAACGCCTGACTCCATTAATAATCTGAAGCTATATAAGCCGAAAACTAAAACTCGGAAACCGAAAAAAAAGTACGTGTAAATTTTAACAAAAGTTGTGTTTATTTACATAAGGGCCACATTAAACAAATGAAACATATATTTGGTTACGCTCAGTGATGACTACGAGGCAAGACGAGGGGACTGCAGATGTCTGGGCTGCAGATCACGTGACGTTCTCGTCGGTTTTCCTGTACTCATACAGGTGTACCCCGTTCTCTTTCATATCACTCTTCTCGACGTCGCTTACATTCTTCTCCTTCTTAGTTTTAAGGTCCTCGTAAATCTCCTCCAAGCTCCTGGACTTCGTTTCCGGTACAGCCAACGCGACGTACAATGCCGTGATTAAGCAAATCACGCCGAAGAAGTAGAAGGAGACGTGGATTCCGATGGAGTTGGCTAGTGGCTTGAAGAACAGCATTTGTAGGAAGTCTGCTAATGACGCCGTTGCCATGGCGAAGGCGAGGACTGAGCCTCGGTACTGAAAAATATAAATAAAACATTTAAAGTCAATGATCGCGATTTCTGCATCGCAGTATATATATTTTGCCGACAGTTGTTTATTCTTTGTCTGGATTCTTCGCCAATCCGTCCTGGACAAGCGTGATTGATTGATTGATTCTTTCATAGAATAGAATAGAAAAACTTTATTTATGACACCTTTGTTTACAATAATTAAAATTAAATCCTTAATAATATTCTATATACAAATAAAAACACAAAACAAAAAGAAAATAATTTTAATCTAACGAGTGTCACAAAATGGTTCTTGCTCAGCATATGCCAATCATGAAGGTGAAGGCCCCGATCACTGGAAAGCGTAGGGACTATTAAAGAAACGTTACCTTAAAAGAGAAGATTTCGCCAGTGAGCACGATGGACACCGGCTGAAGTCCAGATGAGTCGCAGAAGATACACAGGCAGAGGGAGACGATTGGAAGCCAACTTGGAGTCTGCCAATCGTAGTCTCTCGCCACGAACCACGACGCCAGGATGCACATGCTCAGCCCCGAAATGAACGACGTGATTGCAAGCAAAGACTTGAAAGAAAGATAATTAGAAATGAGTTATTTTTATAAAATAATTATCGGAACGTATACACTAAAGGCCTCCTAGTGATTAAAGTGCCTATTGTATTTTTGTTTTCACTGTTAGATTTTTTGACCTAAATCGCGAAATATCGTCGTATTTCTTTCTGGAGGAGAATGCTCAAATATAATACAAATATTAGTCTTTTAGCTTCGAATGATCCGTTTATAAATTTGACTAACTCTTAAAAAATCCTAAAAGACCCAATAAATTTTGATAATGGACGTGCAATGATGGGATTGCCTCCTATTCTCAGATTGTTCTTTTTTATGGGATAAGAAGGCAAACGAGCAGATGTGTCAGATGTGTGTTTACAGTATTCACACTTTAAGAAAAGTGTAGGCTTGTTTTTTGAAGGATAAGGGTAAAGAAACACCGCTGTAGGTAGCTGGATCAACACGTGGTGCGATGGTACATGGAAAATTTTAGTAATACGTAAACATATTAATAAGGATTACCTTTCTCCCAGTCTTCTCCACGATGATAGAAGCCATAGCTGACCCCGTAACTTGCACCAGTCCGAGAAGCATGGCCTGCTGGTTTGGAGTGACGATCAGTCCTCTTCCCTCCGAGGCCCACGTGAAGATCTCCCCGGCGAAGTTCAGTACCGGGATCGCACCACAGACCTCCCGTGCGAGTGTCGCCGCCATCGCTATGCGGAACGCTCGGAACAATATTTTGTCCTTCACTGAAAATCACAGAAATACGTCAATAAATAATTGTCTTTAGTCATAGATAGCTAGGTCTCTAAATATCTATGTATCTATCTCCCTTTGTCAAAAAATCATTTTAATTGTGGTAGAGATAAGTATTGAACCCAAATAGAATATCAGTATTAAGAAGTTTCACTCATCTTTATTAGGTTATTTACGTCAATTTTTAAGAAAATACAATTCTATGTACAGTTGGTCCTAAATATGACAAGATGTGCCTTTTGATCAACAATACTCGAATTATTTTTATTGACGCTGAATTTTGTCGTCAATTTTTGATAAAATACAATTGTATGTACAGTTAGTTGTAAATATAATGACAAGATGTGCCTTTTGATCAACAATACTCGAATTAGTTTTTATTGACGCTGAATTTTGTCGTCAATTTTTGATAAAATACAATTGTATGTACAGTTAGTTGTAAATATAATGACAAGATGTGCCTTTTGATCAACAATACTCGAATTAGTTTTTATTGACGCTGAATTTTGTCGTCAATTTTTGATAAAATACAATTGTATGTACAGTTAGTTGTAAATATAATGACAAGATGTGCCTTTTGATCAACAATACTCGAATTAGTTTTTATTGACGCTGAATTTTGTCGTCAATTTTTGATAAAATACAATTGTATGTACAGTTAGTTGTGAATATAATGACAAGATGTGCCTTTTGATCAACAATACTCGAATTAGTTTTTATTGACGCTGAATTTTGTCGTCAATTTTTGATAAAATACAATTGTATGTACAGTTAGTTGTAAATATAATGACAAGATGTGCCTTTTGATCAACAATACTCGAATTAGTTTTTATTGACGCTGAATTTTGTCGTCAATTTTTGATAAAATACAATTGTATGTACAGTTAGTTGTAAATATAATGACAAGATGTGCCTTTTGATCAACAATACTCGAATTATTTTTATTGACGCTGAATTTTGTCGTCAATTTTTGATAAAATACAATTGTATGTACAGTTAGTTGTAAATATAATGACAAGATGTGCCTTTTGATCAACAATACTCGAATTATTTTTATTGACGCTGAATTTTGTCGTCAATTTTTGATAAAATACAATTGTATGTACAGTTAGTTGTAAATATAATGACAAGATGTGCCTTTTGATCAACAATACTCGAATTAGTTTTTATTGACGCTGAATTTTGTCGTCAATTTTTATCGACGTCGAGTCCTTGGTTGAAAGTAATTTACTGACGCACAGCATTTGTCTTACACAGATCAAAGACAAATTTATATATTATTTAAATTTATTTGATACGAAAAAATTAAATTTGGTCCGATTACGTAGTAATAAAACTTAAATATTGAGTAATTGAGTAATAATACGTTCAATGAGCCGTTAATAAATAAATGTAAACACCTTCCAAGTACTCGTACATACATACATACATACATACATACATACATACATACATACATACATACATACATACATACATACATACATACATACATACATACATACATACATACATACATACATACATACATACATACATACATATATACATACAAATATACGTATTGTTACTCGTAGAGTTAGGTAGAGACCACAGATCTTCATCTGCTACGATCTCGCAGCCTTTCTTTATTTCATCCACACTCATCACTCTCCTCATATTCGCCGGTTAAGGCTAACTTTGACCTGGCCTTTCTTTAGAACTTCGGCAATTTGGTCATAGTGTATTCTCCTTGGTGTTCCCCTACCGACCCTTCCAACCACATTCGTAACGTAAATTTATTTTATCAGTCTTCTTTCAACCATCCTCTCTATGTACCCAAACCATCTAAGCATTTTCCTTTTCTCAACTTTTGTCACGGCACCTTCTTTTACTCTATACTTCATTCCTTATTCTATCATTCTAAGTTACCCCACATACAATTCTTAATGCTCTCATTTCCACCGAATTCAGTCTGCTTTCATGACTCCTCTGCCAAATCCGACTTTCATTACTGTACATCAGAGTCAGAACAAGCACTGCCCGATGAACTGCCAGTCCGGCCGTTGTAGACAAATTCTGACTTTTCATAAAGGAGTCCATTAATCTGATTCTTTCATTCGCATTTCAATGGTCGATTCAATTTCGATTCGATTATTTATATAATATATATTATTATTTATTCCGTTTGTATGAAGTAGTATAGATGAATATTAATGTGAATTCCATCAAACGATAATAATTCTCCTTCGGCCATCAGCAAACTATTTATTTAACAAACCGGTTCTATGCAAATGTATGCTACGTGACATTTTTTTGGATGAGCACATTCTAATTTTATACTCGTAGTCATCATAATATAATAATGCGAAGAGGAGATAATGACCTGGTAAAGGTCATTCTTGGTAATACAGAAGGTAAGAGTGCGCGAGGTCGATCGCCAACAAGATGAAGTAACAAAAACGAACCAAGTGAAGGAAGCTATTCTCTGCCAAATTTCAGCAGGTAGTGTGGGCTATCTTGGAGAAAGGCCGTTGGAGACAGGTTAGCCCTTTGAGGCGTTCTGTTTACCACGATCATCAGTAATAAGGGGCCGAAGAAGAACTCATCATAAAATATATGTTTCTTCACTATCATGTGAAATAGAAGTCTGCTAGGAAGAATTTTGTAAAAGCTCATTAGTGTGTTACATGACAACGATTATGTGATGCCTCTGGGGCTTAAAATGTCCATGGATTATGGATGGTAAATGAGAAGCATTAACCTCATCACTTGGATGATGATTACGTACATACCAAAAGACCAGTATATTGGTATATCAACCTAAAATTTACCACCTGCGATGTTCCCATGAATGTACGACATAGGGGAATTCAAGGAAAGTTCATATTTCTCTATCTATTGTATAAAAAAAATTAAGTTAATTAGTTGCGAATGTGGATGGAAGGGTCGGTAGAGGGAGACCACCAAAAACATACCTTGATCAAATTGCTAAAGTTTTTAAGAGAGGCCAAGTCAAGAGTACCCTTAACCGGCGGGCTTGCATGAGGAAAATAATGAGTGTGGCGGAAGCAAAGAATGCCGAGATCGTAGCAGATGGAGATCTGTGGTCTCTGCCTACCCCTACGGGAGACTGGCGTGACGATATGTATCTATGTATGTAAGTAGTCGCTTTTCTGATGTGTAGTATTACCGCGAACGGATCTATTTATAAAATATGAAGGCAGATCATCTCTACTTTTGGGACCTTCAAAAAACAAGCCTACTCTACTACTACTAGTGTTGTTACGGATGTAAAAAAAATTCCCTCTGGTTGTATCTTGTTCGAATGGAACCCTAAAATGAAACACGGCGAAAGCATTAGAATACATGTTCAATAACCTGATAGGCTTGTTTCTCGTGTTTATAAATCTTAGCGCGGCTCATAGCGGCGCCTCCTAACCAGTCGTTTCACCAAAAACCGGATTCCTTAATACTACATACGGCAGGGGTTGCCAACCTTAATCGACCCAAGATCTTCTGTTTACTAACATAGACTCTGCGCGATGTGCCAATCATTTTTTCATCAAAGTTTTTATAAACTTAACGTCCAAACGTATTAATAAGTGGAATCAGGCATTACTTTGCGGAAATCCATTACTATGTGGACAGTCAAAATTTTTACATGGCTAAGATCCGCGACAATCAAACCAAAATAGAAAAATAATAATGCGATTAGATCGACCAATATCTCTCGAAAAACATATCGAATCCTTCCTTACACAAATAATAATCTAATTATCAAAATATTTACATTTGTTACAGGACTGTATATCCCACACTAGGATTCCCTGTGTTGTGGGAAACTAGGCTCTTCCCTTCGTAAATAATACAATGCATATATAGATACATATCGTCACGTCTGTCTCCCGTAGCGGTAGACAGAGACCACAGATCTCCATCTGCTACGATCTCGGCATACTTCCCTTGCTCCCTCCACACTCATTATTCTCCTCATGCAAGCCCGTCGGGTACTCTTGACCTGGCCTTTCTTAAAAACTTCAGCAATTTGGTCAAGGTATGTTTTCCTTGGTCTTCCCCTACCGACACTTAAAATAATACAATTTTATAATATAAATATCAAAACAATAGAGAAAAAAGAATAAATTAAACACTAGTGATAATAAAATATGGATTAAGTAAGATAATAAATTGTTAAAGATGTGATCTGTATGTGTGCAGATGTGTGTGTGTGTGTCTCTGTATTCTGTGGCATGAGTTTTAATCTATCGTTTCGAAAAGTAGCCTCTCCGTGTACTTCTCATTCAAATCCAGCAGCCAGCTGACAACCTTCGTTCTATGCGTGCGTTGTATGCTGTTTAATACGTAGAGCGTTTGATTTACTTCTGTGTAGATGTGTGCACCCATTAAGTGTGGGGCTCTCTGGTGAATGACAGAGGTATTTTTATATTTACTGTTTCTGTACTGCTTTGTGGTTTATTGAATAAAGTTTTCTTTTTCTTTCTAATCCTGCCAGCGGAGACCTTATACTTTCTGTGACTAAGACGCTCGTTTGATTGGATAAAAGAATAAAATAAATAGAGTAAAATCTTCAGCGAGTGGCACAGAATACTGTGGCTAAATTCCAAGAATGTGCTCGACGTGGCGATCAACCTGTTTCCTTCTTCTGAGAGTGCCTCTCCGTCTTGTGAAAGTTGGCAACCAATTCGGCAACCAAAAAAAAACAGCTTGCGAAAGTCTGCAGTTAGCCAAGACGTAGGACTACAAGTGTTAAAATTAAATCTATTTTTCTTTTTGATTCGCCACGACCGACTCGTCTCAAAGCCGCGTATCGGCATGTTGGCCACCCCTGGTCTATGATAATAATTCCACGAAGACGGTGTGTTTTTTATACATTTATCGCTCTTACCACGTGAACATATCGTATATAATTTTCCTGTTAAACAGGACCGATGGTGAAGCCTTGATTTGCTCAAAATGTTAAAGGTCAAAGTATTGTTACACGCATCCATTGGCACGGCAGACCGTGGATTGGCGGAGAGGAATGGAAAGAATAGAGAAGAAAGGAAAAGGCAGGAAAGGAAATTGGGGGGGGGGGTTACCTGACTCGGAATAAATATTTATAAATCCATACATATATTTATTCCAATGCGGGGAATTTAACCATAAAAAAATAGAACCCCATTGATTGACCTATTGACTGAGCCAATTGGTCGGTATTTACCTAATATATTATCTGATTCTATTAATATTATTGATTCTAACACATTAGATGATACGAGATTCTAATCTTGTTATTCCACAACCTTGACATTATACGCAGTCGCTAAATAATTCGACCAAAGCAACACCTTAGCGCTTGTTGACAGAGACACAGTTACAAGAATTGATTCTGGACAAATATTGAGCGAAGACGAAACAACGCTTTCAAGGCCAATTAGATTTGATGTCTTTGCTGGCGCCCAGGCTTCGGACGGCGACGTGTGTTGCCCGAACAATTCCTACTCAATGATGTAATGATTGTTTTGATTCGAAGGAATGGATATCAGGAAAAACTTTAGATCACTTATCACGATGGTGTCAAAAGTTTACCAAACAATTCTCGGTATTCGTTATTGCAAGCGGAACATTACTGAACATTAAGAAGTCAAGTTTAGCGAAGTGTTTCACCGTAACAACAATTGATTGAGTGATTTGACATGATTGTTTTCACTGTTTTAATATTTTTTATCTTTCCAAATATGATTGACAATCATTCTCACTTATCTTTCCCACCTTTCACAATCCTTTTTGATGATTTTTTGAAATCGCTCGTAGCTCTTTCAACAAGATGAAACGTGTCCTTTGTAATCGCAGCCTCAAACTTCCCTTGCGCATTAGAATGCTCCACTGTTACATCTGGCCCGTTCTTCTATACGGATGTGAGGCTTGGACGCTTAAATAAGGCCTCAGAAAACGTATAGAAGCGTTCGAAATGTGGGCATATAGACGGATGCTTGTTATTAGCTGGACTCAAAGAGTGGCCAATGACGAGGTTCTCCGACAAGTCAAGCAAAAACGTGAACTTTTGCAGACTGTCAAAGGTAGAAAAGTTCAATCATGAGTCATGACAGGTACAAGTTGCTGGAACTGATCATGATGGGAAAAATTACGAGCAAAAGACAAGTTGGTCGAAAAAAAAGTCTTGGCTACGCTATATCAGAGAGTGGACCGGGATAGCAAATGCTCCAGAACTGCTGCACTTCGCAAAAGAGGGGGAGAGTTGTGCTGAATTGTCTGCCTACCTTGACCAGTCGGATAGGCACTCTCAGAAGAAGATAATAACTTTTATTATAAAATAATTATTTTGAATTGTTATTATAATATAACCATTTTTTATTTTAAGTTTCAGTACATTCTAAGTTGGTTGCATAAATGTTAAAAAAGGTTAGCAATTTATGCAAATAATTGGTTGCTAGGCAACGCTTTGATATAAGATATTGTTTTCGGAATGTGCAACATTTGCACATGCACAGCAATTGGTAAATTTTAAAGGATATTTCAAACTTACCAATTGCCTTCAGCAGAAATTTGCTACCTTCTTCATCGTTCTTTTGTTCTTTCTTTATGCTATCTAGTTCTTCTTGGATTTTCACGTCATCCACTCTTCGACAGCGCAACCAAGACAACACTCTGGCCGCTTCCTATGTAATATAAGAAACTTGTTATTTCACATTAATTTCTATGACCGGATAATAGGTAATCTCTTCTAAATTTTGAATTCAATCGATTTTCGATTACGTTTTTACTGTCATACTGATTAAAGTCTAGCCATATTAGTAGCACGACCGATTGGCTCAGTGGCGCGGCCCTCCGCCCACGGAGTCAATGGTCGCGGGTTCGATTCCCGCATCGGAATAAATATTTATATGGATTTATAAATATTTATTCCGAGTCTGGTAACCCCCCAATCCGCATTTCCTTTCCTGCCCTTTCCTTTCTTCTCTATCCTTTCCCTTCCTCTCCGCCAAATCACTATCTGCCGTGCCAATGGATGTGTGGCTAGGGGCGAGCCTAGTCGCAAGCGTGCCGACTGTCCGGGATCGGGCTCCCCCGGGTACTATGGTCTTACCTCAGCATGCAAGGCTCTGCTGGGGCTGACCTCCATCCTCCCTTGCGGCTCGTGCTATTCACTAAGACGAATTTAATATACCCAATTCGTTGAAAAATGACGGCGACGTGGTTCGCCACCCGTCACGTCCTGATTTTCACGAGGGCGAAAAGCGACCAATGAAAAGCCGTTTCGCTGCGATGAATGGTAGCGGATGGAGATCTGTGGTTTCTGCCAAACCGTGCGGGGGATAGGCGTGAATATATATATATATATATATATATATATATATATATATATATATATATATATATATATATATATATATATATATATATATATATATATATATATATATATATATATATATATATATATATATATATATATATATATATAAATATATATAAGTAGTATTAAGTGCTTATAGTTTTCGAATCATTTGATTTCTTTACAATATTTAAGAATATTACTTACCTCTTCTTTCCCCTTCTTCACCAGGTAAGAGGGAGACTCCGGCATCACGAGGAATATGATCAAGTGAAACACGGGCAGAGCGAGACACACCCACAGGATCGTGTAGTAACTCAAAATATCGCCAATGACGTACAGGAAGAGATTTCCGGTGGTGTGAAACAGTATCACCTGGAATATACATCATTTTTAGTTGAAATGCTTGAATGATAAACCATTTGGTTAGAAGTTGCGTTCACGATCTAAAGTAAATTTTATTTTTAAGGTAATTTTTTTATTTTTTTGTTCATATCAGTTCAGAAACACCGCAGGAGGTAACTGGTTCTGCAGGATGAGAGAGATGTGTAGAAAGAAGTTTTGGGAAACGGAGCACACCTTAATAGATCACCATTCGTGAATGGTGATGGGAGTGAAAATTTTGTTTGGGGCGACTTGTGCGATGGTAACAATTCTTTGTAGCATTATATCGTTATTATCGAAGTGAAAACTTGTATGTATAGCCGCGTTACACGACTCTGGGTCGGGACAAAATCTATGGGTTTGTGTCAGCAATATGCTAATGCTTAATGTATAGTTATAGCTATTGTTACATGTTGCTGATGTGATTCTCAAAACTTTATCCGTCCATATACTAGTAAGTATATATTAGTTGGTATTTTCATTAATTTGTATTTATATTTTGTACTGTGTTAACGAAACCATAATGTTTTAACTTCTGAATAAATCATATATACATTTATATTTTATAAACTTATTGTTATATATTTATACTTGTTGCTCAGGATTCCGATAGATGTGGAAATCAGATTAATATTAATAATTTTCAATTCAAAAGTTATGAGAATTTAATTTTTAATATAACAATTACTTTGAAATTTCAAAATAAAGTTATTAATTTTCACTTCTATTGGCAGTTTTCATGACTGCCTCTGATTTTTATTAATTATTTGTTATATTGCTAAAATTTGTTAGCTTAATGTATATATGCTAAGATATGTATGTTAGCTTAAGATATAATATTATATATTGCTGATGAATATTTACTTACTAAACACCCTAAAGTTCCCCGGATGCTATCCTGACTTATCTCCTTCGTGTACACGGGGCACGTGACGTAACTTCCAGCCATGGTCATACCAACGCAAGCTCTTGCCAGAATTAACGCCCACAAATCCAAAGACGACAGCAGCAAGATCCAGCTTGCCTGGAAATTAGATTAAGTCTTCACATGAAGAAAGATTAAACAAAAAAAAACATTTAAAACACATCTGATAATGACAAAAGTATACATTAAAAAATTACATACATTATAACCATAAAGCGGTAACAACAAATATCCTAAAGCGGTAATAACAAATATCCTAAAGCGGTAACAACAAATATCCTAAAGCGGTAACAACAAATATCCTAAAGCGGTAACAACAAATATCCTAAAGCGGTAACAACAAATATCCTAAAGCGGTTACAACAAATATTCTAAAGCGGTAACAACAAATATCCTAAAGCGGTAATAACAAATATCCTAAAGCGGTAACAACAAATATCCTAAAGCGGTAATAACAAATATCCTAAAGCGGTTATAACAAATATCCTAAAACCGAAACGAAACAACACTAACTGACTTACAACTACAGTATCCTTTCATGATAACTGAAGATGATTAATGGAGTCAGGCGTTACTTTGCAGAAATCCATTACTATGTGGAAAGTTAGAAATTTAATTAACTAAGATCCGCGACAAGTAAACAAAAACAGAAAAAAATTAATGTGTGTTTTCTACTGGAAGAAGTGGATTTATGGGGATCTCAAACTAAATCTTACCGAAAAAACGGCCGTCAGCATATATTCAGGCATCAGGTATAGTAGACTCTACGGAAGACAACCTTACTAAAATACGGAAGACAAACTTAACGGTTGTCTTCCGTAGAGTCTACTTTACCTGATGATGCCTCATGTTGAGGCACAACACGTATCGAGTGTAATGTGGAAAAATGGTGGTGTGTGTCTGGTGTTGTTGACAGTGGTTGGGAGGAGAGTTGCTGGCGGCCGTTTCTTCGATAAGACTTAGTTTCAGTTCCCCGTTAATCCACTTCTTTCGGTATAAAAACACACATTATTATTTTTCTGTTTTTATTTGCTTGTCGCGGATCTTAGCTAAGTAAAAGTTCTGACTGCCCACATGATAATAGAAGTAAATTCTACTAAATTAGACCCTTCTCTTATAAAGAATTGGACTTTTAAGGGCTACTAATGATGTAAATAAAGAACTTTTGGAAATCAATCCACATAACGAAACGAAACGGACATCCATACCCATTGGAATGTGGGATCGAGCCTCGGGGATGAACTCCGCTGCTCGCGCAGAAACGCGAAGGGGCAACCATCCTCCATTCCTAGGTGCCACTGTTCCGAACGGCTTTTGGGCATCCCTTAACGACTTCACGTCGTCAGATGTGGCTTAAATTATTCCTACGTTGGATCCGTTGCTGGCCAGGTGACAACATGGAGATTTCGCGTAGGAGTGGGCGTCCCTCAGGTAGACACACGTGGAGAAGAGCTATGTTTTGAAGGTGTAAGTGTGTAACTAATGGGTGCTCTCTATTCTAAGTACCAGCGCTATTAACGTCGTTACGTATATAGCGAGCCGCCCCCACGATGGCGCGCAGGGACAGGTTCTGCTGGATCTGGATGCGTTTGCGCTGGCTTTTCGAGATCAAAGACCACCAGGCAGCTCAGCATAAGACAATCGGGAGCGAACGTACGCCTTGTAGGCCGACAGCTTCGTACGCTTGGGTAGACAGTTTGTCGTAAGTATATGACGAAAGACCACACGCGCGGCTTTTGCGGCCCCTTAACTCGATCTTCGTAACACACGTCCTGTTTCTACCGTCCAACCGGCACGCATAGTCTTCTGTCTAGCCGGGGAAGTCCCGGTGAATTTTTCATCTTTCTCTATTTGTATAATATATTCATTAATGCATTACAACTCACCGCACCCATCGCTGACATAAACATCAGCGTCATTTTCCTCCCGACCTTGTCTCCCATGTACCCTATGGCGATGTCGCCCGGGATGCAGACCAGGTACGCGACAGCTGCCATCCATGACACCTGCCGTGCAGTCACATAAGATTAGTTTATATCGACCGTCTCGTTATAGATACAAAGACATTTTTTAATTTTTTTTGACATTTTTTATAATTAATGCTAAAACAATTAACGTAAAAAAAGAGAAAAAAGAATTAAAATCTATGATATATATATAGATATAGATCTATATATATATATATATATATATATATATATATATATATATATATATATATATATATATATATATATATATATATATATATATATATATATATATATATATATATATATATATATATATGTTATTGGTCGTCAATAACTGTAAATAAGTATTTAATTAGGAATCCAATATACTTACTTCAGTATCCGTTAGGGGAACCCCTCTCGGAGAGTCTTTGGACTGCAGCAACAGACTCATGGGAGACATCCACCCTATGCTGGTGCCGTATATGAACACGGGGAAATTTACTGAAACCAAAAATTAAACGTGAATAAACATATATATATATATATATATATATATATATATATATATATATATATATATATATATATATATATATATATATATATATATATATATATATATATATATATATATATATATATATATATACTTTTTAAGGCATAGAAGGGCAAACGAGCAAGCGTGTCGCTTGATAGAAAGCAATCAACACCCCCCATAGGTATTACTGAAGCGTTGCTGGTATTTAAGGTACGCGTTGACTTGCGGGATGCCTACTCACACGCGAAATCCTCATACCGCCTCCTACTACCCTCCCACGAGGGGAGAGGGTCAGCAACAAAAACGCTGGAAACAGCGGCATCTAGGACCGGGGGACGGTCGCCTATAAGTTGCTGGCCGACCAGTAGGGTTCATCTCCGAGGCTCGATCCCACACCCCTGTGAGTGTTGATGTCCCCTATGTATGTGTTGACTTGCTTTTTGAAGGTTTAGTAGTTTTTTAACGATAAAAGAAATCAAAAAGCAAATTCATAATGTTCAACGCTGAAATACAATATTAGCATATTTTAGTAAAAACTTATTTTAGCCATCATAAATATTATTATTATTTTTATGTAGAATACCATTGTTTGCTGTGAGGCCTTTACTTCTTGGCAAATTGTTCGTTTCGTGATCCCTATCGTCTTTTTCTACGTGAGAAGTTTGCAGAACGTATTCGATATATCGGTACATCTATATATGTACATATACATATATGAATATACACCATCACAATGACTCAGCCCTATCGAATTTTAGATATATTTTGAATAAAAGTAAACATTTCTTAAGGCTTATTTAAAAGCTTCTAATTTTCATCAATTCATTTCTAAGTTTCTTCACTAAATACAAAAGATACAGCTTAAAAAAAGTAATTAAGAAAAATTAATGTAGTGATACATTGATAATTGTGTCACTAATGTATTAAAACTTTTAAATTGAATATATTAAAACCTTTTATATTATATTACTTCTTTTTGCATTCGTAATTTTAAAATTTAATATAAAAAAGAAATAAATTGTACTTAAGAGAAGAATTAAAGAACATTTCCTTTCTGTATTAAATATTTATATATGTATATATTTATGTGTATATTATATATATATGGATCCTCTTATTTATATAGTATTATATTATATATTATTAGTATTTATATGTTTATATATGTATGATGTTATATAGTATGTATTATTAATTTGTTATGTATATTATTATTATATTTTGTTGTTGTACACTTATTTCTATCCTCACAGCTTATGTTATCTCTCTTTCACTCCTGGGTTTGCTGGAAGAAAACTCAATTTTGAGTTAAGCCCGCCCTTGTACATCTTCCTTCCTTTTAATTCTTGTATATCCTGTTTTGTGTACAATAAAGTATTAAATAAATAAATAAATTGTTTTAGAAAAATAATAAGATTAGTTCGACTGACGTTTTCGATAGATATGTCAACTTTCCGGCATAAGAAATTGAGATTGAATGTAAAATGTAAATTGATAAAGTATGAAAAATATATAAATTTATCCTCTGGACTCGTTGAACTTATAAAGCAGAAGGACTGTCAATAACCAAATTTATTCAAGAAGATTTGGTCGTACACTCTTGGCGAAGCGGTCATGATCATGGGTCTTCTGACATATATTAGGTCGGGGCAAAAGTATTTTCATATTGTTCATACAAAGGAAAATATTTTTTTTAGGTATATTTTTTTATTTATTTATAATATGTATGTGCCGTTTTGATCGATGACCTGTTGCCATCTTGTGGGTAGTGCCATGATCCCATTCCTGTAGAAATTTTGAGATTTTTGATTAAAAAAATCTGACAGGTAGTGTTCACAGTGTTCTTTTGAGGTTAGCTTTATGTTTCCTAAAGAGTTCTGCAATGACCGAAACAGGTGGAAATCTGATGGAGCAAGCTCAGGGCTATACAGAGGATGCATCAACATATCCCAGCCAAGCTCTCTCAATTTTTGCTGCGTGGCTATAGATGAGTGTGGTCTGGCGTTGTCATGGTGAAACACCACGCCCTTCCTATTCACCAGCTCCGGCCGGTTTTTCTCAATAGCTTTTTTAACCTCATCAATTGCTGACAGTAGAGGCCAGAATCGATAGTTTGCTCCACTTTCTCAAAGATGGCACTGATTTTATCTGTGACAGAGTACGATGAGGTTCGCTCTGGGACGTCCAGAGCGAACCTCATCTTTCACACGAAAATTTCCAGACTTGAAACGCTTAAACCACACTTGTGCTACTCTTATTGATACCGCATTAGGTCCGTAAACCGCACAAATTTTATTCGCGGCGTTCGTCGCATTTTTACCTTTTTTTGTAATAAAACTTTAAAATGTACCGAATGTCTTCGTCACATACGTTCATTTTGCTTGCTTGAAAAACAATTGAAAAATGGCGGGAACTAGTTTTTTTTTATTTATTGCATCTTCAGAATGTCACATGTAATGGTATTAAAACCAGCTAGTTACATTCAGTACAGCCAAAGAGGTTTGATTACTAAAAATACATTCAAAATACGAAAATACTTTTGCCCCGACCTAATATATGAATGTATGTATGTTAGTGTGTGGTCCGCGATCTGACCACGTTGGTTCTTGCTTAAAACCAGCGCCAGGTGCTCCAATAGAGCGCCCGGCATACGTTGAGCAAGAACCATTTTATAACACTTTTAATTATTGAAATTATTTTTTTCTTGTTGTTTTTTTGTATATTATAATATTATTAAGGTTTTAAGCGAAAATTAATTATTGGTGTAAAAAAGGTATCATAAATAAATTTTTCTATTTTTATAACAAGGTGGAAGCAGCTTCAACGAGGCATCTCCATTTGATTCTAGCTGTAGTACTGTACTGATTTATGAATTTTTTAACGGTCCATATATGTCCCACCGCTGAACACGGGCCTCTACATTTCTGTGGGAACGGACGTCAACCCACCACGCTTGTCCAATGCGGATTGGCATTGCATTAATTTATGTATAGCCCCCTATAATTCTAAGTTTTTATTAAAAATCAAATCACGTATCTGATTTCGTGCAAAACTATTCGTACAGCAAACATGCCTAGCTATTACCAGTTTGATAGATGGTACCAGCTACACAACTTGAATCTATTATAGCACGTTATATTTAAAATCAATAGCAACGAATTCCAGTATTTTTTATTACAAATATTTTGCTAGTAGATACAGCATCGGGTTTCTGACGCTGTACATAGATATAAAACGTGTTTAGATGGGTCTGGTTAAATTAATATGCATTGTGGCCGATAAACTCACGTGTTTTCGGTATAATTTGTAGTAGGTAGTACTTATTACTTATAGTTAAGAAACTTCGTCTAATCTTCTCGTCGCCCATACATTTTTTACATTACATATACATACATACATTACAACCAGTCCAAACAAAGGAAGATTTGTCGAATTTTTTGTTTACAATCAACAGTGATAGACGTGTCGGATTACAGAGGGCGCCGGACTAGCGCGAGTACACTGTATATGATTTTTTTAACCTTGAAATTTTTTAAGTTGTATCTTACATTAGTACAGACATGCCACCTTTTTTTTTAAGGGATAGAACGGCAAACGAGCAGGCGTATCACCTGATGGAAAGCAATCAACGCCACCCATAGACATCCGCAGCGCCATAGGCAGTGCTGAAGCGTTGCCGACCTTTAGGGAAAGTGTCATTCCTCCTCGCTCCCCCCTCTCCCATTCCCTGGGAGTGGGAATGGGAGAACGTACGAAGCGCGGTACGAACCGGCGTCTGAGTGGTAGCTTAGCTACCACTCAGACGCCGGTTTTCTGCGGGAGTGTGGTACTTCCCCGAGCGAGCCGGCCCATTCATGCTACAGACAAATAATATGCCATTCTGGAAAAGGTATTCGTCTGCAGCGTGGCTCTACCACTATCAAGTTTTTAATTACATAAGTTTACCTAATACGGTTGTCGTTTATGCAGGGCTCGGAGTGAATTCGTGTTTGAAATTGTAATGTAATGGACGTTGTGTATGTTTTCCTCATCGAGACCCATCGGCGAGTGAAAGTACGACATCATCGTCGCGAGAGATATTTATTTCCATACACCCGCTCGTCCTCTCGACGGTTGCATAAACTGGTTGCTAAAAATTAGGTCACAGGTTTGAGAGGCTTAAGTGGAGCTCTGGACTTGTTACGGTGAACGACAGATTAGAAACACAGGTCCACAGTGTCGTTGACAATGATGGTTACCCGTGTTAAAGTGGAATTTATTATCAAAATTCTTTTCCGTTATACCTTCTCTTCTGAAAGTGCTTCTCGGACTAGTGACGCTTGACAGCTAATTCAGCACAACTCTCCTCGTCTTCTGCGAGCCGCAGCAGTTCTGGAGCCCCATCTCCCATTGCTCCAACCAACGTGTTTTGTTCGCGATTTCTCCATCATTATTAGTTGCAACAATTTGTGCCTGTCATGTTTTATGATGTGTTCCAGGTAAGAAAATTTTCTACATTTGACAGTCTGCAAAAGCTCGCGATTTTGCTTGATGGAGAAGCTCGTCGTTAGCCACTTTTCTAAATCCAGCTAATAGCGAGCATCTATATACCCACACATGCAACGCTTCCATACGTTTTCTGAGGTCTTCTTTAAACATCCAAGCCTCCGTATAGAAGAATGGACTAGACGTAACATTGAAGCATTCTAATATGGAAGGAAAGTTTCAAATTGCGATTATAAAGAACACGTTTCATATTACCACTTTATAGAATTCAAGACACCAATTAAAACCTTAATAATATTATAATACACAAATAAAATAAACAAAAAGAAAATAATTTTAATCTAACAAGCGTCATAAAATGATTCTTGCTCAGCATATGCCATGCGTCCTATTGGAGCACCTGGCGCTGGTTGAACCCACGTGATCAGATCGCGAACAACTTACTGATGGTGATGTGATGCCTCTGGTGTAGCTGATGTGTATAGGCGGTGTAATGGCTTTGTGTGTGGCGTATTCCTCCCTATTTCATATAAAAGCCTGAGTCACTTTACAGTCTGATCTAGTAGTTGATATTTGTATATTAATAAAAATGAAAACTGGAAAACAGCATATTCAAAAATATAAGTATACCCACATAAAAACTAATTTCAATACGTTGATTTAAAAAGGTCAGATGAAATAAAGACTATTTGTATTTATTTTATTATATTTTTAATGTAATAAAAACCTTGAATTTGACCCCAAATTGTTGAACTTTTTAAGAAAGGTCAGATCAAAAGTACTGTAGTGATACATTGATAAATGTATCACTAATGTATTAAAACTTTTTATTTGAAAATAAAACCTTTTAAATTATATTACTTTATTTTACATTCGTAACTTTAAAATTTAAAATAAAAAAGAAATAAATTGTTTTATAAACACAAAAAGGTTAGTTCGACTAACGTCTTTCGATAGACCATGTCACCTTTCCGGCATAAGAAATTCAAATCATTTTTATGGAAGATAAAACCCCCTAAAGATACCATGTGTCGCCGTAAGCAGTACGGCTGGCACGCTATAGTACTCTTAACCAGCGAGTTGTGTGAAGTGATGGGCTTGGATGCAGCAGAGAAAGTGTGGCGAGATTGTAGCAGATGGAGATCTGTGGTCTCTGCCAAACCTTACGGGAGACGGGCGTGATGATTCGCATGTATATATATGTAAAGAAAGTAAGACGACCGATTGGCTAGTGGCGGGGACCTCCGCCCGCTGGGTCAATGGTCGCGGGTTCGATCCCCGCATCGATATAAATATATGTATGGATTTATAAATATTTATTCCGAGTCTGGTAACCTTCCAATCCGCTTTTCCTTTTCTGTCCTTTCCTTTCTTCTTTATCCTTTTCCCTTCCTCTCCGCTAATCCACGGTCTGCCGTGCCAATGGATGCGTGGCTAGGGGCGAGCTTAGTCGCAAGCGTGCCGACCGTCCCGGGATCAGGCTCCCCCGGATACTATGGTGCCTTCATCATCATGCGTGACTCCCTGGCGGCTCGTGGTATTCACTAAGACGAATTTTAATATACATAATCTCTTGAAAAATGACGGCGACGTGGTTCGCCACCCGCCACGTCCTCATTCCTACGAGGGCGAGAAGCTTGTAATAGAGAGCCGTTTCGCTGCGATGAATGTAAGAGGAAGAATGGATGGGAGGGTGGATGAGTGTGAAGGAGGCGGGGAGGGTGTGCCAGGATCGTAGCGGGTGGAGTTCTGTGGTCTCTGCCAACCTCTGCGGGGGATAGGCGTGAATATATATAAAAACATGAACATAAGTATTTTTGATGATTTTCACCAAAAACTGTGTGTGATTCTGCGGCGCATATAGTTACCTATCAAGGCGCGTATGTTTCTCCGGCAAAACGTAAATTAAATAGTTGACCGTTAAAACATTGAACCGGTTCAGGATGTTGACATTTGTCAAAGATGCGACGCGGTCCTGTTCGCAATCCACGTCTGATATTTGAATAATTAATACGACCCGTTTGAATAATGATGCGAATTGTGTGCGCAATAGATTTGGCATTTCTTCAGTATTCGCAGCGATAACGCAGCGACTTACGCGCGGGAGCTAAGCTGTCATGTCTTACGTGACCATAGAATGATGTTATACGTCGAATAATCAGTATACGCATGCTCTCTGGGCAGCATTTAGGAAATTTCGTCAGGTCTTCTTGTCACACATATCTCAGAGCCTAAAGACTAAAGTCCAGTGTGTCCTGCCTGTACTCTCATACGTGGACGCTGACAGTCCGTCTGCATCACAAGCTCAGAGTCGCTCAGAGAGCTATGGAGACGGCTATGCTCGGAGTTTCTCTGGTAGATATGATTCGAATTCAACTAATCTGCCAGAGAACTAAAGTCACCGGCATAGCCTTTCGCGTTAGCAAATTAAAGTGGCAATGGGCTGGTCACGTTTGTCGGAGATCCGACAATCGTTGAAGCAGACGCGTGCTGGAGTAGAGACCGCGTCTTGGTAAACGTAGCGTGAGACGCCCTACGGCTAGATGGTGCGACGATCTGCGCAGGGCAGCTGGTAGAAACTGGATGCGTGAAGCCGTAAATCGGGCTAGATAACGCTTCATGGGAGAGGCCTATATACAGCAGTGGAATATCGCGGGCTGTTAACTGATTGATGACTGGTTGACTGATGAAATGAGATTGTTTTATTAATGTATGTGTACATTTTATATTAATTATATACTTTAATAATATTCTAATGTTACATTTTATGTTAATGAATTTCACTTTTTAATTTACATTTTACATTCAATCTCAATTTCTTACGCCGGAAGGTGATATGTCTATCAAAAGACGTCAGTCGAACTAATCTTATTGTTTTTCTAAAACAATTTCTTTTTTATTTTAAATTTTAAAATTACAAATGTAAAATATAATATAAAAGGTTCTATTATATTCAATTAAAAAGTTTCAATACATTAGTGATACATTTATTAATGTATCACCACAGTTCCAATGTCGCATTGGTTCGAAAACACCGCTGAAGTAAGTCGGTTTCACAGGGTAGTGGTGCGTGGATGAAAATTTCGACAAAAATGCACATGTTTAGCATAACATTATTTGGTCCTTCGAGCCGGATATGAACCAGCGACCTATGGATAAGTGAACATAAATTTTTAGGTTTCAAATTTAGTTTAAGCCCCTATAAATCCACTTCTTCCAGTAGAAAACACACTCAGTCAGACTCGGGAGTCAGAGCACTCTCCATGGTGAAACTGATAAAAGCTGCTGTGAGATGAGATATTCAAAGAACCCGACGTGGATTTTATGCACTCTGCCGTGTTCTTGGAAATGAAAAGGCCATTTTTACATCAGATTGAATTTAAAATTGGGCTATCTGTTTGCTTTAACGAACGTTGTAAGAACGTGTTTATTTATTTTTACGTTATTTTATTTTGAAGGAACATCGTCAGTGTACATTTTATACGTATAATATAATATGAAAAGGTCACTACAAAAATTCCGTTATATACACGAATTACAGGCGTGAACAGGATTAACAACAATATGATGACGTAGTTATTCGATATTAAAACAAAATATAAAGTAAAAAGTGAACACCATTTAGCTCCGATTAAATAAAAAACTGAAAAAAAATACGAACGCAGTGCGTTGGATGTTTATATTATCTTTTCCGTATTCGTATTGAACACACACTCACGATCCGAACTCACAGTCTATGGTTCGATTCTACGCGGTATCAATGTATGTTTTCTACTGGAAGAAGTGGATCTACAGGGAACTCCATTAATCATCAATAACTTTTCAGTGCAGACAGAATTGAGAAGACATTATTTTTAAAACAAAATATTTCGTCTAAATGTTAACCTCTACGTCGGGGACAGTCTTGGAATCTAGCCACAGAACTCTCGCCCCTCGCTGAATTAGTAACAACAAATTACCCTTGATCTCGCGGACGATATTTTCGATAAACGCTGATATAATCATTGGTTTTGTATCATTGACTTTATATTTAAGGTATCTACCCGACACAAAAAGTCAATTTTTTGTGGTTTCTACCCCACACAAAAAGTCAATATTTTGAGGCTTCTAACCCACACAAAATGGATGGATCTTCGGTAACCTGGGTGGCCAGGGCATATCGTTGAAACGGCTTATTAATTTGTTAGAGAAATCATTAAGTAGCTTTACGGTCTCTCTAGCAGTGTGAGGCGTAGCGCCATCTTGTTGAAACCATGTGCGTGAAGTGAAGGCGGGATGTTCTCCCCATATTTACAAAATATAATAAGAGAGCATGCATTTAATAAGTCAACAGCCTGCGACAGTTCACTGCTGGACATATGCCTTCCCCATGAAGCGGCACCTAGCCCGATCTTCGGCTTCACGCATCCACTTTCTACCAGCTGCCCTGCGCAGACCGGCGCACCAACTAGTCTAGGGGCGTCCCACACTACGTTTGCCGAGACGCGATCTCCGACAAACGAGATCAGCCCATTGCCACTTTTGGTTTAATTCGAATGTTGGTTGGGTAATTCGAAATGCTTTGTCGGTGACTTTAGTTCTCTGGCGGATTTGTAGAATCATATCTACCAGAGAAACTCCGAGCATAGCTCTCTGAGCGACTCTGAATCATATCTACCAGAGAAACTTCGAGCATAGCTCTCTCCATAGCTCTCTAAGCGACTCTGAGCTTGTGAAGCAGACGGACTGTCAGCGTCCATGTTTCGGCGCCGTAAGAGAGTACAGGTAGGACACACTGGTCAAAGACTTTTGTCTTCAGGCTCTGAGGTAAAGGCGACGAGAAAATCTGACGAAGTTTCTTAAATTCTGCCTTGCCTAGCTGAATCCTTCTATGGGCTTCTTCTCATTTGAAAGAATTTAATTACATCGAAGATAAAAAACCCCCTAAAGATCCCGTGTGTCGCTTTAAGCAGTACGGCTGGCTCGCCACAGAACTTTGGTCTACCATGTGCTCAATAAACAGGACAGTGCGATTACTTCGAGCTTTTCCTTATTATTTTTAACTGAGTAAAGTTTTTTCTGTTTTGTTTGTTTGTACCATAACGTTTCTATTTTTATCTCACACGTAATATTCGCGCGCTACTTTTGCTTTCTTATTTATTTGTCATTCGTTTTATATTTCTTATTTATTTGTCATTCGTTTTATATTTCTTATTTATTTGTCATTCGTTTTATATTTCTTATTTATTTGTCATTCATTTTATATTTCTTATTTATTTGTCATTCGTTTTATATTTCTTATTTATTTGTCATTCATTTTATATTTCTTATTTATTTGTCATTCGTTTTATATTTCTTATTTATTTGTCATTCGTTTTATATTTCTTATTTATTTGTCATTCGTTTTATATTTCTTATTTATTTGTCATTCGTTTTATATTTCTTATTTATTTGTCATTCATTTTATATTTCTTATTTATTTGTCATTCGTTTTATATTTCTTATTTATTTGTCATTCGTTTTATATTTCTTATTTGTTTGTCATTCGTTTTATATTTCTTATTTATTTGTCATTCGTTTTATATTTCTTATTTATTTGTCATTCGTTTTATATTTCTTATTTATTTTGTCGTGGTCTGGCCACTATAGTACTTTACTTCTTGTTCAAATTTCGAACGTCTAACAAAGCTGACTTTTCTCGTCAACTTACATCAGTGATGTTGTGTTTGAATTTCATTTTAATAATCTTATATTATTATCAGTTGTATTTTTTAATTGTGTTGGCGTATTATACAACATAGTTCGGTTAAGGTATATAAGTAAAGTGATATGAAATAAGTACGTGTATCGTGACTTTTTAAGTTGGCTGAAAAAGTCCACAGAAGGTTTTGGTAAAATAGCCACCATTTTATCAAGAAGTTACGTGACAAGCTGACATTTCAAGATATATATAGTATATAGATATAATAGATATATAGTACATTTCAAGATACTTGATGTTATTATATTTTACTTGATCGCCAGTGTATGGCACAATAGTTATAGCTAATTGCCATGAAATAAAAAATCTAAAAAACATTTCTATAAAATGATTTGTCACCCTTTTTCTCTTCCGTTTATCTTTTCGAAGAAAGCTATTTTTTAAATTTCATGTTGGCAGTCAAAAGTTTTACTTAGCTAAGATCCGCGACAAGCAAAACAATAACAGAAAATTAATAATGTGTGTTTTTCCGTTGGGTTAAGTGGATTTATTTGGAACTTAAATCAAAAACTTACCAAAAATCGGTCATCAATTCTCCACCCACCAACCACTATACACAACACCAAACACACATTATCACTTTTCCAGACTCCAGACTTCCAGACAGTAGACTCTACGGAAGACAACCGAAAAGTCTTAAGACTTTGCCTCGTGTTTGGGCGAAACACATGTCGTTTACAAGATGGAAAAGTGATAACGTGTGTTTGGTGTTGTGTATAGTGGTTGGTGGGTGGAGAATTGATGGCCGATTTTCTGTAAGTTTTTGGTTTAAGTTCCAAATAAATCCACTTAACCCAACGGAAAACACACATTATTAATTTTCTGTTATTGTTTTGCTTGTCGCGGATCTTAGCTAAGTAAATTTATTGACTGTCCACATAGTAAGGGATTTTCACAAAGTAACGCCTGACTCCATTAATAAATTTCATGTTTTTAACACAGGTGATTTTGGCTTGTCAATAAAGAATTTTATACTGATATAAGATAAAGGCGTGAGGACACTGACGGAAAGGAATTGACGTTGACCATGCAAATTTTTAACACCAGAGAGATTACATAAGTGTTACAACTTTTGAGATAAATTGTATATGTAGACTTGTATTATAAAGATGTAACAGAGCGATGAAGAGTAACAGAAGTTGTGGTGACAAAAGTTGAGAAAGAGATGCTTAGATGGTTTGAAACACATAGAGACATAGAGGGGATGGACGAAAGATGACTGACAATTAGAGATTTACGTTGCGAATGTGGATGGAAGAGTCGGTAGGGAAGACCACGGAAAACATACCTTAACCAAATAGTTGAAGATTTTAAGAAAGGCCAAGTCAAGAGTACCCTTAAGCGGTGGGCTTGCATGAGGAAAGTAATGAGTGTGGAGGAAGCAAGGAAAGTATGCCGAGATCGTAGCAGATAGAGATCTGTGGTATCTGCCTACCCCTACGGGAGACAGGCGTGACGATATGAATATATGTAGGCTTGTATTATTAAATATGTATCTTAATTAATACCATAGCCGCTACGTGCGTCAGCTTGTGATCAGGTGCTTATGGAGGCCAGTTTGGTTGGGCCAGTTTTTCGCATATTTTTGTAACTTGAATGTTACTTAAATATAATCGAATGTTCTGACTTATTGTAAAAGATAAAATAAAAATACAAAAAGAGGATGCGGAGTTTCTTTCGCAGAGGAACCTCATTGCGAAATGGTGGTGAAAGCTTTATCGTTAACGGAATAATGTTCGATTAATGAAATGTTATTGTGTTATGTCGAAATAAATAATTTGAAGAATCAATAAGCGGTCATTTGTATTTATATTAAGTGTGTCGCCATGTGTGATGATAAGTCATTGACAAAATTAAAAATAAATTGACTACAACGCTCCGCGTTATCTTTGAAGCATGTGCTACTAACATATTAATTTATTATGTACATTAATTATTAAAGAATACGTTAATATATTGTGAAGACGAAGATCGGGGTAGATATCGGCGTGTTACGTAGTAGAGCCACGCTGCAGACGAATACTTTGTCAAGAATGGCATAATATTTGTCTGTAGCATGAATGGGCCGGCTCGCCCGGGGAAGTACCGCACTCCCGCAGAAAACCGACATCTGAGTGGTATAGTTACCGCGTTTCATGCGGTGAGCAGCTGAGTTCCGGAGGCCCAACACCCTCCCCCCTTCCCCACCCCACCCACACCCCTCCCATAATGATACTTTCCTTAAGGTCGGTAATGCTCTGCACTGCCAATGGCACTGCGAATGTCTATTGGCGGCGTTGATTGCTTTCCATCAGGTGACACGCCTGCTCGTTTGCCTTCCTATACCATTAAAAAAAGAAATATGTCCAGCAGTAGATGTTGCACGCTCATAGATTTTAAACATTTTAGAAGTTAATATATACTCGTAGATAGGTACGATGTGAGAGGGTCTAAAACATCAAATAAAAAACACATTAATAAATAACCACACCAGGAACACGAATGCTTTTCTTTCAGTAGATAGAAGTTTCGGGAAAAACGCACCGAATTGGGCCTCCGGGAATACCTATGTCCAGCAATTTTCTATCGCAGGCTGTTGATGATACTAAGAAAGTTAATACTTTTAATAAGTTGGTAAACCTATGGTTCTGGTAAGTGGTTCTAAAAATTCAAATTGAAAAAATGTTAGTAAATACCCACTAAAGAAGTACGAGCATTTGGGATTGAACTAGTTTTATTTGTCCTCTATGTGACTTACAGCGAAAGCTGCAATGCACCGAGTCACCGGGACTACGGTATAGTAAGATTAATTATTGAATTAACATATGACGTTAGTCTTCATGATTTATTCCCAATAGAAGAGGCCATCGAGTGGATCTCATTAATTGGCTTGGTGAACTCTATTGCGACCCGCACGAGGACAGCGAATCGACACAAATGATTACAACGACAGGCATTGATCACTCTGTATCGCTTGTTAACAGGACAACGTGAATTACAAACGTCAGTTAGATATACAGCGTGTACGCAATAGCGGGGCTTGTGTATATCGCGGCAATGATATACAGGATGTCCGGTGGAAGAATTAGGTCTTCTACCTTAACTTCTTATTCTAAGAGTGCCTCTCCGACATGCGAAGGTTGCCAGCCATTTCAGCACAACTCTCCTCTTCCTTCGCGAGGTGCAGCAGTTCTGGAGCACTCGCTATCCCGGTCTACACCCTGATATTACGTATCCAGGACTTTCGTTTTCGACCAACTTGTCTTTTGCCCGCGACTTTTCCCAACATCTCATGATATGACCCAGGTAAGCAACTTTTCTACCTTTGACGGTCTGCAAAAGTTCACGTTTTTACTTGACTTGTCGGAGAACCTCGTCATTGGCTACCCTTTGAGTTTAGCTAATAACGAGCATCCGTATATATGCCCACATTTCGAACGCTTTTATACGTTTTCTGAGGTCTTATTTAAGCGTCCAAGCCTCGTATCCGTATAGAAGTCTACATTAACTGCTACATTTAAACAAGGAATATTCAATAAGGAAAATATTTTTTAAGAAAGGCCAGGTCAAGTGCCCTTAATCGACGGGCTTGTATGAGGAGAGTAATGAGTGTGAAGGAAGCAAGAAAAGTATGCCGAGATCGTAGCAGATGGAGATCTGTGGCCTCTGCTTACCCCTACGGGAGACAGGCGTGACGATATGTATGTATGTATATTCGACAATTTTATATTATTTTTAGGTTATTAGTTCATTAATTATTTTCTCAACCCATCTATCTATATACCACTACTGGGAACAGGCCTCCCCATTTCTAGAGGAACGGACAATAACCCACCACACTTGCCCAATGCGGATAGGCGGGGTTATCAGGCTCGGAATGAATATCTGTAGGCCATACATATATTTATACCGACGCGGGGATCGAACCCGTGATCACTAATTTCATAGGCAGCAATCCGTCACTAAGCCATTTTTATTAGTTATATTTCATTTATTTTTTTTTCAAGGGTAGGGTTGGCGTGCCTCTGGTCCCCGGACCCCTCCAAATGTCTACAAGTTCCCCTGATCAAATTCTAAACGAGGCTTTCAAAAAAAAAGAAATATGTCCAGCAGTAGATGTTGCACGCTCATAGATTTAAACTTTTTAGAAATATATACTCGCTTTCCTATCCCATAAAAAAAATAAACGAAACAAAAAGAAAATAATTTTATTCTAACAAGTGTCATAAAATGGTTCTTGCTCAGCATATTGTATTTTGTAATTTCTTATACTCTTCTGTCCTCCGCTAAAGGTTATGAGTATGATATGAAATAGGTAATTAATTTATTTTGTAAATAATTAACCCCTTCACATACTATGACGTCTGGAAGACGTCATTCGTGACTTATGTCAAAACAATAATTGACGTGTCTCAGACGTCTTCAATATTCCGTTGCGAGTTGTTGTTTACAGTGCAATCAAAGATCATTCTTATATCAAGAAATTAATAATTCGTTATAACGTTATGACGTTAAAAATAATCGAATAGTATGTCTGAAACGAATTTATTTTTTGAGAGTGAGGATGAGTTGTCCAACTCGTTTGCAATATTGGGCATATTTTCGGGAACATATACCTGCTACTGATAAGAAAAAACACACTGCGAAAAGGTTCATTGTTTGCACAAAACGGAATAAAAGAAGCGAAACAACTTGGCAGTGTAAAAAGTGCCAAGTACCACTGCACAGTCCGAATTGTTTTGAAAAGTTTCATACATTAGAAAATTTAAATTAATAATTTGCATCTGATATAATAGTTATAAAATATATATATTTTTTCTTTTGGTTGTAACACTAAGTTTGATGTTTTGTTATTCAAATAAAGTATTTTGAACAAGATAAAAAGCTATATTTGAATGCCATAGCAACCGATAAATAAATAGTATTTCTAGACACATTACTTTTGCGTTTAAACATATGTCAAGGGGTTAATAAGTCAATTTAAAAAAAAGTTTTAAAATTAAGTCAACTTCTTAGAACCTCATTCGGCGCTGACGGCCCTCCCCGGTCCTCTGACGGACTTACTCTACCGCTGTAGAGATGTTTGCCATTTGCACCGTTATGTGTCGACCCACATTGTGGTCGGACAGTATTTACACATGTCACTGGGCTGTAGTTGGAAAGAGAGTGGCGCCGTTGAAAGTAAAGAGAGATAGCTATCTTAAAAGTACGGTCACGTGCCCTGCACGCGAATGAAAGTGGAATGTATGCCAACGCGGACCTCGAGCTGACTGCCGCTCGGAGAAAAGCGAACCCAACGACAAAATTCACTGAACATTTCAAATATAATATAATATAAATAACGTTATTATTATAGTATATTTTAGTAAAATAATTATAGTTAACTCCTTTATTAAAACAATTCTTTCTTAATAACAATATTATTAATATAAAAATAAGCATTTTTTTTTTAGTGCTTATTTTATATTACTATTTGGGTTATTAATCCTTCATGTCGGCATATAAATAACATTATTATTATAATATAATTTAAAATAATTATAGTTACCTCCTTTATTAAAATAATTCTCTCTTAATAACAATATTATTAATATAAAAATAAGCATTTTATTTTTAGTGCTTATTTTATATTACTATTTGGGTTATTAATCCTTCATGTGGGCATATAAATAACTTTATTATTATAATATAATTTAAAATAATTATAGTTACCTCCTTTATTAAAATAATTCTCTCTTAATAACAATATTATTAATATAAAAATAAGCATTTTATTTTTAGTGCTTATTTTATATTACTATTTGGGTTATTAATCCTTCATGTGGGCATATAAATAACTTTATTATTATAATATAATTTAAAATAATTATAGTTACCTCCTTTATTAAAACAATTCTCTCTTAATAACAATATTATTAATATAAAAATAAGCATTTTATTTTTAGTGCTTATTTTATATTACTATTTGGGTTATTAATCCTTCATGTCGGCATATAAATAACATTATTATTATAATATAATTTAAAATAATTATAGTTACCTCCTTTATTAAAACAATTCTCTCTTAATAACAATATTATTAATATAAAAATAAGCATTTTATTTTTAGTGCTTATTTTATATTACTATTTGGGTTATTAATCCTTCATGTCGGCATATAAATAACATTATTATAATAATATAATTTAAAATAATTATAGTTAACTACTTTATTAAATCATTTCTATCTTAATAACAATATTTTGTATATAAAAATAAGCATTTTATTTTTAGTGTCTATTTTATATTTAAAGTTATTAATCCTTCATGTCGCCATAAACGAAGCCAACGAAGAGCTAGGCAAGGGAAGAAACCTCACGGTTCTAGATGTACACAACATGCCTGCCTTTTGAATTTAAGCCACTTGCCTAAATTTAACTTAGGCAGATGGGCGTCCAAATTTTTACCAACAAATCCATTTACAGGCACTATTATTATTATCACCTTTATTAACATATTTCTCTATTATTAATAATATTAAAAATAGGTATTATAAAAACAATATTATTATTAGGGTTATTAAACCTTCATGGCTGGATAAACCAAGAGAAAGAAGGATTAAGGCACTGCAAAATTTCCGCTAGGCTCGATCTTATATCTATCATACAGATATAAGATCGAGCCTAGCGGAAATTTTGCAGAGCCTTAATCCTGAGCAGAGATATATCATCTCTCTGCGTCCTGTATCGAATTTATCATGTTATATGCTTAAATTTTTTTGTAAAAAAAAAATTAGGCATCCAAGGAAAGGAAACTTCTCACGATCCTATCCTATTATTATTATATTCAAATCCTTTTTAACCATTCCAACTAAATGAATAATGCTTGTGTTAGAGAAATGTGATTCATAGCAATAATCCAGACGTATAATCAAACCTATGACCCTAAGTCGCACGAAGAGTCTATACCAATTGAACATTACTTATATTAATATTTAAATTGGAAAAATATATTATTAAAGAAGTGACAGATTTCACTTTTCGATTACGGTATCGACGTGAAAAGCAAAAACGCTGTAAACGACACAGATGTCAAAATTGTTTTATTGCATATTTGGAATCGGAAAAAAATATTGGGTGTAGGCCTCACAACTCTACAACTAATAAATTTATTACAACTTTGAAACTGACTGTTTTTGAATGATTAGATACAATTTTTTTCAGACAATCTTAAATATTTTTGATTTGTGTGGGTAAGTTTTAATTTTCGCTTTTAAGCGACTATGTATTAACACGAGAGTATTCTAAATAATCTTAAATAAATAAATATGAAATCAAAAAGAGAAACAATAAGAATTGTTTTTAGGGACAATCGTTATTGTTTATTTTAAAAAATATATCAAATTTAGAAATCAATAAATGTAGCGCTTTTAAATATTGGTCCTTCTATTGCTTATCTGTTGTAAGCGTTGCTCGCGGTTGCTAAAGTATATGTAATTCATTTTTAAATATTTTATTCGATTATTTTGTATTCAAATTTATTTTGAAAATGTTTCTCTAATATTTTTTTTAAACTTAATACAATAAATTCGGTTATTTTCTAATTAAATTTATTTTGAAAATATTTCTCTAATATTTCTTTTAAAATAAATACAATAAATTCGGTTATTTTCTACTTTAATTTATTTTCAAAATGTTTCTCTAATATTTCTTTTAAACTAAATACAATAAACTCGGTTATTTTCTACTTAAATTTATTTTCAAAATGTTTCTCTAATATTTCTTTTAAACTAAATACAATAAATTCGGCTATTTTTTACTTAAATATATTTTGAAAATGTTTCTCTAACATTTCTTTAAAACTAAATACAATAAATTCGACTATTTTTTAATTAATTTTATTTTGAAAATGTTTCTCTAACATATATTTTAAACTAAATACAATAAATTCGGCTATTTTTTACTTAAATTTATTTTGAAAATGTTTTTCTAATATATCTTTTAAATTAAATAAATTCATCAAAATCACACTTACTTAAAACAGCACATAATATTTGATTAAACTTGCATCCCTCCGGGAGGAACGAGTGGAACTTTTTCATTTTCACCAAACCACTGAGTGTCCATAGGTTTTTAATTAATTTAAAAAAAAATACTTTTTCTACTGTATCATTGTGGACGAGAGACGTTTGCTGAATCCACCGAGCGGTCGTCTCTCGCGCAGCATCTCCGCCACACTAAACGACCATTTGTCGGAGCCGAGTTTTTGTACGGACCGAAATGTATGTACATAAATTATTTGATAACATGCAAAATGCAATTAAACTATACAGAAGTGCCGTACGGCGGGGTGGAAAACGAAAACGCCGAAATGGAAATGGACAGATCCCATCATGAGAACAAAGAGAGAAATGTGGACTAAGAAAGTCACAAAACTGTACCAGAACAACTGAAAAAGACGTTGAGGGTAAAGAGACAGGAAGACGATTTGCCAAAGGAATGGAGAAAGACAACGTTGGACCGAAAGAAGTGGAAGAAAATAGAAGAGGCGTATATTATACGACCGATTTGATACCAGATACGGCTTCATTCTCTGGCATTGCGGAGAGATGTCTCATCTCTCAACATCTTTTATCGTTTTTGCATTGGTACAAAGAATAAAGAATCCCTATGGGATGTGCTTCGAGAGATTTTTCGGAATAATTACTGCTACTGAAATTCACCATTGCACATCTCGCCGAAAAGACAAGTTTCCTCCCCACCATCACTCAGAAACTTGTTCCTAATCCACAGTAGACAAGCGTGTTGAATTTTTTTTATTTAAAAAAAATTAGCAACGTTTTTATAGTACTTGAATTAATTATCATTCCTCCAGAAACCCACCGATGACACCAACACTCACATGCACCCCCGGCTCTAGCCGAGCACGTAGAATAGGAAACACTTCTACACGAGATTCCCTCACG
This sequence comes from Baronia brevicornis, assembly GCA_031353405.1. NCBI lineage: Eukaryota > Metazoa > Arthropoda > Insecta > Lepidoptera > Papilionidae > Baronia > Baronia brevicornis. The sequence goes on along the minus strand of JASFAT010000418.1, from coordinate 154,182 downwards.
TACCCGGTCGGTTTTCACCCCTAGACCTTAGGGCCTATGGGACTAATAGGGACTATAGTTACTTCGGTCTAATCCTCCCCTACACGTTTATCGTAGCGTCATAACGAAATTAAAATCGGCACACACACACATGTGTACCTCCAACACGGCGTCGAGCCGATGGAATCTGCGATTTGCGCAGATTCCCAAATATATTTTACTTGTATTCGATAAAGATGTTAAAGCCAATAGGCTACCAGCATTAACATCTTCGAATCTACTCTCTCTCATGTCCTCGAGGTGGGGCAGAGGACGTCCACAGTGCTTCTCCATTGCGATCGGTCTTGAGCGACGCGCTTCACTTCAGGCCACGTCAACCCGATGGATTTCATCTCGGCCGCTACGGAGCGCTGCCAGGTGTGTTTGGGTCGGCCTTGCTTCCTTTTCCCTTGAGGAGTCCATTCCAGCGCCTGTATGGAAATGTGATCGGGGCTCCTTCGGAGAGTATGGCCTATACAAGACCACTTGCGGCGCAAGATTAGAAGTCCAATCGTCGGTTCGTGACAAAGATCCAGTAGGCATTCGTTGGGTATTTTCTCGCGCTAGAACATTCCGAGAATTTGTCAAAAACATCGTTTAACGAAGACCTGAAGCCGCTGACCTGAAGCTTCGCATCTACTACTCCTTCACAAATAGGAACATATGTTCCTGGGTTGCAAAAATGAACAATATTGAAAACTTAGTTATGGCGTTATGTGGACAGTCAAAAGTTCTACTTAGCTAAGATAGCAACAAGCAAAGCAATAACAGAAAATTAACGGAAGACAACCGAAAAGGTTGTCGGTGTACGGTTGTCTTCCGTAAAGTCTGCTATACCTGAAGATGCCTCGTGTTGGGGCGTAACACGTGTCGTTTAGAAGGTGGAAAAGTGGTAGTGTGTGTTTGGTGTTGTGTATAGTGGTTGATGGGTGAAGAATTGATGGCCGATTTTCGGTAAGTTTTTGGTTTAAGTTCCAAAAAAATCCACTTCATCGAGCAGAAAAACACACATTATTGATATTCTGTTATTGTTTTGCTTGACATTTGACTGTCCACATAGTGATGGATTTCCGCAAAGTAACGCCTGACTCCATTAATAAACTTAGTTATGGCAGTCAATGGTGATCATCACTTTCATTACCTGTCAACGTCCCGTTTGTGCATATCGACATTGCCCAGTTTGGGATCATTTGCAGCCGTCGCTAGGCTGGTGACAGGCGACAGGCAGGCAGGTTAGCGACCGCGAGACAGACAGGCCACACCGGTTACGCCCCTGCCTACAACCGGCCTGTCTTGACTATAACACGGTTACATGTACACCTCTGTTACAACCAAGCGAACACCTTGTCTATATTTAGCTGGATTAAGCGTAGAAACGAGACATTGATATTGATGATATATCGATGTTTGCAAGTACAATGTTTTGTTTGGAAGAAGTTTAAAAGAGTTAGTTTTTCACAGCAAGATGACCCTAGACGCGTACTTTATATATATATAAAGTCGTATATAGGCGTCTATATATATATATATATATATATATATATATATATATATATATATATATATATATATATATATATATATATATATATATATATATATATATATATATTCATTCGTTTATTAAATAATTTTTTATTCATCCACTCAAATTCAAATATAATATTGAATTATATTTGAATTTGAGTGGAGTAGAGTTTAAATATAATATTTTTTTAAATTTTTCGTGGATGATACTTGATGTTAATATAGTTATTTCACATATTAATTCATAAATTAAATTTAATTAATTGAGGGAAGGTGGGAGGTCGAAGCGCGGTAGCTGAGCTACCACTCGGACGCCGGTTTTCTGCGGGAGTGTGGTACTTCTCCAGCGAGCCGGCCCATTCATGCTACAGTCAAATGATATGCCATTCTTGATAAAGTATTTATTCGTATTCAGTGTGGCTCTACCACTCTGAAAACGTGGCTCTATTTATCTTAAAACACTAAAAGATAAATACGTGAAATGATATCTCATCTGTCAGCATCTTCTATCGATATTACAATGGGGAGTGATCCGAGGGATTGTTCGGGATTATCCCGGAAATATCCGCTGAATTCCACTATCGTATAACTCGCTACAAGGAAAAATATCATCCTCGCCATCTGGATAAGTGGCGATCCAGTACAGTGCTTTGTTCAAGAAACTTCTTTCCACTCACCACTACCCTGTGGAACCAGCTACCTCCAGCGATGTTTCCGAAACGATACGACATTGGAGCCTTGTTGAGTCACCGTGAAGATGAAAATCGCACATTAAAGGTAAGATTTCGTTTGCCTTGAGACCGGTTTGGGCATCGAGTTATGTACACGATAAATATCAAATTATCACGTGAGCTGTTGCTTAACTGCGACGTCTTCTGGGAAACCCCAGAGGCAATAACAGCGCAGTATACATAATAAAATATATAAAAGAACGCGACAACATGGAAATCAGACTATCGATACAATTGCCTAATAGCTATAGCAGATAAAATAAATTGGCGAATTTACCGACACGAAAGGTCTATATTAAAAACTTAAAAAGAAGTTTTTTATGGAATAAGAGGGCAAACGAGAAATATTTGAAAAGAGAAAATGTAATATCGTTGTTACCGAAATCATTTCTTATGTTGGCTGAGACCACATATCTCCATCCGCTACGATCCCGGTACACCTTCCTTGTTTGCTTCACAGTCATCCATCCTTTCTCTCTCATCGCTTCTCGCCCTCAAGGGAATCAGTACGTGACGGGTGGCGAACCACGTCGCCGTCATTTTTAACGAATTAAGTATATTAAGATTCGTCATAGTGAATCCTACGACCTGCGAGGGAGGATGGAGGTCAACCCTAGCAGAGCCCCGCATACATAGGTAAGGCACGATAGTACTCCGTGGAGCCCAAGACTATTAGGGGGACTAAGCTCGTCCCTAGCCAAGCATCCTTTGGCACGGCAGACCGCGAATTGGCGGAGGGGAAGGGAAAGAAATAGAGAACAAAGAAAAAGGCAGGAGAAAAAAGGTGGATGTAGACAGGATGATAGGAATATGATACTACCGCAACGGAAGACGAGGAGAATGAAACACAGATAATCTTCAACATAAAGACTGCAGCTTAAAGCGGTTTCAAGCGACCCGAACCCAACCTGTAATAGGAACATTCCAAAGCCAACGCACCGACCGGACTGGTGACTATCTGAAGATGCTTAAATATTATTTATTCAAAGTTATATGCGTCATACAAGCTATGTATATATACATATATAAATATATATCTATGAACACGCACTACGCCAGAATATATTAAAAAACAATAGCCATTAAAACAAAATGGCGGCTTGTTGGACGCTTTACAAGTTTTATAAATTCACCGCTTCGAACTTTACATATACGCGTGTGTTGATTACGAAATTTTTTTTTTATGGGATTGAAGGCAAACGAGCAGGCGTGTCACCGGATGGAAAGCAATCAACGCCGCGCATAGACATCCGCAGCGCCATAGGCAGTGCCGAAGCGTTGCCGACCTTTAAAGGAAAGTGTCATTATGGAAGTGGGAATAGGAGGGGCTAGAGGGAGGGGGAGGATGTTGGGCCTCCGGAACTCGACCGTTCACCATACGAAGCGCGCTAGCCAAGCTACCACCTCAGACGCTGGTTTTCTGCGGGAGTGTGGTACTTCCCCGGGCGAACCGGCCCGTTCATGCTACAGACAAATAATTTGCCATTCTTGACAAAATATTCGTCTGCAGCGTGGCTCTACCACTATAAAAAATTACTTCGCTTTTTTAAAATGCAATATATATTCTCTCGAAAAACCCATTAATAAATTTTTACGCCTTACTTTTGTATTTACACTTTTACAATTGTTTTATGGGACAGAGGGCAAAAGTCAGCAATCAATCAACGCCACCCATAGACATCCTCGACACCATAGATACTACGGAAGCTCTGTCAGCCTTTAAGGCATCTGTAAGCTTGTTTTTTGAAGGTTCCAATGTCATATCGGTTCGTAAATACCAACTTTACCAAAATCGTCAAATCCTTTCACAGATTCTACATTGTATTGATCGGCTAGATTATCCGGCAATGTAGAGAGTTGAAACTTACTCTTACCTGCTGTACCACCTAAAGTATATCAGCCTTCAATTTGAGAACACGCCATTAGTCTTTGTATATTCAAATCGTCGATTTTCTCAGACGAACAAAAACAGTTATCAATTGTGTCTACAATATACGTATTTTGATCCCATTAGCTTAGTTGCTCGATTTTAAAGTGGTTTCAATGGTCGCGGATTCGATTTCCGCATTAGAATTAGTTGAATGTAATCCATTCAACTGATTTTAATTTCAACTCATAGGTCACGTTTTTCGGAGATACGACAATTATTGAAGCAGCGGAGTGCTGGAGTGGAGACCGCGTCTCGACCGCGACCGTAAACGTAGTGTGGGACGCCCTCCGGTTAGATGGTGTGACGATCTGCGCAGGGCGGCTGGCAGAAACTGGATGCGTGAAGCCGAACAGCAGACTAGATAATGCTTGGGGGAGGCGTATGTCCAGCAGTGGACTGCCGTAGGCTATTGATGATGATGATGATGAAGTATTACTGATGAAGTATAACATACAAAGAAACATTTATTTTTCTTTATATGCATAAATATCATATATAAATAAAAATAAAGGTTTTAATAGCTATGCTTTTGCAAATGTCTGAGGAGAGTGTTGATTGCTTTCCATCAGAAGACACACTAACTCGTTTGCCTCTCTATCCCATAAAAATGTCATTTTCATATTCCTTCAAACATGGTGGAAACTCAAACTCAACTAAATGACCCAGGTAAGAAGTAACTTTTCTACCTTTGACGGTCTGCAAAAGTTCACGTTTTTGCTTGACTTGTCGGAGAACCTCGTCATTGGCCACCCTTTGAGTCCAGCTAATAGCGAGTATCTGTCTATATGCCCACATTTCGAACGCTTCTATATGTTTTCTGAGGCCTTCTTTAAGCGTACAATTCTCACGTGATAAATAAAGTGGATGATTACAAAAACACTAATACTCAGTGAACTTATCTTTAACTATATCTTTATCTTTAACTATATCTTTATCTTTAACTATATCTTTATCTATACATATCGAGTGTACGGGCGGAGGGGGGGGGGGAGTAGAGGGCAGCGATCAGTGCATCGTCATAAACGGGACACGGTGAGAACCAGTTCAGAACGACCTGTGGGCCATCCCGGTCACTCACTGCACCTGCCGTGTCTATTCATGAATCTAAGTTTAGCACGGTTGTATTTTACACAGCCACTGCTAGATCTCCATTTATGGAGTCCAAAGCGATGTACGGGATCCAGACTCGGAATTAAATTATCCCGATACGAGAATGATCACCGGTGCAATCGTTGAATGAAATATATATATATATATATATATATATATATATATATATATATATATATATATATATATATATATATATATATATATATATATATATATATATATATATTAATTTCAATGTTTTATGCCGGACGAGTGACATGTCTATCCATATATAATATACATATACAATATAAAAGGTTTTAGTACATTAGTGACACATTTATGAATGTATCATGCGATAATTTCACATAATTTTTATAATACGTACATATGAGTGTATGAATGTCTGATATTTGCTGAGATACAAAAAATAAAGCAGATATATAGATATATTGGTGTATGATGACGCATCTGTATTTTATATATAATTTTATGTTTATATGTTCATATGTAGTTAATAGAGTGGACCTGCAATAGTCCGAGAAACGCCTTGCAAAACGATGGTTATCGAATTTATCGGATTATATAGTCGGGAATTGTTTGAATAAGAGAACTTTTTAAACCGCAAAAATATAAATCAATAAATCTATATGAACTACTTGTCATACTACATAATTATGTACATATATAATATGAATATCTTAGTAAATTAAACATCACAATGAATAGCTAATATTTTATTATGTTATGTTAAAAATAACATCATCAGTGCTATAGAAATTACAAAAACAATAACGGTGGTGCGTACAAGTTACAACCTTTTTAATCATGCTTCACTAATATAACCTTAACTATTATATTGGTGAAAATTTGCCGATATTTTTATGTACGATCGACAGTGATAGGTGTGTCGGAATACAAGGGACGCCCGATTAAATACAACAAGAATATTGGACGCCTTCGTTGGGCTGGGCACGTGGTACGGATGAACGAGGTTAGAGTACCCAAACGCCTACTCGACGGCAAACCAGATGGTCGTAGAAGCCGCGGAAGGCCTGAGCTCAGATGGCTAGAAGGAGTCGAGGACAACTTAAAGGCAATCGGTGTGAGTGCCCGGAGGGAAAAAGCTAAACGAAGATCCAACTGGAAATATTTAATGTACCAGCCTAAGGCCCACCCGCAGCTGTAATGATGATGATGATGATGATGAGTGAGATATTAAATTAAATAAAATATTAATAACAAAACACGTCGAACTCGGTCCGCAGACAGCCATCACGTCGAGTCATGTTTACGCGCCCAATATAATAGATTCACACCTTACAGTTGTTTGTATCAGAGAACCGGCTCAAATATGTTTTTCCCGCGCACGGAGCGCCCGAAATACCAGTCTCGGAGCGAACAGCGCACACCGGATATATTTTTACCCACGTCACTTTGTGATTTGATTTGAATATTTTAAAGATTAAGTACGATTGAAAAATTTCATCCCCACCATCTGGATGAGTGGCGATCTACTACGGTGCGTTTATCTCGTAACTTCTTTCCACGTTACCGTTACGACCGTTACGACATTGGAGCCTTCAAAAAACAAGCCTATACATACCTAAAAGGCCGGCAACGCTTCCGCGACTCCTGCGGTGTCGCGGTTGTTCGTGGGCGGCGTTGATTGCTTTCCATCAGGCGACACGCTTGCTCGTTTGCTCTCTTATCCCATAAAAAAAAAACTAGAACGGGAGTGGCCAACTTCATTCAATATCAGCCTACAGCAGTCCACTGATTGACATAGGTCTCACTCAAGGCGCGCTACCTAGCCCGATCTTCAGCTACACGCGTCCAGTCTCTGCCAGCCGCCTAGCTGCTTGCTCGTCGCTCCATCTAGCAGGGAGGCGTCCCACACTACGTTTGCCGAGTCACTGTCTCCACTCCAGCACTCGTATACTTGGAGTAGACGAGTGCTGGATTGTCAGGCCAACTTCATTAAACGGAGATAATATAATAATAAAAATAAGTTAATTATCAATATAAAATATATACAAGGCTTTAGTGACACCAATAAGCAGATAAAATCCGAACCAAAAAAAACAAGGCTATGTATTTCTTAAAGGCTGGCAACGCTTCTGCATTGCGTATGTCTATGGGCGGAGTTGATTGCTCTCCATCAAGTGACATGCCTGCTCGTTTGCCTTCCTATCCCATAAAAAATAGGGAAAATACAATTTAAAATAAAATATAAGTTTTAACTGTTATATCAACAAAAATGAATCTGTTTAATTTTTATTATTAATTTATTTTATCATACTTTTATTTTTTTCGTGGTAGAATGGGTCTAGAAAATTAGCGTTGTCTGTGGCTTGCCACGACTTGTTGCTGCGTGTGGACCTTTTCATAATCCATACTGCAGTATAGTTAACATAATATACTAATATTATGATTGCGTTTTTGTTTTTATATTTTTATTATTTGTGCTTGTTATCATAAGGGTCTTTCATTTCGGTGTCATGTCTCATAATTTTTATTTTATATCTATTTACATATATTTTTTGTCTACTATTTCTGTACTGTTTTGTGGATTGATGAATAAAGATTTTCTTTCTTTCTTTCTAAATGTGATGGGCAGTCATACACAGTCCAAATACTCTTCGTAGAATGGAAACGATGTCGGGTTGTTTTCATCCGAGCCGTATAAACAAAATACGTAACGCATGCGGATTTTTTTCTGTTGTGGAATGAGGTTCTTGGCCTTGAGGCATTGTAAACGCCTCAAGGCCAAGGCCTTCGGAGATACTCGTGACCAACTAACGCGACCGCCTATAGACATCTGCAGTGCCCACGCATTGGAGAAGCGTTGCCGGCCTTTAAGAAATATGTAGACTTGTTTTTTGAAGGTTTCAATGTCGTATAGATTCGAAAACATCACTGGAGGTAGCTGGTTTCATAGAGTGGTGGTGCATGAACAGAAGCTTCGGGCAAAACGCATCGTACTGAACCGCCATAAATATATATGTATAATCTACACTTATGAATTTATTTCGAATCTGTATACCACGCTATCTATAAATTATATATCTAACTAGATAGAGCCCGGTAAACTTAGTTTTACCTATAATTTATATTCCCCTGTATTTATATTATCCTGGTATGTTAGTAGGTACTTTGATATGGAATACTTTTTAAAGTCGCACAAAACAAACGACAGTTTTGTATAACACGTCCGTTAGACTATAAAGCCGTCACGAACGCCATCTATTGAAAGTAATTGGAAGTAAAAGGAAGATAAATAACTTTTCATTTTTCAAGCTGTTCTTTTATGTTTTCCCTATATTTTTTTATTCGTAAACCTTCCCTGTATTAGAACGAACAAAACATAAAAAATATATTCAAATCGGTCGAGCCGTTTTTGAGTTTTAACGAAACTTACAAAATAGCTCTCCATTTTTATTATATATAGATTTATTCGTTTATAACTCATCTAATTTGGAATAATTACTAAGTTAGCATATGCCATTATAATTTTAAAAGCTTGCAATGTCAAATCATGTTGTCATTATGACAATAGTAAAGATATCACGAAATTGAAAATATCCACAAAGAAATTGTTTGTGATGATTTAATGCGTATATAAGTGACATGTAATTGTATTTCACTACAACAATCATTCGAAGAAGCGCCTTATATTAAATGATGTTGGTATTATGCTATTACATACTTCGCATACGGCTAAGGCAAAATATTATTTTTAATTTTTTTACATCCTATCCTATCCTACTAATATTATAAATGCGAAAGTTTGTGAGTATGGATGTATGTTTGTTACTCTTTCACGAAAAAACTACTGGACGGATTTGGATGAAACTTTACAGTTATATAGTTTATACATCGGAATAACATATAGGCTTCAATTTGTAACAATTTTATGTAATTTTGGTCGTAATATAATTTTACTATTAATTAAAAATATATATATTTATTTAAAATCATCTGTAACGAAACTGAATGAAAGCAGACCAAATTCCACGCGAGCGAAGCCGCGGGCAAAAGTTAGTCTCCCATTTCTGGAGGTACGGGCCTTAACCCACCACACTTGTCCAATGCGTATAGGTGTAACCAGACTCGTAATGGCCTGTACTCTAGACTGTAGGCTATATTTATCCTGATGCAGGGATCGAAATTGCGGCCCTTGACTCGGTAGAAGTAGGCTCGTTACTGAGCTAACTGGTCGCCATTTTCAATTTATACGAGTATATTAAAATTTGATGAACCATTTACAATATAATATAAGAAGCAATGCGCAGTAAATTAAGCAAATAGTACACACACAATTGCATTAAAACATTAAACACAGAGGATACATACATACATTTGTTTCCTGTAGGGGTAGGCAGAGACCTTAGATCTCCTTCCGCTATGATCCCGGCACACCTCCCTAGCTTCCTCCACACTCATCCATCTTTTAATCCATCTTTTCTCTTACATTCATTGTAGCGAAAATGCTCTCCGTTAGCCGCTAGCTCGCCCTGCTGACGGGCTGCGAACCACGTCGCCGTTATTTTTAAGGAATTTTGTTTATTAAAATTCATATAGCCATCAAATAAAAATTAATAGTTTTTCATGTGCAGTTTCCAGATCATCAGGCGCTGAAGATATCCTACAATGGTGTGGATGCTGTGGCTCATGTCATGCATCATGCAACTCGGTCTGTTTACTTAACAAACAAAGATCTGTATAAATTTAAGATACATTTTAAATTGCTTTTGATCATAAAATCAGTTGTAAAAATAGTGTACAGATTATATATTTATATAATATATATATATATATATATATATATATATATATATATATATATATATATATATATATATATATATATATATATATATATATATATATATATATATATATATATATATATATATATATATATATATATATATATATTATCCTCCTTCATGCTACAGACAAATATGTATATATTTGTCTGTAGCATGAAGGAGCCAGCTCGCCCGGGGAAGTACCACACTCCCGCAGAAAACCGGCGTCTGAGTGGTAGCTTATCTACCGTGCTTCGTCCGGTGAGCGGTTGAGTTCCGGAGGCCCCTCCCGTAATGACACGCTCCTGCACTGCCTATGGCAGTGGGGCTGTCTATGAGCGGCGTTGATTGCTTTCCATCGGGTGATGCGCCTGCTCATTTGTCTTCCTATACCATAAACAAAAAAGATATTTAGCAGGATTTAAATGTAGGAATTAACTTTAATTTTTTCACTACTTGTTTTATAACACTGAACCGCAGTTAGACGCTATTTAACCTGTATATGTATATTATTCCATAAAACCATTAGAATTAATCTGAGCCCGCACCGTATGTTAAATACGGACCCGTTCGTAATGCGTACAACGTCACATTGCGCTAAAGATACGTAGATAAGTATCTAATGAGAGTTGGCTGGGCCACGTTGAGAGCATGGGGGAGGATCGCGCCAGCCAAGAGAGCGTATGTGAGTCGCCCAACCGGACGACGTCCTGTGGGCCGCCCCAGGTACCGCTGGAGAGATATGGTGGAGGATGACTTGCGCAACCTTATAATCTGCAACTGGTAGGAGGTGGCGTAAGTTCTGTTCGGAAGCCAAGATCCATTTTGGGTCGCTGCGCCAACAAAATTAGTTAATTAGTCAATAGGTATCTCAATTGCTGCCAATGGAGTCAGAAGTCAGGCGTTACTTTGCGGAAATCCATTACAAACATGGACTGTCACGACGCAGCCGAATACTTTGTCAAGAATGGCTTAGCTACCGTGCTTCGTCCGGTGAGCGGTTGAGTTCCGCAGGCCCAACCACCTTCCCCCTTCCACCCTCCCATAATAATACTTTTCTTAAAGGCCGGCAACGCTTCTACACTGTGGATGTTCTATCAGGTGACACGCCTGCTCGTATGCCTTCCTATCCCATAAAGAAAAAATTACAGTTATCTTTCGTTTGCTTTACGGTTGTCTTTCGTAGACACCTGAGCAATACCGTGTCGAGGCGAAAGGCGGTGTGATTGTAATGAAAAATGGTATTGTGTGTTTGACGTTGTCAACGCTAGCGGTCACGGCGAGGTGATTGAGGATTTCTACGTTAATGATCCGCTTCTTTGCAAATACTCAATATTATTATTCTGATTTGTGTTCGCGGATGTTAGCAAAGTCAGTTCGACTTTCGCCTTCCTAAGCTTTTTAAGTTTTCTCCAGTGGCAGTCCTGAAGTACCACGAGGCACTGAACGTGGCGACGCTGTGTGAGTTCACGCACAAGGCGAGGCAGCTGGTGGACGAGCTGGCGGTGTACTTCCAGCCGTGCGTGTACCCCATAGAGCTGATCGCCGGGCTGTGCGCGCACACAAACAGGAAGACGAATACGTCGTATTAAAACAAGGATTCCTGGCCAAATACTACCAAAGACTCATCCCCAGTGACAGAAAAACTGTGTAATAAAACTTTAAAAACCAAAAATTTTAGTTTATATTTTTACACAACCCATATATACCAACTCCTGGGTATAAAGCCTCCCCATTTTTCCCAAATTCTTCCTCAAGTATCTCTCCTACTAGCGAAGCTTGGCAGCCAATTCAGCACAACTCTCCTTGCCTTTAACGAGCGGAAGCAGTTTTGGAGTGCTCGCTATCCCGATCCACTTCCTTATATTACGTAGCCGAGAATTTTATCTCCTACCAACCAGTCCGTTTATCTGTTATCTACCTGTGATGGTCAGTAAACAATCATATTTTTGCTCAACTTGTCGGAAAACCTCGTCATAATCCAGCTAATAGTAAGCATCCGTATATATGCCCATATTTCGAACGCTTGTATTCGTTTCCTGGGGTCTTCTTCTCGTCTCAGCCTCACATCCGAATAGAAAGAATGGTCGAGATGTAACAATGGAGCATTCTAATGCTTCTGTGCTAAATTTCTGTGTAAATTATGTTTCCTTGTCATACAACTTCTGTTTTCTTCACTAATATTTACTTTGAATTATATTCACATATTTAGGTAATTAATGGAGTCAGGCGTTACTTTGCGGAAATCCATCACTATATGGACAGTCAAAAGTTTTACTTAGCTAAGATCCGCGACAAGCAAAACAATAACAGAAAATTAATAATGTGTGTTTTTTTCCGTTGGGTTAAGTGGATTTATTTGGAACTTAAACCAAAATCTTACCGAAAATCGGCCATCAATTCTCCACCCACCAACCACTATACACAACACCAAACACACATTATCACTTTTCCATCTTGTAAACGACACGTGTTTCGCCCCAACACGAGGCATCTTCAGGTATAGTAGACTCTACGGAAGACAACCGAAAAGTTCTTTTTGGTTGTCTTCCGTTTTTGGTTTAAGTTCCCAATAAATCCACTTAACCCAACGGAAAAAAACACACATTATTAATTTTCTGTTATTGTTTTGCTTGTCGCGGATCTTAGCTAAGTAAAACTTTTGACTGTCCATATATTAACATATTTATATATTTACGATGTGTTTCGAGCTAACTTTACTTTCATAAATTTATTGGACTAGGAAACATAGGGCCCCGAGTTCAAATACAAATAGAAATCTTTGCGAATATTCACGAAAAATAAAAATAATATACGTTTACAGAGAAAATAGTCACAAGACTACCGACATTGACACCCAAATATAAAAACACAACACTATATTTTCTACTATGTAAGCGAAAACGAAGTTAATAAAACGAAAACATACCACCCGAACAGAAAAACGTTTTAAAATTTCTGAAACAATTATATCTGATCATTCGAAAACAGTCAGTTTGAACGCTGTACAAAATTTACAATTGCACGTAGAGCTGTGAGACTCAGACCATTCGACGCGGTATATTTTTCTGATCCAAATATGAGATAAAAAAATTTTGACATCCGTGTCTTTTACAGCGTTTTTGCTTTTATTTGCGTCGATGTGTATGTATGTACGTCGCCTCAGTACGAAGCGTCTTTTGGTACATACAGTAAAAGCTCTTTATATGTGGGGTATATGTTCCATAAATATGCCGCGAATACAGAAATCGTAATTTATATGATTACGGAATGGTAATTTATATGGGATTATGGGGGGGATACGTTCCTAGGTGACAAAATAAAAAAAACATATATAAAAAAAAACAATTTAATTGAAATACTTGTACATTAGAATCTTTTTATTATTATGTATGTACTTATTAGATCCGCGAATAAAGAAATTTTTAGCCGCGAATATAGAAATTGGACCGCATTTTTTAAATCCGCGAATGAAGCAAACGCGAATAAGAAGCTTTTACTGTAGATTCTACGTAAGAACCGATGTCTTCGAAAGTAAACTAATTTTTACATTCGGAAAGTAATGCCTGATTAAAGTAATATAATATAAGATAATTACATTTATTTGCACTCTTTATCATCAGCCTATTTATCCAAATGCTCAAATTATTTTTCTAATGTAACCAAAACCGTATTGTTCGATCATTTATAATATAAAGGATAGAATGAATATAAATTATATTTAATTAAGTCGACGAAGGCGTCATCTATGTTTGCATAGATAGTTAATTGTCTATTTTGCTCTATTAAAGCTTCTACCATTCTACAAGAGATGTCGCTGTACACAAACATAAAAAGGATTTCGAAGCAACATTGAAAAATTTAATTTTTTTTTTATTCATTTATGTATAACTATAACTAACACATTCATTTTTTTTTCACAATCCATATATGTACCACTGCTTTGCACTGGGCCTCGAAAAAAAATAAGTTAATGAGGACCTGATAGTAATCATTTATGTGTACCTACAACCTATGAACTATGTGTTACTGATCTTTGGATAACATTTCAAGAAAATAGCAACATCCAGGAGATAAGATTTTTCTTCCTCGTAGCATATTTGAAGGTAACCACTACGCCACGCTGCAGACGAATACTTTGTCAAAAATGGAATAATATTTGTTCGTAGCATGAACGGGCCGGCTCGCCCGGGGATGTACCACACTCCCGCAGAAAACCGGCGTCTGAGTGATAGCTTAACTACCGCGCTTCGTACGGTGAGCGGCTGAGTTCCAGAGGCTCAACACCTTCCCCCTCCCTCCCCCCACTCCTTATATCCCTCCCCTCTCTATTCCCACTCCTTCTACCCCTCCTCCTCCCTTCTCCCACTCCCTCTACCCTCTCCCCATACCTCGAGGTGAAAGAAACATATTTACGTTATGTTCTCTCGTATCAAATGTCAACGCTCCAGTACATTGGATTGAAACGCTCAAAACCAAGTAAAACGTTATATAACTTAGAGTCTTCCCATCGCAATATAATTCGATTGACGCGTATAAGTATAATATGAAATAAATGCTTGAATAGCTTTGTATTTGACCGGTAAAAAAAGTTTTGGTAGGATCGCCACCATTTTATTAATACATAACGTGAGGTATACACACGTAACCTTAAAAAAAGCAAGCCTACACTCTTTTTAAATGCCGGCAACGCTTTGCACAGCCTGTGGCATTGCGGTGCCTATGGGCGGCGTTGATTGCATTCCATAAACGTGACAAGCTGACGAATACATTTGAAGATACTTGATGTTATCATTGGCGAAATCATCCGCGCTGTATTGGCACTATTGATTCAAATGAATAAATGAATACTTGATGTTATTATATTTTACTTGACACTGACATAATGGTTATAACTATTTGCCATCAAAGAAGAAAAAGATCTTTTGTTTACAATAAAGTACATAGCTCTCCTCGAGATTGTATCCCTTACATCAGCAAAGTAAATAAAATTCTAGCGATACATGAAACTTTATAGCACGCGATTAACTTATACAGTGTGTAAATAAACAAATCTTTGATAACTGCGTATATAGTATGCGGTTGTAAAAAGCTTACCTTGTCTCCCGCACTCTCCGCAGCTACTCACCTGAGTATTTATTTTACCAGCTTATATTGTGTGCCGAGTTATTTATAATTCAATTTTATTACGTATATTATCATTGGAAGATAAATAGACACGACGTAAAAATGCACATGTCTTTTAAAAATGATTGTACTAGATATATTATATTATACTGAGCTAATATTAATTATAAGCTAAATATTATATTATATAAGCTCGGTATATATCAATCGAGGTAACAATTAATTAAAAATGAGCGATGTGGACTAAAAGAAGATCGTGACAAAAGTTAAGAAAGGGATGCTTAGATGATTTGGGCACATAGAGAGGATAGATGAAAGAAAGCTGGCGAAAGAAATTTACGTTGCGGATGTGGATGGAAGGGTCGATGAGGGACGATCACGGAAATCATACCTTGATTAAATTGGCGAAGTTTTTAAAAAAGGCCAGGTCAAGAGTACAAGAGTACCCTTGACCGGCGGGCTTGTATGAGGAGAGTGATAAGTGTAGAGGATGCAAGGGAAGTATGCTGAGATCGTAGCGGATGGAGATCTATGGTCTCTGCCTACCTCTACGGAAGACAGGCGTGACGACATGTATGTATATAGTATCAAAAGAACATAACTGTCATCCTAATGTCCAGGCGGTGGGGATAGAACTTTTCTTTTTGGTGAGTTCTGTGAAAATTAGCGGCAGAATTTATTCTAAACAATGCTTCATTTAATTTAACAATGAAAAAATTTAACAATTCACTTGATTGATAGAGGCTTTTGTCTGTCATTGACAACTGATATTGGATACCAGTTTTTTTGAAATTCCCTTCTTAATCCAAACCTTGCGGACCCTTGTCCTACTGTAAACTGGCAGCTGTAATTATTTTTAGCTTAGTGATAAAGGTTAACAAATTTTTGATTAGGTTATTAGCTTAGCTCTTCTTTATTTTCAGAAGAAAACAAAAGAATGATTTGGAATACATTACTCAACAAGTCAATGACCAGCCGTCCTCTGGTGCGTCCTCTTATATAATTCTATCTCGCATAGAAATAAATAATGAAATTTAGGCCTTATTTCTTCCGACATATTATATAATAATAACGTTCTCTTTGAGTAGGGAGAAGGTTCTATGATAAGTGAAATAAAGTCGCGAACTGCAGACTATCGAAGTAGAAAAGTTGCTCACCTGGATCACAAATTGAGACTTGACAGTTATGAGTTGTTGCAACTAATCATGATGGGGAAAGTCGCTGGTAAAAATGTCAATCGAAGAAGAAAGTTATGGTTACAAAAGACCAGAGTCTGGACAGACACAGCGAGTGCTCCCGAAGTGTTTCGCCTCGCTAAAGATGAAGACAGTTGTGCTGAATTGGCTGCGAACCTTCGCTAATCGAAGGAGCATGTTACGAAAAAGATCACACCACAATAACCCATCAATCACCATCAATCACTTCAATCAGTCGCATTAAACATAGGCCACTTCCAATCTGGACAATATGTCGAAAGTCAGGTCATTGGACCAATTGCCGACAACAGAGCAAGGCATCTCGCATACGATAACGCTTTTGGTTGTGTGTTCTCTGACAATTTATCACTAACTTGTGGAGTAGAGACCGCGTCTTGGCAAATGTAATGTGGGACGCGCCCGGGATAGATGATGTGATGATCTGCGCAGGGCGGCTGGCAGAGATTGGATGCGTAAAACCGTTATGTGCAGCAGTGGACTACCGAAGGCTGCTGCTGGTGATGATTATGATTTTGACCATACCGTCATCAGTCGGTCGAAATAGTCAGTACATAGGAAACTTCAAAAACAAGCATTTCTGCAACGCCTGTGACGTTGCGGATGTCTATGGGGGATGGGGGGGCGTTGATCTATTCTCCAGCAGGCGACACGCTTTCGCTTTACTATCCCATGAAAAAGAAGTAAATATAAATCATAATTACGCCGTAACACTTGTATGCGTGTGTGTGTGCGTGGGTATTTGCGTACGCGGGTATGAGTTGATATAAATGTATTTGATTTATTGTGGGTATTAACTGGATTAAGTAAGATAAGGCAGATGAGGTTTACATCCGTTTTAAATAACATTCAATAGTTTTTATTATTTTCACAAGCATACAACAAGATTCTGCGTATAATATAAAATCATAATAAGCGGCCTGAGTTCCGGAAGCTCAACACCCTTCCCCTCCCACTGTAATGTAACTCCCATAATGTAACTTTCCTTAAAGGTCGGCAACGCTTCTGCACTGTCAATGGCGCGGCGTTGAATGCTTTCCATCAAGTACAAGCTTTTATATTATATTTTTTTTTTAAAATTTTTTTTTGAAAAGTAAATTGTTATAAAACAAAATGCATTACTTCGAATGACGTCTTTTGGATAGACATGTCACCCGTTCTGCATAAGTAATTAAAATTATATATATTGAGATATAAAAAGTAAATTGAAAAGTGTGATAAAGTATAATATGAATAAGATATAAATGTACAATGAAACGCAAGAATAAATTAATATCATTTTAATGAATTTTATTTGAAGAAGCCTCCTAAAGACCCCGGGTGTCGTCGTAAGCTGTACGGCAGGCACGCATTTTATTCGTAGGGGGTGCTAACACGTGTTATAATAGTTTTGGCACCACTGGCCGCAAAATAAATAAATAAAAAAATTAGGTAATAACTGCTTAGATTTCGACACAGTTGTACCATGTAAATAAAAAACAAGTCAATAACAAACAAACAAATCAAGAAACAAAGCGACTTATGGAAGTATGGAAGCCAAGGAAACGGGATTCCCGCGGTCGCACTCACTTGATACGATACAAGACATCTACATACAAAACATCGATAATCCAAACACTTTATTTGTTGTATTTAATCATCATCATCAAAGCATTACAGCCGCGGATCTTAGTCTGGTTCAGTAAATTTTTCCAGTCGGATCTTAGTTTAGCTTATTCCCTCCAGCGTCACAACGATTGTCTTTAAGTCGTCCTCGACTCCATCTAACCATCTGATCTTAGGCCTTCCGCGGCTTCCGTGACCATTTGGTTTGCCGTCGTGTAAGCGTTTGGATACTCTAGCCTCGTCCATCCGTACCACGTGCCCAGCCCAACGAAGGCGTCCAATCTTGTTGTATTTAAGATAATACTAAAATGACTTTTTGCTGTAATATAATCACATGTCTTCAGTAAATTAAAAAATAAATGAATAAATTGTCGTGTATTACGACAAATTACCGTAACAATAATAGCACTGCACACCGCGGCGCGGTATTGTTATTTAGAAGCTATTTACTGATCGCGCTCATAATTTTTCTTACGAGCATGGCATTCAAAATTGTTTAAAATAAAATAAAATTAGATGGGCCAACCACTAAGCGGGCCGCAAGTTGAGTAAAGCTGCCTTATAGCCTAGGAGATGAGTAGAGACTAGGGATTGCAATCCCGCGGGATTGATATTCGGGATTACTCAATCCCACGTAGAATTACGCGCATCTTTGAACAAATGTTATAAAATCAAATTGAAACAGAAATTATTTCTTTTTTATTAGTAAGTATAAGTAATTAGTAATCCGTTTTCTTAGATTCATCTTTAAATGTTTGCCATAGTTTAATAGTTTTGTTTAATTTTATCATTACTGCTAACAATAGTTTTATATTTTTAATTCAATCTTATTCATACAATGACTAATAATCAAAACACAATTTTCTGTTAGATAGAGCGACTCGCGATTTACGCGAAAATTTCAGCGCCAAATTTTTTATTTATGGCAGCCGCAGATCCGCGCTTTAAAGGTGCGGGATCCAGCAGATTAATAAATGCAGCAGGGTCTCGCGGGAATGTGTGATCTCCTTTTCGGGATTGCAATCCCTAGTAGAGACTCTGGTTATATAGGACCATACTTACCTGCCTAATACGTTTACCTTAGCGTAAGGAATTTAAAATTTACACGCACACACCTCTAA
This sequence comes from Baronia brevicornis, assembly GCA_031353405.1. Lineage (NCBI taxonomy): Eukaryota > Metazoa > Arthropoda > Insecta > Lepidoptera > Papilionidae > Baronia > Baronia brevicornis. Next base: position 135,003 of record JASFAT010000418.1, on the reverse strand, counting down.
TACGACGTCAGGCCATCTGCAGTTTGAATATTCCCAGATGTCTTATTTTGCCAGGCCTAAAATCCGTTATAGCTGTAAAAATCAATAGACTACCAGCAAAAACATCTTCGAATCTAAGGTTTCGAGCTGCGAAACAAATGCTCTGACCACTGAACCGAAATATACTCTTTGAACTTATCAGTGATGTGATTAACTTTAGTAAATATTGTATAACGCGTCTAAATGCTACATGTATGTACAGGATGTCCGGTTTCGGAAATAATATTCAAACATACATACATACATATCATCACGCGCGGATGGAGATCTGTGGTCTTCCCGTATGGGTAGGCCTCTGCCTACCACAGATCTCCATCCGCTACGATCCCGACACACCTCCCTTGCTTCCTCTACATTCATCCATCTCTTCATCCATCCTTCCTCTCACAGTTATCGTAGCAAAACGGCTCTCCGTTAGTCGCTTCTCGCCCCCGTGGGATACAGGACGTTGATGGGTGGCCAAACACGTAGCCGTCATTAGTGTCCAAACGTTAATAATAAAAAAATAAATAAAATGTTCAAACATAAATAATAAAAAATGTACAAAGTGTATAAATATAACTCAATAACTTTTACAAAGAAGTAAATTGCAGCTTTTATTGTTTCTTTTTTGAATAATTTTGTCTGAATGTTGACCAGAATGACCGTTACGTCGGACACACTCTTGGAATCTAGCCACACTATTTTATCATTCGCTGAAATAGTGATGCCTTTTAGTGCTGAGATGATCTTCGGGTTAGTTTCATCTTCTTATGGTCCTATATACCTGAGGTGGGGCAGAGGGCGTCCACAGTGCTTCTCCATTGCGATCGGGCTTGAGCGACGCGCTTCACCTCAGCCCACGCCAAACCGATGGATTTCATCTCGGCCGCTACGGAGCGCTTCCAGGTGTGTTTGATCCGGTGATGTGTTTTACCAGGGTATATCTCCGAAACGGCTCATTAATTTAAGGAAAGAAATCACAAAGAAGCTCCATGATCTGTAGTAATGTGAGGCGTAGCGCCATTTTGTTGAAACCATGTGCGTGACGTTCTCTCAACATCAGCAGACAATAATCAGCAAGCATGCGTTTACTGATTTTTCGATTGTTAATGGAGTCAGGCGTTTGTTTGCGGAAATCCATCACTATGTGGACAATCAAAAGTTTTACTTAGCTAAGATCCGCGACAAGCAAAACAATAACAGAAAATTAATAATGTGTGTTTTTCTGCTGGATGAAGTGGATTTATTTGGAACTTAAACCAAAAACTTACCGAAAATCAGCCATCAATCCTCCACCCACCAACCACTACACACAACACCAAACATACATTTCCATCTTGTAAACGACATGTGTTTCGCCCCAACACGAGGCATCTTCAATATAGTAGACTCTACGGAAGACAATCGAAAAGTCTTAGGTTGTCTTCCGTAGAGTCTACTATACACACAATGATTTTTCGATATATAACCGGATTCTCCCACCGGACACCCTGTATCTGCTACTCTGTGTCTGCGGCTGGATGCGGCCCTATATAGACAACCGCCGGGGAACATCATGGCAGACTGCTAACAACATCCAGCCTCGCGAACACGATGCGTGTATAATTGCCTCGCAGATTAAAAACATCATTCCAAGGATATGTAAATTAATGTCAACATTAGTTTCACATTATAATAAAATTAAACTAGTTTAATTTTTTAAATATCTAAATAATTAAAGCCAAACTGATAGTTTGAGTGTGTTTATCGTTAAGTGAACATGAAGAAATTTCAATCGTACCTGTCCGAAGGGAGCAAATTCAATCAAATTGTATGCGCTATATTGAGTAAGTGATTGTTTTTATATATTTTGAAACATATTGAGCACTGAGAAAAATATTTAAAAATACATATGTATGTATCTACTTTATAATGTAAGAATCTCATTTTAAATTGTTTATTTAGGAAAGGAATATATTATTTAGGAAAGGAAAAAAATTGTAAAGATGCAATTTACTGAATATATTGCAATTTATCACCGACTACCAGTTGGCTCAGTGGCGGGGCCCTCTGCCCGCGGAGTCAATGGTCGCGGGTTCAATCCCCGCATCGGAATAAATTGTATGTATGGATTTTATAAATATTTATTCCGAGTCTGATAACCCCGCCAATCCGCATTGGACAAGCGTGGTGGGTTAACGCCCGTTTCTTCAGAAATGGAGAGGCCCGTGCTCAGCAATGGGACATATATGGGTTGTAAATATTGCAATTTATCATCTTCTAAGTGTGCCTCTCTTACTTGCGAGGATTGGCAGCCAATTCAGCACAACTCTCCTCTTCCTTGCAGCAGTTCTGGAGCACTCAACAAATAAATACAATCTACATAACTCGAACCGTGTTAAGATGTAAACCTCAGAGAAAAGAACTTCTAAGTCTCCCGTAGGGGTTGGCAGAGACCACAGATCTCCATCCGCTACGATCCCGGCACAACTTCCTTGCATCCTCCACACTGCTGCCAAAAAGATGGATGCTTTTCATCCATCCTTCATCGTAGCGATACGGTTCTCTGTTCCCCAATCCCATTAACCGTAAAGGAGAATGGGGGTCAACTCGAGCAGAGCCCCGCAGGTTGAAGTAAGGCATTATAGTACACGGGGTAGCCTGATACCAGGACTATCGGCATGCTTGCGAGTAAGCTCTCCCCTATCCACACATCCATTAGCAAAGCAGACCGTGGATTGGCGGAGAGGAAAGGAAAAGGATAGAGAAGAAAGGAAATGAAAGAGGAAAAGAAAGATGGATTTAAACAGGATGATAGGGATATGATGAAACAAAGAATAAAATTACTCTATAGTAATTCATAGACCTACTGTAGAACCTCCACTCACGACACCAACACTCACACGCACCCCGGCTCTAGCCGAGCACGTAGAGTAGGGAACACTTCTACACCGGCCGCTTACACGAGATTCTCTCACGTACCCGGTCGGTTCTCACCCCCTAGACCTTAGGGTCTATGGGACTAATAGGGACTATAGTTACTAAAGTTCAATCCTCCCCTACATGTTTAACGTAGAATCACGACGAGTTTAAAATCAGCACACACACATATGTGTACCTCCGACACGGCGTCAGGCCGATGGAGTCTGCGATTTGCGCAGATTCCCAATTATATTTTACTTGGCTATATCCCCTTTTATACTATATAATTTGTATAAAACATCGTCCATCCCGCTAATGATGATTAACTACACGGCGAATATAACAGCATGTCATGTCCTATTGTCTCCAATTAACTTCGCTCTTTCGTCTTCTCCGTTCTTTTGACCTCGTTTGACGTGTTGTATAGGCGTATTGTATATTGAAGCGTTGTTTTGCTAAATTAAATGTGAACGACATATTGAAATGAGTTCGCTAAGGCCGGCAGTTTTGTTTTTATCGTTTTATATTAATATTTTCACGGTTTTTGGCAAATTCATTTCCATAAGTCATTCAAGTTCCGACGGCTCTCTTGGCTCATTCATAAGTTGTTGATTCACTTTCGTATCGAAGAAACGACATTCGTTTTTTTATGGGACAGGAAGGCAAACGAGCAGGCGTGTCACTTAGACGTAAGTAACCCCGAGCGAGCCGGCCCATTCACGCTACAGACAAATATTATGCCATTCTTTACAAAGTATTCGTATGCAGCGTGTCTCTACCACTATCAGAAAACACATCCACCTCATATTACTGTACACCTCGTACATATAATGCTGGCTCGGAATCCAGTGACAATAAAATACCGAATGGCTCAGTGGCGGGGCCCTCCGCCCACGGAGTCAATGGTCGCGGGTTCGATTCCCGCATCGGAATAAATATATATACGGGTTTAGAAATATTTATTCCGAGTCTGAGAACCCCGCAATCCGCATTTCCGTTCCTGCCATTTCCTTTCTTCTTTATCCTTTCCCCTCCTCTCCGCCAATCCACGGTCTGCCGTGCCAAAGGATGCGTGGCTAGGGGCGAGCTTAGTCGCAAAGCGTGCCGATCGTCCCGGGATCAGGCTCCCCCGGGTACTATGGTGCCTTACCTCAGCATACAGGAATCTGCTGGGGCTGACCTCCATCCTCCCTTGCAGCTCCTGCGGGGGATAGGCGTGAATATATAAAAAAAATATATGTAAATGAAAACATTCATTTTATAAACTACACTGTACTTTTCCCGCCAACTTACATCAGTGACGTTGTGTTTTATTTAATATTCATAATCTTATATTATTATCAGTTATATTGTTTAATTGTGGTGCCGGATTATGCAATATAGTTTTTTTATTTTGATATGTTAATGAAAACATTCATTTTATAAACTATACTGGACTTTTCCCGCCAACTTACATCAGTGACTTTGTGTTTCATTTAATTTTCATAATCTTATATTATTATCAGTTATATTGTTTAATTGTGGTGCTGTATTATGCAATATAGTTTTTTTTATTTTGATATGTTAATGAAAACATTCATTTTATAAACTATACTGGACTTTTCCCGCCAACTTACAACAGTGACGTTGTGTTTTATTTAATTTTCATAATCTTATATAATTATCAGTTATATTGTTTAATTGTGGTGGCGTATTATGCAACATAGTTCGATTAAGGTAAAAAGGTCAAAAAGGGTTTTAACTTTCAAAGCTAACTTTTAACTAACTTAAAATGGTAACTTTTAAGTTGACTAAAAAGTCCATAAGTTTTGGTAAAATGGCCACCATCTTATCAAGAAGTAACGTGATAAGCTGACTTGTTGTATTTAAAGAGAAAATTACTGTATGTGGGTCGCCCAACTAGACGACGTCCTGTGGGGTGCTCCAGGTACCGATGGAGGATGACTTGCGTAACTTTCAAATCTGCAACTCGCAGGAGGTGGCACAGGACAGGGCACGGTGGCGTAAGATCCATTTTGGATTCCTGCGCTAGCAAAGTTAATTAGTTTTTTAAAATATCCCTAGTTTTCTTTAAAAACAAATGTTTTGGTGGAGAATACTTCTGATGAACATTGCTTGTTTGACTCAAGAATTTTATTATACAGAGGAATTAAATAAATATCGGATCATATTCTATTCTTAAATACATAGATCACTGACAACTATTTTCTGATCGCATTTCTGTTTCAGTCAACTTTCCCGTGTTCGTGTACGGCGCCAGCATCGGATGGATGTCCCCCATGACCTTGCTGCTGCAGTCCAAAGACTCCCCGAAAGGAGTCCCCCTTACTGATTACGAAGTAAGTATACGTGGACGAGTGATAACCTCCCATGGAAAGCGAAGCTGATGCGTGCGTGTGTTTGTTTTTCAAAAACATACACACGCACCATATTATATCTATATATAAAATGGAGAGCTATTTTGTTTGTCTCGCTAAAACAGCTCGGCCGATTTGAATATTTCTTTTATTTTGTTCGCTATAATACAGGGGAGGTTTGCGAATAAAAAAAATATAGGGAAAACTTAAAAAAAACTTAAAAAATGAATAATTCTTTTTCTTCCTTTTACCTCTAATTATTATTATATAATTAATACTCTAAATAGACGGCCTTATCCTCTAACAGACGTGTTGTTATACAAAACTGTCGTTTATTTTGTGCGATTTTGAAAAGTATTGCATACCTAAGTACTGGCATACCAGGAGAAGATAAGCCTACCAGGAGATATCATTTTGGTTAATAGACTGGTTTTGTACATCATCAGAAATAAGATCACCATAAAAGAGTTACCAGAGTTTAATAACCCCTGACTTCCTTAATCTCATGAAATTCTTTTTTTCGAAAATCAACCACTACCATATAGTTATGGTGTGGTACAATGGGATTAGGAAGTATAACCTCACGCACCACTTTGCCGACAGGTGTCATGGATGGCAGCTGTCGCGTACCTGGTCTGCATCCCGGGCGACATCGCCATAGGGTATATGGGAGACAAACTGGGACGAAAACCCACCCTGATGTTTATTTCTGCGATGGGCGCGGTAAGTTCGTGAGGATCTTTCATTCAATGTAGTCGTATAACTTCGGAACTTCTTCAAAAGGGTCATGAAAGTATGTGTGGGGTAACTTTGAATGATAGAAGAAGGAATGAAATTATAATAGAAAAGAGCGATGTTTAGTAAGAGAAGGTGTCGCGACAAAAGTTGAGAAAGGGATGCTTAGATGGGGCATAGAGAGGATGGATGTAGGCGACTGGAACAAGAAATTTACGTTGCAGATGTGGATGGATCTTCTACAACTACCTTCTGTTATTTCTATTTGTTACTAACTGCACTCTTTCACTCATGAAAAACGTGGTCAAATTACATTACCAGGCACGATATGTAGGAAAATCTTTATTCGCGAACATACAAAAAGTAATTATATACAAATATCCTGACCGTGTTCGGCCATGGCGTTGGCAGATCGAAACGAGAGCTTCGCTGGTGTGCTCTCAAATGGCTAGCATAAGCGATTTTAGCAGTATATGTATTTCTATATATACTGCAAATTAGCACTCTCCCTTGTACCGTGACTTTTTAATTACCCCAGAAAACTAAAATTCGCGTTTGTAAAAATATGTATGTCAGTAAGTAACATTCAAATATTATAGCGTTTAAGTCCCATAAACAAAAATATTGTTCTTCAAAGAAAGCCTGTACATGCATCAAATACTTGTACGCCATCTTCGTAGTATTTGTTTACTACTATGCATGAGACGCATGTATTCATAAGTATGGCAACAGCGCGTGCGAAAGAGAAAAAACGTCTTTTGTCGGCAGGTTGCGCAAATTGTTTTCATTCATAGTTATCCCTTCCGTACGTAAATATTACGCGACCAAATTAGGTTGGTTTGAGTGCAGTTCATATTGGAATGATAATGATGTCTATTTGAATTAGCAAGATTTTTTGTTGTATAATTTTTGGTATATATTAAGGACAATTTTAATAAATATTACATAAAAATAAAAATTTTTTTCTTCGCCAAATTTAATGTATATCGATAACTGAATATATTACATGAATTTAATTTTCTCAGGTAATTAAAAAGTCAGGGTGTAATTATAATTAATGGCCGCATGTGGTCTGGTCGTAATCGCATCTCGTTTGTCGTCGAGTCCGTGTTTTTCGTTCTTTCCCTAGAATTTACTGAGAGAGATGTGTAACGGAAGGTTACATGTTTTAATGATATAATTTTAGTTAGTTTAAGTATAAGTTAAAAATATTAGTATTAGTACACTATTCCGTATTCAAATTTAAATACTTATTCTAATATTAGAATTAATAAATTACTATAACAAAAACACGATCTGCCATCGAACATTTTTTGCTTGTCATACGTTAAGTGTTCAAAGCAACGCGGTGACAGATTGAAGGAATTTGAGAAGGAATTGGTAAACTCAAGTAGGTGTAGGTGTGGCGCTCGCGCCTTCGTGCTATTTCGGCCTTGTTCGTGTGCCGCTCGGGTTTTTTTATGGAAGTTACTGACGGGTGCCGAGGAACGACACCACCTCAGTGAGGGTTCGTCCGTTATGGAAATATCAACGGGAACCATGACGTCTCTTAAGAGCGCCCTCGCTCAGTATTTATTTTAAAAATAAGTGCAGGAATCAAACCCCGTTTTAGGGGTTTCACCTGCACATTTTATCTGCGGGGTTCTACCTGCCAGCTTTTACCTGCGGGGTTGATTCCACCTGCGGTAATGATTCTACTGCGGTGCACAATGTAACGGAGGGTGTCACCTGCGATCCAGGGTGCCACCTGCCCTCCGCCAGTATGTTACCTGCGGTGCAAATGTAATGGCAGGGTTCTACCTGCGGTCTTCTTCTTTGAGCGCAAGCTAGCTCAGGGGAGTGTTAGTCCGCTTACGTGGCAAAATCAGATCGGCCGTTTACCCACGACCTACAAATTTGTGTTTCACCTACTTGATTCTTTTTTTTATGTAATAAACATTTCTTTATACTGATAACACTCTGGTTTTATTTGCAAAACCCAGGTAGGTGTTGCAGATGATGTCACTTTGTCCACAGGCCAGCTGGATCCTGTTGCTGTCCTCGTTGGAGATTTGGGCGCTGATACTGGCGAGAGCCTTGGTCGGGGTGACCATGGCCGGCTGCTACGTCACCTGTCCCGTTTACACCAAGGAGATCGCCCAGGACACCATTAGAGGAACCTTGGGCTGCTTAGTACGTGTCCACTCGTATTGTTTTTAGCTGATTTATAGAGTTTAGTGCTACTTTGCATAAATTCTTTTTTAAGATGGATTGTTTGCCTATGGCGCTGCGGATGTCTAAGGGCAGCGTTGATTGCTTTCCATCAGATAACACGCCTGCTCGTTTGCCTTCTTTTACCATAAAAAAATATTTATTATATGGGGAAAAAATCTCTTATATATAAAATATTTAGCAGGATATAAAAGTAGAAATTGATTTCATATTCTTATTTTTATATTACTTGTTTTTGAATAGTTTATATTTATTTAAGGTCATAATATTCCATACGACCGGAAACCTGTTCCTGTACATCATTGGTGACGTGCTGAGCTATCGGACCATACTGTGGGTGTGCCTGGCGATGCCTGCGTTCCACCTTGTCTTGTTCCTATTGATGCCGGAATCACCCTCCTATTTAGTGAAGAAGGGAAAGGACGAGGTACAGTATGAATATCAAAGCTACAGTTTGTTCAAGTAATATTCAAATATATTCAATTGTAAAATATTTATAACATATAAACCACCACCCTCTGGAACCATCTGCCTCCAGCGGTGTTTCTGAACCAATGCGACATTGGAACCTTTAAAAAGCAAGTCTAAATACACCTTATGTACCACATCATATACTTCTGCAATGCCTATGGTGTTGTGGATGTCTATGCGCAGCGGAGACTGCTTTCCATCAGACGACACGCTTGCTCGTTTGCCCTAGTATTCAATAAAAAAAGTAATATCATCATCAACAACTGCCTACGGTAGTTCATTCCTGGACATAGGCCTCCCCACAAGAAGCGCCACCCAGTCCAATCTTCAGCTCCACGCATCCAGTTTGAGCCAGCCGCCCTGCGCAGATCTTCGCACCATCTAGCCGGGGGGCGTCCCACGTATACGTCCTACGTAAAAAAATAATATGTTGATTCAAAAATGTCACTTCAACAATTAGATTATTATTATATAGAATAATTAATTATTATTATATAGCAATATATTAGAAATATAGTGATAGTCTCATTTTTGCTAGGGGGATGATGTAAATGTGAAATTTAATTTTGGGACAGTTTTAATAAACTTATTTACTAACTAACCCCCCAATCCACATTTCGTTTCTTCTCTATCCTTTCCCTTCCTCCCCGCCAAACCACGGTCTGCCGTGCCAAAGGATGCGTGGCTAGGGGCGAGCTTAGTCGCAAAGCGTGCCGATCGTCCCGGGATCGGGCTCCCCCGGGGACTATGGTGCCTTACCTCAGCATGTAGGGCTCTGCTGGGGCTGACCTCCATCGTCCCTTGCAGCTTGTGGGATTTACTAAGACGAATTTAATATACCTAATTTGTCGAAAATGACGGTGACGTGGTTCGCCACCCGTCGTGTCCTGGTTCTCACTAAGGCGAGAACCGACCAATGGAGAGCCGTTTCGCTGCGATGAATGGTAGCGGATGGAGCTCTGTGGTCTCTGCTAACCCCTGCGGGGGATAGGCGTGAATATATAATAATAATTTAATAAACTTCATGGAAAATATTTAAAATTATTTATGCTACTTTTAAAAAAACTGAATCGCTCCATTATTATATAAAAATAATAACATTATTATTATCTGGAATTATAATTTTAAAATAATCAAATATTTATTAAAATACATATAATATAATATCGGTGATCGGAAAAATTAAATCGGCCACTAGTTTCACTTCTCTTCCTTTTACTTACACTTCTTCTCTTCTAACTGTGCTAATGTGGAACAATTTATCACCTGCAGTATTCCCACGTGTATAAGACATAGGGGTGGTCAAGACATGAGCGTATATGTTCGCTAAAGATCGACAACGCGTCCGAATTTCTATGGGTGTCGGTGATCACTTACCATGGAGACCAGCGCGCTCCTTTGCCTGCTGTGCTATGCTAATATACCATAATATATCGTAAAACTAAGCATAACATTCTAGGAAGCGGCTAGAGTGCTGGCTTGGCTGCGGTGTCGCAGAGTGGACGATGCCAAAGTACAGCAAGAACTGCACTGCATAAACAAGGAACAGAAGAACGACCAGGACAGCAGCAAGTTTTTATTGAAAGCCATAGGTGAGTACAGCGTGTAGTAGAAATATAAAGATGGACAGTCGAACATAAAGATGGAAAATCGAGATCCACGAACACAAATAAGAAAAAAAACAATTGTATGTATAACCGTGGAGTACGATTGTATTTCCTAGAATCTTCTAGACCTGAGGATGCTTCGTGTCGAGGCGAAACGCGTTGCATTGATGAAAAATGGTAATGGTACAATATTATTTTTTTCGATTTCCGCAAAATGAAGGTTCCAATATATCTTCTTTCTTTTTAATTATCGATGTTTAGAATACATTTTTATACATTATAAACAGCTGGAGGCATAGGTTTCTTATTCTTTTCGGTTTCATAAAAATATATGTTTTCTATGGCTTTCGTTGGCCGGCCCCAAAACCCTTAGATGCTGGAGGACTGTATCCTACTTCAGTCCGCGAGACCTAGCCTAGCGAGTCTTAACCGTGTAGTGTAGCCAGGTTGTATTACCGACTGTACTCCCATGCGCCATTCGGGGGATTATCATTCCTAAATAATGTTTTAACAACCCATATATGGTCCCTCTCCTGGACACGGGACTCTGTATATATGGAAGAACGAATAATAACCCACCACGCTTGCAGCGGGACCAGACCAAAGATTGCGATAGTATATTTGCTGTAATAAAATTTAAATCTTCGACCAGTGTATCCTGCCTGTAGTCTCTTACGGCGCCGAAACGTGGACGCTGACAGTCCGTCTGCTTTAGCTTTAGCTGCTTTAGCTCAGTCACCCAGAGAGCTATGGAGAGAGCTTTGCTCGGAGTTTCTTTAGTAGATACAATTCGGTATGAACAAATCCACGAGAGAACTAAAGTCACCGACATAGCAAACTAAAGTGGCAATGGGCTGGTCACGTTTGTCGGAGACCGCGTCTCGGTAAACGTAGTGTGGGACGCTCCCCGGCTAGATGGTGCGACGATCTGCGCAGGGCGGCTGGCCGAAACTGGATGCGTGAAGCCGAAGATCGGGCTAGGTGGCGCTTCATGGGGAAGGCAGTAAGCAGTAGCATGTCGCAGGCTGTTAATGATTATTATTTGCTATAAATATAATATTGTAATACTTTTATTAAGCGTTGACTTCTGTATATCTGGATGGATACGATGGATGGATGCCATGGATGACGAGACGTTGAAACCAATACACACGTTTAGGTTCTTGTTGGTCCTTTAAGGAATGTGTCATAATGGGAGTGATAGAGGGAAGAAGTTTCCACCAAGTAACGTCACGTGCACGTCACGTTACTTGGTCATACGTGACGTTACGTGGCGTGATTGACGTGATATCCTCCGCGTTTATTTTCATTTAACCTTGACTTTTGTTGATAATTTGCCAAATGCTAACGTTAGACTCCAATGGCACAACCGACCAAAACGCTACAAAGAAATATTTCATCCCTACCATCTGAATGAATGGCGATCCAGTACGGTGGAAGTTTTTCCAAAACTTATTTCCACGCAGTATTATTCTGTGACACCAGCTACCTCACGACATTAGAACCTTCAAAAAACAAGCCTTCATATTTTTAAAGGCAACGCTTCTGCAATTCCTATGGCGCTGCGGATGTCTATGGGTGGCGTTGATTGCTTTCCATCAGATGACACGCCTGCTCGTTTGCCTTCCTATCCCATAAAAATATTTAGATCATATTCTAAGATAGCAAACACATGTTCAATGCTTTTGGTGCTACACATATCCGTGTGGATAAATACTCTACTACTGTAGTGACGTGCTTGCTTATTTTATCTGCCTCCTGGTATTCAAGGTCATCGGAATAATTGGGGTGGTTGACATCCTTTTTTTTATCATTTTTGCAAATTGGTGTGTTAACCAGAGTTCTTGGATGAGACCTTCGTCGTGCGACGTAAACAGCGATAACAGACGCCTTGTTTCCATTATAGTATTACGCTAAAAATGGATATTGACTCATAAATGAACACAAATATTGTATATCTAAAGCACATTACGACGTGACGCATTCAATTTATAACACAAGGCTAACTTTTGTGTGGCCTTCGCAGGCAATTAATTGACATGGAACAATTTAAAGCGGCCGAAAACAATACGAAGCAAGCTTGTGTTTGAATTGTTTAGAATGACTCCGGCAGCTGAGTTCCCCTACAGCACAACTCACCTCAAAGAAAAGTTTCATCCATCCAAACCGATACCACACTGGATCATTCAAAAACAAGCCTATACTTTTCTTAAAGGCCGGCAATGCTTCTGCGCTGCCTATGGCACTACGGAAGTCTATGGGAGGTGTTGATTGCTCTCCATCAGGTGACACGCCTGCTCATTTGTCTTTCTATCCCATAACCAAAATCGAACAGAACCTTAGTAAAAAATAATCAATTAAAAAATTTGTAAATTGTTTTATTTTAATTGTTACTTTTACTCTTGCTTTTAATTCGTTGAGGTAAACTTTTTTGTATGTTCTATTAAATTTCATCATTGTATCTATAAATCCTCCAAAGGAATTATGGATCTGTTTGTCGTTGTCATGACATTCACTATTGATGTGCAAACATGAACATAAATAACAAAATTAAAGCTTCTTTATTTTCTTGAAAAAATTTGTATTTTTATGGATAATTTCTTGTGTATTTATTACGTTTGATCAAGTTTTAAAAACTCATTATAAATGATTATAGATAATAAAAATATAATATATTCACTGCTAATCAAAATGCTTTTGATTAGTAGTGTATATATTTCTAATATAACCAACGAATCTGTTCACATTTTTAATATAACTCCATTTAAATTACTAGCTTTTCAAAAAGCTACGCGCGCATTTCGTGCTTCTGCCAAATTTCAGCGAAATCATCCCACAAATGACGATTTTAGCTTTATATTGCGGCCATCTTGTTTTCCGCCATTTTGGATTTTTTCTTTATAATTTTGATATAATTCGAGGCAGAGGCCTATCCGAATACTTACCTAGAACTAACTTAGCGTCCATCTCTTGCAGTTTTCCAAATAACATGACAGTGATTCAGTGAATGGTAATGCAGTTTTATATAGTATTCAATTGAAAATGTAATTTCCATAATTGGCTCCAGAAGTTTCCCAAATTTGTATAAGTGTAACAAATGCTGTGCTGATTTTGATTTTGTTTACATAAATATATAATATATCCGGGCAAGGTCATCGCTATAAACAAATGCGGACACTTGTCCCGGTATTGCGTTAATGAGAGACAACTAGTTTGCCGCCACCGAGCTGGTGAGAAGCAAAGGTCAACTGGCTCCATTAGTCCGCACCAAGTGCTTCATTCGACACCGCGGTCCGGGATGCCTTTGCATCTCATTGTTCTATAAATATATTTTATGGCGCCATATTAACATTTATGTGTACGTACATATATTTTTTCTTCTTCTTCATGTGCCATCTCCATCCAGAAGGTTGGCGACAGTTTATCTGAAAGTGGTGTTATATATTCCTATCCTCAGTCACGCGAATCTTCTTTTCTGTGCTTTACACACTTCAACCAGTTTATATATTTGTAGTCCATGAAATTCTTTTTTTCTTCGCGACCTCTTCTCTGTTCAGAAGAACCGCATTACGAAATGGTGGTGAAAGCTTTTTTATTAAGAGACTAACGTTCGATGAATAAAATGTTATTTCTTAAATAAAGAATTTGAATTGAACTTAAGTTCTGCTATTCGATAAATACTCGTATGTCCAAAATAAGCTGGCTAGGTACCGCTCTTCCCAGCGGCTTTTGGGTGTCCTTTTAATGACTTCGCGCCGTCGATACATGGCTCTCCCTAGAAATATCTCTATATCTCGACGGTCGTTGAGTCCACCGCTGGCCCTTCCCCTTCGCGGAAGCCAGGCATCAACAATAGGATTTGGCGTAGGAGCGGGCTTTCCCCAGGTGGGCGAGCGTGGAGGAGAGCAACATTTTTGAGGTTTGAGTGTGATACATGGTCGCCTCGGTCGAAGCCCTTCCGCACCTACCAGACCACAAACTCATTTTGCGGTATGAGTATGAGGTATCGTTGTTTAAAGGTTCCAATGTCGTAACGGTACAGAAATACCACCACCCCGAGATCACCACTCTGTGGAACTAGCTGCCTTTAGTGCTTGGAATGAAGTTACGGATAAAATGCACCATATTCGACATTTTTTGGTCACAATTGGTCCGCCCATCACGTGACCCTTCAACCAAAAAATCCAAAATAAAACAAAAGCAATACACTATATCGTTATTTATTTTCCTCGTTGTTGGCACACAAAGCCGGGCTTAGCTCCGTCAACAATTTGTAAAACTGTACACACCGTAACTGCTTTAGCAACGCAAACAAGGAGTAAGTCGTTACGACGGAGTCGAAAAAACTCGACTCAGGCTTCAGAGGAAAACGGTGAACAAATATGAGATTAAATTTTAATTTATTAACATACATTATATACAAACAGCATTAAAATCAGTTACATCACTACAATTACAATCATTATCCTTTGTTGTTATCATCATTATCGTGTGTTGTAACACACGTTTGTCGTAACCAGCGACAATCGTCTACGGTTCATACATCATACATACCAGTAGGTGTATCCTCCACATATGATTTACGGTCAATGATCTCAAACGTATATATTAATATGGACATGCATCCGGAACTACAAATAAATCCCGGAAATCTATAAATTTCAAACTTGTTTATCTATAACATGCAAATGGGTTGTAATTCGACATCAATGCCAGTCGACTCAACTTCCAGTACATTAAGCAAATGCGGCAACACTTTTGGGGACGTCCTCAAAAGTGTTGCCGCATTTGCTCAATGGAAAACGTCGAGTAAGGCTGGGGATGGCAATGAAGTTAACGCTCTTCCGATAGGGAAGTGGCCAGGGGTTAAAGAATGTGATGGTCATTAGGATCTGTGGAGAGAGGAGTCAAAGGTGGAAAATTTTGGGATGGCTTCTATTTGAATAAACAACGTTGACAATTCCTCGTACGTTAGATTGAAATTTCACTTTTGATTTGACGCCTGCCTCTCACAAGCCACCAAAATGCGGAGCGTAAGCGGGTGAAAATTTAAAATTAATTCCTTCATTGGAACTAAAGGATGAAATGTCTTCATTGCTTGAACTTAAGAAATTTGCTAGTTCATTGTTTGCACCCACAAAATTTGTAGCATTATCGCAAAATAAATCAGATGGTTTGGCTCTGCGAGAGATGAATCGTCACAGACAAAGTATAAAAATATCATTAGTTAAATCACTCGCCAATTCTAAATGCAAGGCTTTAGTTGCGAGGCCGATGAAAAGGCATAAGTAACATTTGTTTATTTTGCAACCACGACCCTGATGGTCGGTAATATAGAAGCAGGATCGGATGATATAGAAATGAACAGTAGGAGCAGGATTTTTTGATCAACGCAATTAAGAAGTGTTGGTAAGTAGTCAAATTAGACCCACTTTCCGGCGTTCAATTGTATTGAAATTTCTCATTTTGGCGAATTTGTGTGAATTCAAACCAATAAGAAAATTCATTTTAGTATGAACTTTAAGTAAAAATAAATTTTATAAGATTTCACTATTACCTTTAAATATAAAATGACGTATCACCTAAATCGTAAGTAGAATAGAACAGAATGATAATATTTATCTACTTCCCGGAAACACCAGAATTTCCGGTATTGATTTTTGCAAAAAGACCATGTCCACGTTATGCTTGGAAGTATGCAGCATGTTGCATACTTTTAAAACCAATAAAGCTACTCCAATCACTGGTCACAAAATATATTTATATATTTGTTCCGATACGATAATTAAATCTACGCCACTGAACCGTGTTGGCAACGCAACCCGAAAGATGGCGCTGATCGCACTAAACCCCTGGTATGAGATTATCGTATTAATATCGTACCTGACTAAAATTTATCGTACATTTTCAAATAACATAAAGAAGCATTAGTTGTTAATAAAATTGATATGATCACGAACCTATGCATATTGCACCCGACACGTATTTAGATAGCGCGAAAAGTAGGTGGCGAGAAAATTTGTGCGATTCAAAAATTTTAAGAAAACCAACCTACCAATGAAAGGGACTGATATCTCCGATTGACTAGATTGGGCCCGACTAGAGATCTTCAATACTTCCGGTGTAATCGGCCAAACTAGACTAAGGAACACATCGGAAATATTGACACTGTGTCGCTCTTTAATATTGATGAGAAACAATTTTTTTTTTCTTTTCATACATATTTCAATACTATCGTACACTTGCGTATGATAATGAATCTCTATCGTACATGTACAATAATTATCGTACAGTTGCCAAAACTGCCACTGACCCAATCAGGTCGTCTTATTATTTGTATATTTGTGTAAGAGGTGTCGTATCTTAACTGTGAAGTGATGCAACAGGAGTCTGGTTTAATACTCTTTTTACTATACCAAGTGGACCTATTATATATACAACTGATGAATGGCGGGAGAAGAGCGCGGGGTGCGGGAGACGCGGTTGTGCTTGCACGGGTGCAGCAACAAAGCGCGTTCCACGAATGCGGAGAATCAAAGCGCATTCCACGAATGCGGCGTAACAACAAAGCGCATTCCGCAAGTGCGTAGTAACAAAGCTTGTTCCGCGAATTTGTTCTTGAAGTTATATTCTGTAGCAGGTAGCTACATTTGTATTTATCATAGTTTAGATCTAGTAAAAAGATTTGTATTCCTTTTAAACGTACTTTTTATTATATTTGTTTAATATAAATATGATAATCACACATCGTCAAGTACTACAACATTTTTATCGCAAAATAAACGCCGTGTGCATTGCATTACATTCGATTATAAATATTACAGTTGGCAAATAACCAAAGCTGTCTAAATAGACAGATTTGGTTATTTGCCGATTTTATGACATCTATCTATGCTATCGCTGTAGAGGGAGACTTCTGCTTGTGTGATTTAGCGATTTTCATTTATACAGAATATAATCATATTGTAAAAATTTCACTTTACTTATTTTTTACTTTTAAAAATCCCCATTCATTTGGAACAACTACATTCAACCTGCGCATACGGTTCACGGGGCTTATATGGTCTTCCCGTCTAGCGTCACTTTATTTTACAGCTTTCCTTATGACGTTACGTGACGTGATTGACGTGATATCCTCCGCGTTTATTTTCATTTAACCTTGACTTTTGTTGATAATTTGCCAAATGTTAGACTCCAATGGCACAACTGACCAAGACGCTACAAAGAAATATTTCATTCCTACCATCTGAATGAATGGCGATCCAAGTACGGTGAAGTTTTTGCAAAACTTATTTCCACGCAGTATTATTCTGTGATACCAGCTACCTCACGACATTAGAACTTTCAAAAAACAAGCCTTCATATTTTTCAAAGTCCGGCAACGCTCCTGCAATTCCTATGGTGCTGCGGATGTCTATGGGTTGCGTATGTATGGGTGGTATATGTATATACTTATATATTTACTTATGGCTGTTATCTTTGTATATTAATATATTTTTTCTTTCTTCTCTATCATCATAACGATAATGTATCACCGACCGACGTCAAATTATCTTTTTAACACTGTGTTCATCCTAACGCCGTTGGTGAAATCGATGATCTTGTTTTCAGTGAAGGA
Source organism: Baronia brevicornis (assembly GCA_031353405.1). NCBI lineage: Eukaryota > Metazoa > Arthropoda > Insecta > Lepidoptera > Papilionidae > Baronia > Baronia brevicornis. Next base: position 117,082 of record JASFAT010000418.1, on the reverse strand, counting down.
CAAAATATTGTTCCGAGCGTTCCGCATAGCGATGGTGGCGACACTCGCGCGGGAGATTTGCGGTGCTATTCCGGTGCTGAACTACGCCGGGGAGATCTTCACGCTGTCTTCGGAAGGAAGACTGTTGGTGCTGACTCCCAACCAGCAAGCCATGCTTCTTGGAGCTGTACAAGTAACCGGTTCAGCTATGGCCTCAATCATCGTGGAGAAAGCTGGAAGAAAGGTATTATGGCTTCTCTATCATACAATGACCTTAAAGTGAAATTAGCATTTTCCTTGTCTTTGTCATCCTGAAATCTAAGCGATGTAGATCATGCCTTCACCAAGCGAGACCTGCTGCTCTGGTGGAGAGACATTTTAGCGACATTCCTAGCCACCCAGACCTACACACGCCGGGTCCCACCCCTATGGACTGTTTGTCTACGTCTATGTCATCCCGATGTCTTTGGGGTGACTCAATGTAAAGTCTATGCTACAACCCAATGACTGAGCTCGAGCCAGAGGTCTTAGCACTAAAAGAAAATGTTGTCCGCGAGATTAACGGAATCCCGACGTCACTACTGCAGCGAGCAGCACAGAATACCTACTGTGGCTACACTCCGAGAGCGTGCCCGACATGGTGGTAAAAATTATTTCGTCTAAAGTTGACTTTTAGACGAAATAATTTTTAAAAAATAAATCCCGCGCTTCTCTTCTTCGTAAAACTTATTGAAATTATTCATATACTTTTCCGTAGTATTTTTTATTATTTATATTTGAAAACCTATACATGATAATATCTATATATGTGTGTAAGTTTTGCTGATGGATCTTAACATCCCGTCCCCAGCCGCTGCTCACCATCACCTCGCTGGTCTCGGGGCTCAGCATGTGCGCGCTGGCCTCGTGGTTCGTGGCGAAAGCATACGAGCTACCAACTCCAGGCTGGCTCCCACTAGTCGCGCTTTGCCTGTGTATCTTCTGTGATTCCTGTGGTCTTCAGCCGATGTCTGTTGTCCTCACTGGAGAAATATTCTCATTTAAGGTAATTATTATACTTTATCTACCTTTTTTTCACAGCCCATACATGTCCCCATTTCTGGAGGAACGGACGTTAAACCACCATGCTTGTCCAATGCGGATTGGCGCGTTTACCAGATTCGGAATAAATAACTATAAGTCATAGACTTATTCCGATGCGGGGATTGAACCCTCATCAATTGAATTTATGGGCGGGGGGCCCCCGCCACTGAGCCAATGATCATCACCTTTAAAATAAATAAATTGTTGTTTGGAAAAATGTTGCCCATTAAGTAAAAAGGAAAAGAAAATTGTAGGGCAACCCCAGGACTACTTCGTTATAAGTACTCGCTAGCAGTCTACAAGTTTCGGATGCGGGAGGACTTCAACTTTGACATTACTAGAATTATTACTCAGTACGTGTGTCAATGTAATAGGTATTAAAATAAACATTTTAATTTCGTTTCAGTTCCGCGGATCAGTCCTCGCCATCACTATGGCGGCGGCCTCATTTGCGGCCTTTTTACAAATGCTGTTCTTCAAGCCCCTCGCCAACTCAATCGGAATCCACGTCTCCTTTTACTTCTTTGGCGCAATCTGCTTGATTACCGCGCTATACGTTGCGTTGGTTGTTCCGGAAACTAGATCTAGATCCGTGGAAGAAATCTACGAGGACCTGAAGACGAAAAAGGAGAAGATTTCCAATGGTATTGATAACAAAGATATGAAAGAGAAAGGGTTACATGAGTATAAGACAACTGAGATCGTTATATAACATACATCAGTACAAGTATTAACTGCCAAACTCCCTATTGTATCTTGCCTATATATAATGTATATGAAAAAAACAAATACATATATTTTTTTTTATTTATTTAATTATTGGCTTTTAATTTTACATAAAATTCATCTGTTGCTTTATTTAAAGAACCGACCACGATCGATGATGAAGTTCTCGAAGTTGTCCAGGAATATGTCTACCTAGGCCAAATAGTGCGATTAAACGGACACAACTTCGGGAAGAAGCCGACAGAAGGATACAGTTGGGCTGGGCAGCGTTCAGGAAATTCCGTCAAGTCTTCTCATCGCCCATACCACAAAGTCTGAAGACAAAAGTTTTCAACCAGTGTGTCCTGCCCGTACTCTCTTACGGTGCCGAGACGTGGACACTGACGATCCGTCTCCTCGCCAGGTTAAAAGTCGCTCAGAGGGCTATGGAGAGAGCTATGCTCGGGGTTTCTCTGGTGGACAGAATTCGAAATGAAAAAATTCGCCGGAGAACCAGAGTCACCGATATTGCTCTTCAAGTTAGCAGACTGAAGTGGCAATGGGCTGGACACGTTTGTCGGAGAACCGACAATCTTTGGAGTAGACGAGTGCTGGAGTGGAGACTGCGACTCGGCAAACGTAGTGTGGGACGCCTGCTAGATGGAGCGACGATCTGCGCAAGGCGGCTGGCAGAGACTGGATGCGTGTAGCCGAAGATCGGGGTAGGTGGCGCGCCTTGGGTGAGGCCTATGTCCAGCAGTGGACTGCCGCGGGCTGATATTGATATTGATTTATTTAAAGTGACTCAGTGTAAATGTGATGTAGGTCCCAACTAATAATTATTAATTATAATCCCAACTAATAATTATTAATCATAATCCCAGTGATATCTCTAAAATATTTATAATATTGTACTAGATGACCCAGTGAACTTCGTTTCACCTACAGTTTATTTATTTCAAATTGACGAAAATGATATATCCTGGTATGTTAGTACTTTAGGTATTCAATAATCTTCAAAATCGCACAAAAGAAACGACAGTTTTGTATAACAACACGTCCGTACACGATATAAAGCCGTCACGAACGCCATCTATTGAAAATAAAAAAAAACATTTCATATTTCAAGTTTTTTTTTATATTTTTCCTATATTTTTTTCGGTTGAGACGTTTTTGAGGTTTAGCGTGACTAACAAAATGGTTCTCCATTTTTCTATACATAATAACCTTTACTTCTGAGTATGGTTCCGCAGATTATTGGTCAGTACATTTTGATATACATATTTACGTATACCTACTGTTCAGACATTACCCAAGGCATGTAAATGTGTACATACGTAATATGATTGATGGAGTCTGGGGGTACTTAGTACGTTATTAACACACACTAATACATTTCCACAATGTACCCAAATGTATTATAAAATTTGGACAAAACTTTACGGTAGTCTCCCGTAGTCTACTATCCCTGATGATGCCTGTGTTAAGGCGAAACGCATATCGTGTGCAATGTGGAAGAGTTGTGGAGTGTGATTGGTATTGTTGCTGTTGAGGAAAGCATTGAGGAGGTGCAGGCATTGACTGACGGCCGTTATTTCGCTGAGATTACATACATACATACATATCGTCACGCCTATCTCCCGTAGGGGTAGACAGAGACCCGAATTCCAATCCCCTACGATCCCGGCACACCTTCCTCCACACACATCCATATTTTCATCCTTCCTCTCATTTTCATCTTAGCGAAACGGCTCTCCGTTAGTCGCTTCTCGCCCTCGTGGGAATCAGGACGTGATGGGTGGCGAACCACGTCGCTGTCATATTTTAATTGCGATTTAAGATGGTAATTCGTCTTCTCCAACGGTTGTTGAAGTTGTCTTTCAGTATATAGATGGACAAACACCACCATATTTATATATCGACACAGGCTAACGGCAATTGTGACATTAAAGTAATATAAGGTAGATATTATATTCATGGCTTATTACACCATTATGTTGATAAGCTGTTACAATTTCAATATTATGTGTTTTTATTATTGTGCGGAGTATTCGATTGTGGGGAGGTGATTCGAGGGGATGTGACCATCAGACTCAGTCGTAAAATGGTTACGCTGGACGAGGAATTTGTGAAAATTTTCAGACCAATGTATTTCTTGAGTTGTTTATTCTGTTTACGAAAATACAACTTGAATGGAACTCACGTCTCCCCGATCACGCGAAGGGATTGCATATATTCGGTTCTAGGAATATCTCTTGTGTCTTTTTTATTATACGCCACATTGGATAGATTATTTTTAACGTACAACGCCTCTTCACTGTTCTACGTGTATGTATTGGCTTACTCTCAGTACGTAGTGAACTACGTCATACTAAGTGTGGTAACATTGTGGAAAAGTAAATATCATACAAAGCTCTTTCTGCAACTGCAACTGGTTGACCGCGTCCTGCGCGACCGCGGGGACACGAGAAAGCTGACAGCTTCCATGTGGCTCTCGTGTGGCCTTCTGCTGACGGTATACACATGTTTCGTAACCCTGAAACTGGTGTACGACCCACTGTGGCAGTGGGAGCGTGGATCCTTCATCATCACATCGCTAATATTCGACGTAGAACTGACATACTTCACGATCGTCGCACTCTACTTGTCCTGCAAAGTGGAGAGGTGGAGTAAAATTCTAACCGACGACGCGATGTACCCGCACCTGGTGCAGGACAACGTCGGAATCAGTCTGATGGAAGCGTTGGCCGCTGTGTACGAGGAACTGTTACGTGCGCTGACGCTGATGAAGAGAACGGCGAAGTGCACGGTTAATGAGATGATTTTTCAATATTTTTCTCTGTAAACTATATATAATATTACATTTGACATGAAATATATTTCAGGTTCTCTTACATCTTGTAATCGTGTTCGTTCAATCCGTGACGTACGTGGAGATACTTCTATTGATGATAAAGGAGCAGGTATGTAAATATTTTTTGGAACAACTAACTATCTACCAATTGACGACCAATTGGCTCAGTGGCGGGGCTTTCCATTAGTCGCTTCTTGCCCTCGTGGGAATCAGGACGTGACGGGTGGCGAACCACGTCGCCGTCATTTGCCAACAAATTAAGTATATTAAAATTCGTCTTAGTGAATCCCATGAGCCGCAAGGGAGGATGGAGATCAGCCCCAGCAGAGCCCCGCATGCTGAGGTAAGGCACCATATTACCCGGGGGAGCTCAATCCCGGGTCGGTCGGCACGCTTGCGACTAAGCTCGCCCCTCCGCCGATCCATTTTATGCATGCAGACTCGGAATAAATATTTATAAATCCATATATATATATTTATTCCGTTGTGAGGATCGAACCCGCGACCATTGACTCCGCGGGTAGAGAGCCACTGAGCCAATTGATTGACGAAAAAAATGTAATTTAGAAATAATAATGATATTTGTTTCTTTTTCATGGGCCTTGTACTATTTTGCTGGAACACCGCAGCTGTCACTTGTGTTGGTGAGAAGCCATGTGTACAGCGTGGGCCTGTGGATATCCAAGGCCGTCGTGACGGAAGCCGCGTTCTGTTTCACGTGTGAGCTGCTGTACGGCCGCTTAAGAAGTGCGCAGGTGGCTGTCATCCTCTTCGCTGACCACCAGACGTGCCGTGAGTGCAATGACTTATTTCATTAATACTCAGTGATATAGGATATTCGATGGTAGAATTTTCAAAAATAAATAATAGAAAAAAATTACAAAGGATATAAATAAAATTTAATAACTTTTACGAAGAGAACTACGGGTTTCAATTTTTTCAAACTATTTCGTATAAATGTCGACCGTCACGTCGTCATAGATCCTTTTAGTGCTGAGATGGATGTCGGGATTCAACACCATCCCCCCTCCCTGTGCCCCTCCCACTCCCATAATGACACTTTCCTTAAAGGTCGGCAACGCTTCCGCAATGCCTATGGCGTTGTGGAAGTCTATGGGCGGGGTTGATTTATTTCCATAAGGAGACATGCCTGCTCGTTTGCCTTCCTATCCTATAAAAAATGATTGTAAATATGTGTGCATATTTTTTTAAATCGGAAAATTACATTTTACCGATTTTTTGTACATGAACAGCAAGTAAGTTGTAAAAAATGTGTCTGTTCTTTTGTCTGAAAAGTTAGGGTATCTTAACTTACTTTGCAGGCAAAGTCAGGCGATTGCTGAAATCCGTACAGCGGCTGCACGGGACGTACTTCAGCGCGATCAGCGCTGGAGGTGTGTTCACGGTCGACGCGGGGCTTCCCCTCCGGCTGTCCGCGCTGGTGGTCAACTATACTATCGTTCTACTGCAGTTTGCTTTCCTGTGATGTGTTTTTGTTTTCTGATGTATAAAAAGTCGTATCCAATGATGATCCAGTGATGATGCTCTCGCCTACAGGGTCAATGGGCGTGGAATCAATTTTTTATGCTATATGAAGGCAAACGAGCAAGCGTGTCACCTGATGATAAACAGTCAACGTCATCAAGCGATTCCTTTGAGAAATGTGTAGGCTTGTTTTTTGAAGGTTTCAATGTCGTATCTATTCAGAAACACCGCTAAGCTTAACAGAAACACCGAGGTAGCTTGTTTTACAGGGTGATGGTGCGTGGAATGAATTTTTGGGAAAAACGCAGTATTACCCATTCGTCGAGATGGTGGGGATAAATCTTTTCTATGTGGCGAGTTGTACGGTAGCGAAATTCATCGGCTGGAAATATTCCGAAATATTTCTCGGAGCACTTGGGATATATACAATAGATAATGTATGTTCTACAGATGTTTATTCTAAGTCTGGTAACACCAATCCGCATTGGACAAGCATTAAAAGAAAGAATATGAGTACTTTATGATTATGGACACACCTTTATTGTTATAAATCAATGTTTAAATTGTATTTCATTAAATTATGTTTATAAAGTAATTATCATTTGTTTTCTATTATGGGGTAGGAAGGCAAACGAGCAGGCATGTCACCTGATGGAAGACAATCAATGCTGCCTATAGGCATCCGCAACGCCATAGGCATTGCGGAAGCGTTAAAAGCGTTTTTTATACCTGAGCAATATTTTTCGCATCAATTTAAAGATTGAGTAGCAGAGAATGCCTTTCGGCATTAAGTTTGTGTGACTACTTGTACGAATAGAAATCACGTCCTAATTCCCACGAGCACGAATATCTGAGAGCCGTTTCGCTACGATGAATGTGAGAGGAAGGATGGATGGAAAGATGGATGAGTGTAGAAGAAGCAGGGAGGGTGTGCCGGGATTGTAGCGGGGACGGATCTGTAGTCTCTGCCAACTCCTATGGGAGATAGGCGTGACGATATGTATGTATGTATAAATATTAATGAAAAACTAATACTATGAAATAAAAAGTTATAGAAAATTATTTCTTTTAACTTGGATTTTATCTTTGTTTTTTTTACACACACACACACACACATCACATATATTCTAATAAATGACATTGCTGCAAAGAGATTGTTGTACCGAATCGGCTAGAACAACACCGCAAATTATTTGACGTTATGTGACATCATAAAATATTAGCTTTTTAATTTCCAATACTAGACATACATACATATATTATACACCATAGTGATACATTGATAAATGTATCACTAATGTATTAAAACTTTGTATTTGAATATAATAAAACATTTTGTGTTATATTACTTCTTTTTACGTTCGTAATTTTAAAACTTAAAAAAGAAATAAATTGTTTTATAACAACAAAAGGATTAGTTCCACTGACATCTTTCTAATCTAATAGACATGTCACCTGTCCGGCTTAACAAATTAAGGTGGGATTTAAAATGTAAAGTGAGAAGTGGAGTTCACTAATATAAAATATTAAATGTAATATTACAATATAATTAAAATATGTAATTAATATAAAATGTAAGTATATTAATAAATCAATTTCATTTGGAAGAGTTTACATTACATCGAAGATATAAACCCTTAAAGATCCCGTGTGTCGCCATAAGCAGTACGGCCGGCTCACAACATATATTATCGATCACCATCAGTAATCACCGGCATAATTAGCGTTATTAAAAACGACCCGTCATCCGCGATGCACGCCATCCATGATCGATCCACATAACCTCTCGTCTGCGTTGCCACCGCGACGCGAGCCAGGTCATCCTACCGCCAAGTGTCGCACGCGCGCAGAGCGGTTGTTAGAACTTGCTTACCATGCTGCGGTCGAATTTTTCCAAAGCTACTTTCTAACGATGTTACGTTCTCAGCGCAGCAGCGCAGTAATAATGACATTAAATTAGTGTGTTTAAATTCAAAATCTAATTAATTTTAGCTTATTTTAATAGTCTTATTGGAAAACAACTGTATCCAACAAGAACTAACCCGCCACGCGATTAGGTTGTGTGGGATGGTCGCGGCGCGGTGCTACAGATGGGGATTTTTCTGAACTGGTGAAGATACAGTTGGGCCTCCGGAACTCGGCCGCTCACCGTACGAAGCGCAGTAGCTAAGATACCACTCAGACGCCGGTTTTCTGCGGGAGTGTGGTACTTCCCCGGGCGAGCCGGCCCATTCATGCTACAGACAAATATTATGATATTCTTGACAAAGTATTCTTTAATATATATATAATGTCATAAACATATGTTTTTTTTATATATATATATATATTATATATATATATATATATATATATATATATATATATATATATATATATATATATATATATATATATATATATATATATATATATATATACATTCACGCCTATGCCCCTTGCAGGAGTTGGCAGTGACCACAGAGCTCCATCCGCTGCCATTCATCGCAGCGAAACAGCTCGTCATTGGTCGCTTTTCGCCCTCGTGAGAATCAGGACGTGACGGGTGGCGAACCACGTCGCCGTCATTTTTCGACAAATTAGGTATATTAAATTCGTCTTAGTGAATACCACGAGCCGCAAGGGAGGATGGAGGTCAGCCCCAGCAGAGCCCTGCATGCTGAGGTAAGGCACCATAGTCCCCGGGGGAGCCCGACCCCGGGACGATCAGCACGCTTGCGACTAGGCTCACCCCTAGCCACGCATCCATTGGCAGGACAGACCGTGGATTGGCGGAGAGGAAGGGAAAGGATAGAGAAGAAAGGAAGGGGCAGGAAAGGAAATGCGGATTGGGGGGGTTACCAGACTCGGAATAAACATTTATAAATCCATATAAATATTTAATCCGATGCCGGGCGAGGGCCCCGCCACTGAGCCAATCGGTCGTCAATAAACATATATATTCTTATTTTATTCATAAATACGTTGATATACAACATTATTATATAAAATTAAACAATATCCATACACACACATATGTCCTACTATCAAAGGCCTATGTAAAAATATACATAAAATAACAATATTTTTATTTTTACTTTTCCTTTTCAATATTTACAAAAATATATTTAAAAAAAATAACTTATATCGTACTGTCTACATAAATAACTATATATCTTTTTATTTAATCCTTTATTATCTACGGTTAACTCATATTTATATATACTTATATTTTTGCTTATAGCTATTAACTTTGTTGATTAATAAAATAATCTATCCTTGCGACGATAATGTATCACCAGCCATCCTATTAGCGATAAGACCGCCATCTGTATGTAATATATTACAATCAATAATTGTATAACTTTATTTTTGGTATACAATAAAGAATATATCTATCTATCTACTGTACGTATAATAACAGGCAACTTCTATTGTCTAACTCTTTGTTCCTCCTTCCTTCTTCAAAAACAGCGTTTGTATCTCATCAGCGGGCAAACCCTTGGTCTCCGGTAGCCACATGTGACTGTACAGGGCTCCGAAGAGACAGATAACGGAGAAGCCGTAGAAAACCGGCCCCAGGCCGAGCATTTCCACTAGCGGATTGAAAATGATGAGCGTCACGAAGTTCATGATCCACATGCATGCCATGGACAAACTGTTACCCAGCCCACGGACCTGTAAAAGACGACTTTAATCATCATGTGATAATATTTAGCAAATTATTAATAAATCGATTAATGAAGTCAGCCGATACTTTGCGGAAATCCCTTACTATATGGACAGTCAAAACTTTTACTTAGGTAAGATCCGCGACTAGCAAAAAATAACAGAAAATTAATAATGTGTGTTTTCTTGCTGAATGAAGTGGATTTACCTGGAATTTAAACTAAAACTCACCGAAAAACGGCCGTCAGCAACTCTCCACCTACCAACCACTATACACAACACCAAACACACTACCACTTTTCCACCTTGTAAATGTCACGTGTTTTGTGAAGAACACGAGGCATCTTCAGGTAAATTCTAGGAAAGATAGTCCTTTTCGGGTGTTTTTTCTGTTATTGTTTGCTTGTCGCGATCTTAGCTAAGTAAAAGTTTTGATTGTCCATATATTAATAAATCATCAGAAGGCTTTAATCGAACTGTAAACTGTAAGCTGAACCTTGTTATAACATAATAATAATAAAAAAATAAGTTCCTTCGGAGAGACTGAGGGCTTTGTCTATACTATGCTAGGCGAAGGTACAAAAACTAACAATGACAACACGGCCGATATATCCCGAGCATGTAACCGTCTGGGAGAGTCACTCAAGTATATTATTTTCTGTTGTTCCCTGCTTTTAAACGGTGAACATTTGCACAGACATAACAAAGTAACCAGAATTGTGCATCAGACGCTTGCCATTAAATACCACTTGTGCAAGCAGGACGTACTTTATTATAAATACAATCTAAAAGTAGTTCTCGGAAACAGTCGTGCTACATTACAGTGGAATCAATCCATTATCACGAATAAATCCATTATCACATATTGTTGCCAATAAGCCTGATATTGTGATAGTGGATAGAACTACACGCGAGACAGTGATAGTGGATATTAGTGTTCCACGTGACGAAAGTCTCATTTCTCATCTCGGAAAAAGACAGACAAATGAAACACATTGAATGTGTACTGAAAGCGTTGTAAGAGTAAATTATGCGATGTTTTATGTTCCATTAAAAAAATTAAATTTTATTACAAATGTCTGAAATAAACATTGCCAATGTACGGATTATATTTATTTACAAAATTAAGCAAACAATCCTGCAGTGACATAGTGCGAGGGTTAAGAGCTGGATGACACATCAGCTGGATGTGTTCACAGCACCTGGACCTTTGGATAATGTTAAACACAACACCGTTGTACCTCTGGCAAGAAGACCTCCGCGGTAAGCACGAAGGGCACGACCGCCGCGCCCAGGTTGTAGATGAAGCAGTAGCAGTAAATGATGAGCGCGGTGAGCCAGTGCGGGCCCCAGCGCAAGTGCAGCTGGGCGCCGAGCGCCAGGTTGCACAGCGCGGAGCCCAGCGACGTCGTCGTCATCAAAAACTGGTGATGAGTAAATTCAGATATTCCACGCTTACAAAATAATAGCATACGTAATCACAGTTGAAAGAAACAAAACTAAAGAGGGATATATCAATATTTCGGAATCATTACGACATTGAAACCTTTAAAAATTAAGTCTACTCATATCTTAAAATTTTAAAATATTTAGTGCTTTATTATCGCAGCCTCAAACTTTCCTTGCGCATTAGAATGCTCCACTGTTACATCTGGCCCGATCTTCTATACGGATGTGAGGCTTGGACGCTATTTTAGAGTTACAGAGTAAGTGACCCTGTATAAATCGTACGCTAGAGACCGAGCCGTCGTCTCGATTCTAGCTACGCCCATCCCCAACACCACATATCCCATAACATATAACTCAAAACAATATAATGTTTCACATGCTCCAAGCGTCTTATGACGTTTCTCTTTTTTACAGTATCTTTTGTTCACAGTATCTTTTTACAATTTCTTTTTTTACAGTATCTTTTGTTCACAGTATCTTTTTACAATTTCTTTTTTTACAGTATCTTTTGTTCACAGTATCTTTTTACAATTTCTTTTTTTACAGTATCTTTTGTTCACAGTATCTTTTTACAATTTCTTTTTTTACAGTATCTTTTGTTCACAGTATCTTTTTACAATTTCTTTTTTTACAGTATCTTTTGTTCACAGTATCTTTTTACAATTTCTTTTTTTACAGTATCTTTTGTTCACAGTATCTTTTTACAATTTCTTTTTTTACAGTATCTTTTGTTCACAGTATCTTTTTACAATTTCTTTTTTTACAGTATCTTTTGTTCACAGTATCTTTTTACAATTTCTTTTTTTACAGTATCTTTTGTTCACAGTATCTTTTTACAATTTCTTTTTTTACAGTATCTTTTTTTGGAAGCAAACAAGCAACCTCATGGAAAGCAATCAACGCCGCTCATAAACATCTTTAATACCATAGGCAATTAAAAATACGCTCCCGAGTGTAGCGGAATCCATTCGCTAATATAGATATATTTTATTCATTTGAAGGCATGATTGAATAATATTATAGAAAATATATTTATACATTGTGTAACCTTCGTCTCCTTCTCCTCTGTTTTGTTTGAAAATATTTCAAACTTTTAAGTAATTAATAAAATTAATTACTTATTCATTATACGTGACCAAGAAAGTAATATTAATCTTTCCAAGATTATATATTTATTTTTTTTTTTTTTTTTTTATATTTATATATATAAAAAAAAAAAAAAAAATATTTAAGCCATATTATTAATATTTACACATCATTTTCGCATCCCTTTAGGTGCGACTCCTCCCAACCACAAGGTATGGGCATCGAAGGAACGGATAGGACCGTAGTCCACAACAAAACTGGCGTACCAGCATAAAGAGGGCTTTGCCCCTTGGTAGTGCGTAAGCACAAACTTTGACCGAAGTCTCGCATGTCCATGCGTGTAAGTGCCATACAGTATACAATTCTGTCCAGCGGCATTTGCCAGGGTAGATGAACGTCACTAAGGTACGACCAACATCATTCGGGTCTACTTGTGCGCCACCTCCCTCCAAGACCATTGCAACTGCAGACACATTTATTGTGTAGTGTGTGATAAAGCATCATCACAATGAACAAGGTCAGCACGGTATTCCGCCGCAGAGCATGCGTCACAAGCTTCCGCTCCCTCTGGGGTGGGGCGTCCAACGTTGCACGGATATACCGCAACTGTGTAAGTTTTCCCCACATCAGTCTCCACTCCCGACTAAAGGTTGACACACATCGCTCCACCAACCATGGTCACGTGCATATAGCCAATAATATAATATATTCAATTTAGCCATCAGGTAGAGTATAACTGACGTTGAGTTGTATGTATTTCGATCAAGTTTGCCTCACCCACCAACAAGTTGCCATAACAAGTTAAGTGGGAAATTTAATGAGGGCTTTACATTCATTCAAATATGTTTGCAAAATAGAGAGGACTGGACAACAGACAGTCTGCAGTTCCGTAATAGAGGAACCCGACTTGTGCAAATCTAAGTCAGTCCGTCAGTCTGTTCGCGGTAAGAGTGCCACACTCAAGCGCAGAAAATAACCATTAAGCCAACGATATGTCCAGCAACCGCTGTCTACAGAATGTTACATAAAGCAACAAGCGTCAATACAACTTATGCCTAAACAACCGTCAACCCATAGGCCTCCATATAACCCAAGCAGACATCTCCACCAATATACCTCCATCGTCTGAAGTCATGGGACACGCTGCTACAGACGCAAGCTCACTCACCGCACCCATCACCAGACACAATATTACAAAAGCAATAAGCGTCTTTGTGACTATCGTATGAGTGGCGCCTCCTCACAACGCATCTCCATAACCCATTCGACTTTGGCAAGTTAAAAAATATGTTGTTACATTTAAACACTACACCAACGTATAGCAGTACAATCACTAAGACGACGACCACCATTGTACGTTCGATAGCGCACCTAAGTGACACCATCCCCATATACAATGACCTTCACTAACATTATAGTGCAACACACTATAATGTTAGTGAAGCTAGAAGATATGTCAGACATACCGAAGTACGTCTAAACACGTTAAACCCAACCAACAGATAGCTACATCAAAGTGCCATGCACTAAGATGCAAACCACCGCCAGCCGGGGTGTGTGCGCTGTCAACGGCAAAATCGTATCTCTACAACCCAACCATCCACAACGACACTCCAATGATATGCTCTAAGACATATCTCTGCGCGGGTCTACGTTTACCGCAGACGTGTGCCCAGGCACTCGGCCATATAACACCATCTCATATTTATCAAGTCCCAAATCCATCCATATATTATATTCTCTTCAACGAGACTTTCTATTATATTGCCTTCATTCATAGACCTTACTAATGTATTTCATATGTGAGACTTCCATACAGTACTATTGTACGTAAGTATGTCAGGCGGCACTTAGCTTCCCGACTTCATATTTATATATTATAATCTCTTTATTGAGATTTTCTATTATATTGCCTTTATTTATAGACCTTTCTAATGTATTTCATATGTGTGACTCTCATACAGTATCATTGTACTTAAGTGTGTCCGGCCGCACTTGGCTACCAGACTCTATACATACGCGAGGCGGCTGGTATGCGTCTCCGCGTCGGTGTCTTGTATGAAAATTTCGACCTTCTCAGATTTTAATGATATTTTTTATGTACATTATACTACTCATCCATAAGCCCAATAAATTATTATTTTAATTCTAGCTTGTATAGTTTTTGAGTTATTAATAAAATAAGGTTCATGCGATACATGAACTGTTTACAACTTAATGCCATATAAAATATTATATGAATGATTTAAAACTTTATTTTATATATAAAATTATGCGTGAACGTTATTTTCACTTGATAATTATTGTTTAATTTTACCTTTAAATGAATTTTATTGTATTTTTAAATATTTTATAAGTCCTTTATATATGACTTATATTTCGTATTTATGATTTTTACCAAGCTTGATATTTGATTACTTTATGTTCCTATATGGGTTTTATTGACTTCATATATGATGTTTATTATATTATTTGCTTATAAATTTTATTTATAGGTGTTTTAAGTTAATAATGAAGATCTCTGGCTCGTCACAATTGGTTTCATATTTTGTTTATCGTTTATAAAATAAATGTTTAAATGTTCATTTGGTACACATAACCCACCTTTCTTCCGAATTTGTCGAGCACGAGCGCGCACACCAGACTCGCGACCAAGTAGTCGACGGCCAGCAGTATGGCGCAGAGATTCGGCGGAAGCGAGGGCGTTGCCTCGCGGAACAGCGGCTCCGCGTACACCTGCAGCACTATGGAGCCCATCAGTATCGACAGCGACATGGAGACCAGCACCGCCGTCAGCGCGCGCCTGGAGGACTCCGACCTCACTGCGACAACAACAACTCATATAGCTAAAACAATCGCATAGATTATCTAGATATTACAAATAACATTAATTGATTTCGTTTTTTTATTCATATGGAATATATTTTTCAATAATAAAATATTATAATTATTTTCATACATATATACATACATATCCTCACGCCTGTCTCCCTGTAGGGGTAGGCAGACACCACAGATCTCCATCCGCTACGATCCCGACACACCTTCCTTGCTTTCTTCACACTCATCCATCTTTTCATCCACCCTTTCTCTCACATTCATCGTAGCGAAACGGCTCTCCGTTGGTAGCTTCTCGCCCTCGTGGGAATCAGGACGTGACGGGTGGCGAACCACGTCACCGTCATCTTTGACGAATTTGGTATATTAAGATTCGTCATAGTGAATCCCACAAGGCGCACGAGAAGATAGAGATCAGCCCCAGCAGAACTTCGCATGCTGAGGTAAGGCACCATAGTACCCGGAGGAGCCCGATCCCGGGAGCATTGGCACGCGATTAAGCTCGCCCCTAACCACGGATCTATAATAAGGCAGACCGTGGATTGGTGGAGAAGAAGGGAAAAGGCAGGGAAAGAAAAGATATATTTAGACAGGACGATCGCGATATGATACTACCGCAACGGAAGACGAGAAGTGATACTGCAGTAGCTCAGGAGGCCGGGGTCGCGTACCCGTGTACCAATACCATAAATACCGAATAAGCGGCTAGAAAAACATAGTCCCTTATATAATAATTATTTTCATATTTTCAAGAATAAAAATTCTTATTCTCAATTTTCGCGTTTCTTTAGGCCCATATATCTATCATATAATTGGCATCCTCAGGTGTAGTAGACGATACAAAAGTGAAAAAAGACAGTTTCTACAGTATTTCTACTACAGATAATTACTTTTTTGATAATTGCAGGACTTTTTTTAGCTTTAAAAGTTGGATCGAATGTATGTAATAGATGAATCAATATGTATGTATAATTTAATGACAATGTAACAGTTTATTAATAACGACTTATGTATTTAGATTTATTATGTATATATATATATATATATATATATATATATATATATATAGTTTATGTAGAGTTGACATTATAAACAAATAATTAATGAAATTTGTACGCCATAAGCGGCAATGTGATGGAGCTTTTAAACGTCTTTTTTCATCTTGTTACACCTCACATTATGCAAATAAATAATTATTAATATTGGAGGCGTTTGCGGAAATCCATTACAAAGAAGGATGGATGAAAAAATAATATTGTGTGTTTGCGAAAAAGTATATCGGGAACTATAATCTACGTTGACAACGTCAAACACACAATACCACTTTTCAGCACAAACACAGCGCGTTTCTCCTCCACACAAGACATCTTCAAGTGGGATAGACTCTACGAAAATTAACGCGTACGTGTACACGTATGTCCATTACATCACCAATGATTGATCTGCAAATGAGAGAACTTACCCAAAAATCTCCATTGTGATTCTTTCTTAAGCGCAGCCGTCCCTTGGGGTTCGCTCAGCAAATGTTTCATGACGGTCGGATCTGAAACACAATTTATCGCCTTGCATT
This sequence comes from Baronia brevicornis, assembly GCA_031353405.1. Lineage (NCBI taxonomy): Eukaryota > Metazoa > Arthropoda > Insecta > Lepidoptera > Papilionidae > Baronia > Baronia brevicornis. The sequence continues at coordinate 100,385 of JASFAT010000418.1, read as the reverse complement.
TAACTTATTCACATGATATCACTCCGTGCCCATTGCTACAGCTCGTTTGCACTGACAAATGTGTAAGCCTACACTCAATGGCATTGCATCATAAATTACAGTAAAATGTCTGAAATAAACAATGATATTCGATGTAGATGTCTGAAGGTGCACTACAGTAGATGTGAAGCGGCGATAGCTCAGTCGCTAAGGACCAGACTTACGATGTGACGTCGTGAGTTCGTATCCTCCGTTGGACTATTGCTATGAAATTGAAATTCTTTCACACTTTGACATCTGAAATTACGATTTTTATTTTTATTTGCCAAATATCTGTTAACAATCTAGAACAATCTTATTCAAACACTCTTTCGTACTGTGGTTATTTTTGGGGAAGAAATGGCAAAAGAAACATTGCTGATATTGTATTGTTTATCCTCTTTCCAGTACATATTTGTTTTGCACTATATATGTTAGTAATGATTCGTCGGTCGACTTTAGAGCCTAATTATATCATATATGCATCCAATTCTAGCACATGTACAAATTTATTAGTTGCGTTGGAGTGGCTAACAAGAATTAAAGGACTAATATTAAGAACAACATACAAAAAATAACCTACAATTATTTTAAAGACAACTACAGTATTTAATAGAAGCAAGAACAGAAACGCAACGCCTTCCAAACCTGAAGAGCAAACTGCTGTCGAACTCTTTTTGTTTTTTATTTTATGGGAAGACAAACGAGCAGGCGCCTCATCTGATGGAAAGCAACTAAAGTAATTTTTTTTAAAATTAAAAATATATACACAAAGATGATCTAATTGTCTCCTCCAGAAATAAGGAGGTTCCATACGTAGCTAACAGTGCGAACTATATGAATCGTAAAAAAAATCGGAGGCACTTAAAACTGTGAGACTTCAAACTAATCGTAATAATGTTATTATTATATTATATTACTATATTATATTATATTATATGCTGCTATTTCTATATTATGTTGTTGACGCGACTCACAAAACTTTATCCATCCATGAAGCGTCCAACGCACACACATACAATAGGGTATATACATTGTGTTGGCATGATGCGTGTATGTAGGCAGCTGCGCGCGCATTAACTCTGTTTAAAGTATATCTATAGCATAACTCATAGCTATAGATATACCTTAAGCATTAGCATGATGCTGACGCGAACCCATAGATTTTTTCCCTACTCATAGTCGTGAAACGAGGCTGTGGCGTCTGTACACACCACATTGTTTTTAGTGTGGCAACATTGTACACCCAGTGCCTCGTCCACTTCTCCGTCCGCTCGAATAGCGACGACACGCATCATATTTGTTCCGCGCAATTTCAATATAACTATTGTTTACAATTTATATAACCACTATGTACAATTTAATGTGTCCGTGTTAGTAATTCTATGTACAAGTAATAAATCGAAAGTTTGCAAGTGAATCTGGATTTATTTTAACTTCAACTCGAAGCCTCAATACGTCTTCATTGGTGACCCCGACGTGATCTGAACAAGCATCGAGTTCTACGAACGGAGCCTTAGCTTGCGGAGGCCGCAAGACCAGCCGGTATTCGCATCACTCATCCACACATCGCATCACACGTGGACTTTGAGGTTGTACAAACTTTCGCATTTATACACATAGTCGGACGCCATCTTGTCGAGTCGCCCAAACCGCACCGCAAGCGCATCTTTGGCCGGGCGGCCATTGTTAAGTGAGTGAACGAACAAAGACAGACTGCGGAGCGTTAAACCTATACTTATTTTTGGTGCATTGTGTTACGTGTTCGCGTTTTAGATTTTGACTTTCTGTTTTTGAATTTTAAAAATTTTGGACTGAAAGCGGTTTCAACTTAACCACTAAAATAGTGCTGTACTGAACATTTTAGTCATAGCTATTTTAATTTTTTAAGTTTAGTGTGCGCACCTGTGTTATCAATTGTATCTTTTTATTGTTATACAGTCTCATTTAAGTTAAGCCATTGTGTGTAATATTTCAACCAAAATTAATTTTACCTAAGTATTGTATATTAGCTTTATTAACTAACTTTTCTGTAAACAAAAATGGCTGTAAGTGATAACGGTAGGCAATCCCCTATGCAAAACGACGTAAGAGACCTTAAGCAACAGGTAGCCGAATTGAACCGCATGTTAGCCTCCTTAGTAAGTGACAGTGGCCGTTTTAGAAGTCAGTCACATGGCCGCAGTCACAGTAGACATCGCACACGCAACCGCTCTCGCTCCCGCCCTCGAGATGACCAGGTATGTTGGTACCATGACCGGTTTGCACTCAAGGCTCAGAAGTGCACACAGCCCTGCAACTGGTCTACATCAGCAGCGGGAAACGCGAACAGCGGTCGGTAGTGGCGAGTACCGATCGCCCCCCTCTCTTAGTCGCCGACTTTTTATAGTGGACCGGTACACCAACGTGCAATACCTCGTTGATACCGGTTCAGATATCTGCTGTTTTCCCCGGCGACTTACTAAGGGACGTCAACTCTGCACCTACGAGCTCAGCGCAGCTAACGGCACGGCTATACAAACTTATGGCACCGTTTTTTTAAATTTAAATCTGGGGCTGCGCCGTAATTTTAAATGGAACTTCGTCATAGCCGACGTTAACACTGCAATCATTGGTTCAGATTTTTTAAGCCATTACAATCTCCTTCCAGATTGCAGACACGAGCGGCTCATAGATGGCACCACCAAGCTGTCGGTCAAGGCGAACACCGCGCAAACTACCCAGGACAGCATCAAGGCCGTAACCTGTGGGGACTCACCGTATGCTTCATTGCTCGCTGAGTTCCCCGTCATCACGCGCCCTCCTGGGATCGACAGAGTGATCAAACACTCCACGGTCCACTACATCAACACGACCGATGGACCTCCTGTCACCTGTCGTCCGCGACGCCTGGCTGCCGACAAGCTTCGCATCGCTCAAAAAGAGTTTGATGCCATGGTGCAGTCCGGTACTGCTCGCCCATCTAGCAGCTCGTGGTCGTCGCCTCTGCACCTCGCCCCCAAGAAAGATGCGACATGGCGACCGTGCGGCGACTACAGAGCTCTCAACGCCCGCACCATTCCAGACAGGTACCCAGTCCGTCATATAGGAGATTTCTCGCAGAACCTGGCTGGATCCACTGTCTTCAGCACGATAGACCTGGTGAAGGCCTACCAGCAGATTCCTGTCAACAACAGCGACATTGGTAAGACAGCCATCATCACACCTTTTGGGCTGTTTGAGTTCCCTTATATGACGTATGGGCTGAGGAACTCTGGGCAAACCTTCCAGAGGTTCATCGACGAGGTGGTGCGAGGCCTTGACTTCTGTTTCGCGTACGTGGATGACATCCTCGTCCACTCCGCGGACAGTACCCAACATGCCCAGCACCTGCGAATTATTTTCGAGCGGCTTTGCCAGTACGGGGTAATTATAAATCCAGCAAAGTGCGTCTTCGGTGCATCTGGAGTATCGTTCTTGGGATACCGCATCAGCGCAGCAGGCACACGCCCACCCGAAGACCGCATCCAGGCACTTTGTGACTTCCCCCGCCCAAGACCGTTCAAGGAATGCGCAGATTTCTGGGCATGATAAACTTTTACCGTAGATATTTACCTAACGCTGCTAAATTCCAGGCACCCCTGATAGACGCCGTTGCTTCCACGCACAGCAAAGGTGCAAAACCTTTCCCGTGGACGCCGGAACTGGAGCAGAGTTTTGACGCCTGCAAGAAGAGCCTCTCATCAGCCACTATGCTGTCCCATCCTGACAGCAGCGCACGGCTGGGCCTCTTCACTGATGCGTCTGGCACTCATATCGGCTCCTGTCTTCAACAGCGCCGGACAGACAGCGACAGTTGGGAACCGCTGGCATACTTCAGTCGGAAGCTGACTTCAAAGCAGACCGAGTGGCCAACATATTATAGGGAACTTCTCGCTGTCTATGAAAGCGTACAGCACTTCAGGCACATATTAGAAGTACAACATGTAACGATCTACACAGATCATAAGCCCCTAATCTATGCTTTCATACAGCGGCGAGAGAAGCTTCCGCCACCGCAACTCAATCAGCTCAGCTTCATAAGCCAGTTCACGACTGACATTGTGCACATAAAGGGTGAGGACAACATAGTAGCTGACGCTTTGTCCCGTGTGGAGGCACTATCTCTCACGGACGATTACGCTGCTCTTGCGCAAGCTCAAGCTGTCGATGAGGAGCTTGAAAAATTGCGTACCAATTCCTCACTAAAACTTGCTTCTGTTTACATTCCAGGTACCGACATACAGGTTACGTGCGACACATCCACGGGCAAGCCGAGACCATACCTGCCGGCATCATTCCGCCGAAATGCATTCCTGAGGCTCCACAACCTCAGCCACCCTAGCGCGCGTACAACCGCACGCCTGGTAGCTGATCGCTACGTCTGGCCTCTCCTACGCAAGGATTGCAGCTCTTGGGCGCGCTCTTGTATCGCGTGCCAACGCAGTAAGGTCTCTCGGCACATTTCATCCCCGGTTGGTAACTTTTCAAGCACGTCTGCACGTTTCCAGCATGTCCACTTGGATATCATCGGCCCACTTCCGTCGTCGAACAACTTCACCTACTGTCTTACTGCGATCGACAGATTCTCGCGGTGGGCAGAGGTCTGGCCGATGTCAGGTATCACAGCAGAGGAAGTTGCAGACACCTTCGTTAATGGTTGGATCTCGCGCTTTGGTGTCCCGCTCATCGTTACTACCGATAGAGGGCGCCAGTTCGAGTCCACATTGTTCTCCCGTCTGTTGCAGGTCTGCGCCACGAGGCGTATCCGGACGACAAGCTACCATCCACAAGCCAATGGTATGGTAGAGCGTCTCCACAGGCAGCTAAAAGCAGCTTTAATGTGCCACGCCGAGACGTGGAGCAAAGCTCTACCACTTGTCCTGCTAGGCATCCGGACAGCGGTAAAAGAAGACCTGCAATGTTCTGCGGCAGAAATTGTGTACGGCGAACCCCTGCGGCTTCCCGGAGAGTTCGTCCTTACACCCGCGCCAGACGAAAACAACTTTGACGGCACGCACGATTTCGTAGCCCACCTACGAGCGAAGATGGCCGCTCTACGCCCCGTCCCCGCTTCGAGACACTCTCAGCGAACGACATTTGTCTTCAAAGACCTGTCTTCGGCGACTCACGTGTTTCTGAGGGACGACACAGTGCGACGGCCACTTCAAGCACCATACACAGGACCCTACAAAATCCTGGCTCGTACATCCTAAGACGCTAACGGTTGATATTGGTGGCAAGAAGCACGAGGTAAGCATTGACCGCGTCAAGCCAGCGCATCTGGAGGTGGAGCAACAGGCTCCCTCCACCATGGCACCAGCGTCAACACCTGCTTCGTATCCTGCGTCTCCTCTCGCAAAAACTACGATAGAGGATCGTGCACCTGAGCCATCATCTTCATCATCAACCACCCCTACCCCTCCTGCCCCCGTTATCACTCGCTCCGGTCGCAGAGTTAGATTCCGCGACGTTCTAGATATATAAGTTAGTGATAAGTTGTAAATACTATTAAGGCAGGTCTCTAGTTTAAGGCACTTTGTAAAAATTCTTTTTTTATATAGCTTTATTTTCTACCCAGGGGGGTGATGTGGCGTCTGTACACACCACATTGTTTTTAGTGTGGCAACATTGTACACCCAGTGCCTCGTCCACTTCTCCGTCCGCTCGAATAGCGACGACACGCATCATATTTGTTCCGCGCAATTTCAATATAACTATTGTTTACAATTTATATAACCACTATGTACAATTTAATGTGTCCGTGTTAGTAATTCTATGTACAAGTAATAAATCGAAAGTTTGCAAGTGAATCTGGATTTATTTTAACTTCAACTCGAAGCCTCAATACGTCTTCAAGGCTATAGAAGCTTTCACTACAAAATATGTTGAGTTAAATATAGTTAGTCTTTAAACTGGTGTAACAATAGCATTTACATATAAAATATTATATCACCCTTAATAATGATTACATAACAAATGATTTTCAATAAACTCAACAATTGCAATCAACTCTCTACGACAATCAGACGTTCGACAAACTAAATATTATCTTCCTCATGTCGGAGACACACATTCAAAACGCTCGATCCAAAGCGGCCTTCGTCTTAGGTCGTCTTCACCCTTTAATTAACGCCCGCAGCAAACTGTCCCTCAGACACAAGCTGCTTCTTTACAAAACATGCGTCCGGCCAATCATTTCCTACGCAAGTGTCGCCTTCGCGCACGTGCATAAAAGAAAAATAAATAAACTTCAAGTGATACAAAATCGCTTCATTCGTCGAGCCACCGGTGCTCAGTGGTTCCAGCGCAATATTGACCTCCACTGCGACCTTAACTTGCCGAGCGTCAAACAACACTTTAAAACACTCTCTAAGAAACATTTTGAGAGATCCGAATCCCATCCGAATCCACTGGTGGTACAATCGGTAAATTATTCACCCGATTTAAACGCGCGCCCGAAAAGACGACGCCCGCGTAACGTGTTACACGATCCGGACGACGAAACAGCGTCGTTCGGATCCACTCACGACACCAACACTCACACGCACCCCGGCCCTAGCCGAGCACGTAGAGTAGGGAACACTTCTACACCGGCCGCTTACACGAGATTCTCTCACGTACCCGGTCGGTTTTCACCCCCTAGACCTTAGGGTCTATGGGACTAATAGGGACTATAGTTACTAAAGTTCAGAGTCGTGCAACGCGGCTACTAGAAGCTTTCACTAGTAAAATCATGTTGAGTTAAATATAGTTAGTCTTCAACACTGGTGTAACCAATACGCGACTTACGATATCAATATATTATATCAGCCCTTAGTACATGATTACATAACAAATGATTTTCAATAAACTCAAAAATTGTAATCGACTCTCTACGACAATCAGACGTTCGACAAACTAAATATTATCTTCCTCATGTCGGAGACGCAAAAATAACTTTAAATCATTGTATTGTTTTATTAAGTTTGTTTTCAGCGCCGATTCACAATTACTTGCTTTGATTCTATTATTTAATGACTGCGATCGTGGTTTGGTTTGTACGCATAACTACAATATATCCCGCATCTACACGCTTCATGTTTATCATCAAACAGCTTCAGCAAACATCCACTATGTTTATCTTCATAAATTTAATCTTGCACTAAGTATTCTCTAACGTAATCCCGTTACATTCTTATCAAATTGCTTTAAAATCCTAATATAATATAAAACAATATTAGATATGCAGAAGAGAGTTACCTTTCTCACCTGCCAGCATCTGGTCTATTTTAGGGTCCAGTTGCAGTTTTATCTTAGCTATTTCTATTTCCACCTCTCTAGAATTTGCAGAGACACATCTATAAAACGCTATGGATTCGGCTGCCTCCTGAAATAATTCACTATTATATTAGGTTGGGGAAAAAGAAATCCATTATTTTTAAGTGAAATTCAAAACTTTATTTAAGATGTTTCGGATTGTCCGATTTGGGTCAAATATGCACCGTTTTATTGTACAATTTGTTGTTATTTTAAAGGTAGTTTCAAAGTTCCTATCTGATAGAAGTTTTGGTCTTTATTGTCGAAAAACTCTAGTAATCTATTTTTACAATCTTCCCTTGAACGCAATTTCTTATCACTCTGGAAATTTTGTAATGCGAGAAAAAGATTGTAATCGCTTGGTGCGAGGTCCGGACTAAATGGTGGATGCATTAAAACCTCCCAACCAAGCTCCCGGAGTTTCTGGCGAGTCACTTCAGACGTGGGTAGCTTTGCAATCGCCAGCTTTAAACGGTCCAGTTTTGACAGTTGGGATTTGAATTTATTTTTAATAAAAAACGGCAAAAGAATTTTTTTGGTGTGAAATGACACCTTGACACCGAGCATAAACTTGAGATTGTTTGATCAATACTTTATGGGATATCGTTCACAACAGCCGTCTACCGATCAAATAATGGATTGCTTTTTCTCCGACCTACTTCAGTGAAACACATCGGTCATTGCCTATTGCAACACTAACACTTGTAGTGCACTTCAGTTACCGTTTCAACCTGTCCTGATGATCGTGTCTAAAAATATTCTATAACTTAATTTTATTAAAACAAACCAGGAGTACGTTTATTGTTACATTTTATATGAAATTTAAATGAGTATAACGATGTAGATTAATAATATTAATAATTCTTTATTTGCATGACGTGAGGTGTAACGAGATGAGACGAGGTACAAAAGTTTTGACGCATTGCCACTTATGGCGGCATTTATATTATATATTATTATATTATATACTATTAAAAATAACTAAAATAATTATTACGGATCTAAATACATACCTAAACTATTATAATATCACTTTTGTTTATCTATTACATACATTTGATCGATTTTTTAAAGTAAAAAAGTCCTTAATATCATAAATTTTGACATCTATTAGCCATTCGTGTAGCCTTTTTTAAATAATGTGTACAATTGTTTTAATTCATTCAATACACATGAAGAGGCTGCTTATATCATATAGCTTATACGGAGTCTTATATTATAGTATTATATTATTTCATATATTTATATATTTTCAACATCTATCATCAGTTGACATAAAACATATCATCCCCACTGATGGTTATATAACAAGTGATATTTAATAATATTAAAAATTGCAATTAACTTTAGTAAGACAGGTTAGTGATTAGATGTAAAGAAATAATCATAATCTATTTTATTTTCCTTTTACGTCGACCTATTGGCTCAGTGGCGGGACCCGCGTCTACGGATTCAATGGTCGCGGGTTCGATCCCGCATCGGAATAAATATATGTATGGCCTGCAGATATTTATTCCGAGTCTGATTACCCCGCCAATCTGCATTGGACAAGCTTGGAGGGTTAATGTCCGTTCCTTCGGAAATGAAGAGACCCATTGTCCTTTAATTTAGGCATTTCAGACAATATTTTGAAACATGTCTAACTAGCCGATTATGCCTATACTCTATTGTAATGCATTTCGTCAAAATCCTAAAAGTCTTTTTTAGAAATTATTAAAAGTTTTTTTGGAAATTTGATAAAACGACAAACATCTATCAGATCATTTCACATAATCAAGTTACTTGGTTTTTATTCGATCTGGCAAATATAAACACGCACCTGATCCTGACCAGTTTGCACCAGAAACACGGGCGACTCCTTCAAAAGAAGGAGCAGCACCATGTACAGAATGGATAGCGCCAAGTGTGCGTACGCCACTTGGTGATACGTGAGGTGGCCACCCAAAACATATGAGACCAACAGACCGACGAAGAACCCGGACACTGTGGTAGAAGACAGTCCCCCGCGGATGGAGTCGTGCGATATCTCCCCTATGTACACTGAAGATACCGCTTGTCCGGCCGCTCCGAACCCCCCGAGAAACACTGCAGCCAGCACTAGGGGTGGCCAACGCGTCACTGAGATGATTACCCAGGAGACCTAGATAAAAGAATTGATATTTCATTAGCTTTCTAGTGAAACTTATGCAGCCAGATTTAATATCGAAATATCTATAAAGGTACGAACATATAAATGTCACACAATCTAAACCCAAAATGATAATGTTGACATTACCCATAGCCCATGGCAATCTGATGCTGGAAATTACAGAATGATCATTTGTATAATATAACATCGACGATCAATTGGCTCAGTGGCGGGGCCCTCCGCCCGCGGAGTCAATGGTCGCGAGTTCGATCCCCGCATCGCATAAATATATGTATGGATTACAAATATTTATTCCGAGTCTGGCAACCCCGCCAATCCCCATTGGACAAGCGTGGTGGGTTTAACGTCCGTTCCTCCAGAAATGGAGAGACCCGTGCTCAGCAGTGGGACATAATTAACTATATTGTGATCGGCGTCGTGACCATTTATATTATATATATAATGAAATTCATAAACCTAATATATTAAAAAATGACGGCGACACGGTTCGCCACCCGTCACGTCCTGATTCCCACGAGGGCGAGAAGCGACTTACGGAGAGCCGTTTCGCTACGATGAATATGAGAGGAAGAATAGATGAAAAGATGTACTATCGAGTACACCTAGCTTCTTAGAGGCCAAATTGCCCTTATCTCCCAGGTGCCAATATGATATAGAAGTCACAAGAATATATATTGAGTGAACACTTACCACAAATGGGAGCCCGTACATGATGGCGCTGTACTTCCTGCCGAACCTGTTGACGGCGTACCCGCAGGAGGGCGTGGCGACCAGCGCCCCCACGTTGGTGAGGCTGCCCAGCAGGGAGATCTGGGCGGTGGACATGGGTGCCGACAGCACCGTGCTGTTGGACGCGAACATCTCCACCGTGTAGGACGGCCATGCGTACACGAAGCCAGTCAGCGTCGTCAGGTAAGCGACTGGTGGTAGACATATATGAACGGTAAAAAACAGAAACAGTGTATTAGATCACACTATTTCTACACATGGGTAAAGAGGCATTTGAATGATAGTGAATTGCTTGATGCAGTCATCCTGACTGGTAGATTATCCTTACTGGCTGCCCCGGAAGAAGTCATTTAAATTATTTATACCACCGCCACCAGGCAATATCAAAATCACCAGCTTTTTGAAAGTTTTGTTTGTTGGAAAACCGATAAGAGTTGAAGTAAACCAGTGCAGTGGAGACCACATGTTGGCAAATGTGGTGTGGGAACCTCGTCCAAAAGGAGTAAAGATTCGCACCACCAACAGCAGCCCACTGCTGGGAATAGGGCACGCCACCTGGCCTGCTCTGTCATTTAACGCCACATAAAAATCTGTACGACGACCGATTGGCTCAGTGGCGCGGCCCTCCGCCCACGGAGTCAATGGTCGCGGGTTCGATTCCCGCATCGGAATAAATATTTATATGAATTTTTAAATGTTTATTTCGAGTCTGGTAACCCCCCCCAATCCCCATTTCCTTTCCTGCCCCTTCCTTTCTTCTCTATCCTTTCCCTTCCTCTCCGCCAATCCACGGTCTGCCGTGCCAATGGATGCGTGGCTAGGGGCGAGCCTAGTCGTAAGCGTGTCGATCGTCCCGGGGTCGGGCTCCCCCGGGGACTATGGTGCCTTACCTCAGCATGCAGGGCTCTGCTGGGGCTGACCTCCATTCTCCCTTGCGGCTCGTAGGATTCACTAAAGACGAATTTAATATACCTAATTTGTCGAAAATGACGGCGACGTGGTTCGCCACCCGTCACGTCTCGATTCTCACGAGGGCGAAAAGCGACCAATGACGAGCCGTTTCGCTGCAATGAATGGCAGCGGATGGAGCTCTGTGGTCTCTGCCAACCCCTGCAGGTGATAGGCGTGAATATATAAATATATATATATATATATATATATATATATATATATATATATATATATATATATATATATATATATATATATATATATATATATATATATATATATATATATATATATATATATATATATATATATATATATATTATATATATATATATTATATAAATCTGTATCTTGTTCTATTTATTGTTTTAATCGTTTCTTACTCTAAGCACAATTTGTAATCGTTCTTTTTTAGTATCATCACCAATACTGTTGTACCAGTCCAGAATAGGGGCCTGAATTTTGTGCCTGGACCCATAAGTCTTAGATATGTCAAATAATATTGCAATATGTTATCAGAAAAAAATGGGTCTAATTGTCTGAGTCTCACAGCTATACGACCAATAGAACATTTTGTACAGCGTTGAAACTATTTTTGAGTGATCAGATACAATTTTTTTCAGAAATCTTAATAGTCTTTTTTGGTCTGGTGGTTCTTTATTAATTTATTATTTCTTATTTTGCGATTTACTAAGTCTTCGCTTTTTTGTAATTTATAATATTATATTTAAGCACGCTTACACAAATCTTAAGTTTTTTCTTGTTGTGATTGTAGACGAGAGAATTCAAAGTGTAAAGTTAAACCTTCCTGTTGTGTTACACACACATTGTGAAACGAAGTTCAGGTAAATCATATTGCAATACTTTAAAGTTTAATATAATATTGATTTTTTTCTGACTTAATTGATATGTATCGTTAAATTACGACCAAAATTACATAAATATAATATATATATATATATATATATATATATATATATATATATATATATATATATATATATATATATATATATATATATATAGTATATACATATATTTCTGTAAAGTTTCATCCAAATCCGACCAATAGATTTTTCTTGAAAGAGTAACAAACATACATCCATACTCACAAACTTTCGCATTTATAATAATAGTAGGACTAGTAGGATTACGTCGAATACATCGACCACTAACTTGCCAATGTACACATCGTTTGCACCAAGATCGCCAACGGCTTCACTCTCTCCGCCTGCGCCTGCGCCTGCGCAGCGCGTACCTCGTCTGTCATCCCGCACATGTCCGCAACTCAATAATACAGTTAACAACAACCAATGTTATATGTATTAAGAGTATAAATACTTGGCTTTATAATCGGTGATATCATTTTACAATGAAAGATTATGTGAATGGCAAGCAAAGACGTTTTATTGACACTTTGATAATAACAACTTATTCAATGTAACGGAGTCAGCGAGTGGTAACTTGTCTGTCGGTGTATAAATATCGCTGACATATAGAAGTAATAAAGATAGGTACAATTTGTACCTCCGTAGCAACTGCCGGGCAGAGTGGCGATGCCTTTGAATAGTCTCAAAAACGCTTTACATGGCCAACATTTAAAGGAGAGGCTTTCTAATATATAAATATAAGGATGCTGTTATTAATATTGTGATGTTAATTTATCGAAAGATGTAGTAATATAGGCATAGTATTTTATGGCGTTATTGAATAGGAAAGCCATACTGGGCAACATTTGTGCAATACATATCAGTACATGGTAACAATACGCCTGTTACATCGCTCTCTGCCTGTGCTCGCTGTGTCAGATGCACATATACTACCGCCCTTATCACTTTAATCAAGAAATCTTTGGATTGCTCCCGTCCGAGTGTAGCGGGGGACGTGTGCAGATGGGCGAGTGATACACATAATAAAATTAGTTTTTAACAAATATTACTTTTGATTGTTTTATTTAAACTTAACCTAAGGCACAATGAGAGCATGAACTGATGCAACGAGAGCTAGTACCAACGATATAGAATGAAGTAATAATCTAACATATTTGTGGTGACTGAACGTTTTTTGAAGTGACAAATTCTATAGCCACGTTACACGACTCTGGGTAGGCAAAACATTTATGGCGTCGCGTCAGCAACATGCCAATGTTTAAGGTAAATATATTATTAAAATATTAAAATCAATTTTATATTAATTTTTTATTAAAAGTATTATTAATTAATATTATTATTATAAATAATTTACTTACTATTTATGTATTATGAAGACGACAATTTTTATTTACTTATATAATTTATGTAATATTACAATTAGTTTGAAATTACAAAATACAGTTTTAAATTTTCCCTTCTGTCGGCAGTCCTCATGACTGCTTCCGATTTTTTTTTCAGCTAATATATGTCCCACACCTCAGCACGAGCCTCGCCATTTCTGGAGGAACGGACATTAACCCACCACGCTTGTCCAATGCAGATTGGCGGAGTTACCAGACTCGCAATAAATATCCGTAGGCCGTACATATATTTATTCCGATGCGAGGATCGAACCTGCGACCATTGAGTCTGTGGCCGGTGAGCCCCGTCACTTAGCCAATCGGTCGTAATAAACTAACTTATAAAACTATAGCAGCTAACATATTGGGGTGGTAGGAATATGGAATAATAAAATACAATTCACCAATTGGTGAAAATATGAAGAAAAAGTCATGATTTTTTACATAATGATAATTCAAAAAGAATCGCCAAATTATCATTATAGTTGTAAAGTGACTAAAATCATTACGGCATCTTCTTCGTGATTTCTTCTCTAACAAATTAATAAGCGTCTCAAGTTTCCATGCGGTCTCCGTATTGGCGCGAAGTTCTTTCACATTATTTTTCTTTCGATTCCTGACCTCGCGCTGGCCCTCACCGAGTAGAGGAGCGTCCCCCGGGTGGTGGATTGGGGACCGGTCGGTAGCACAGCATAGTTACACCACTCGGCTAAGTTCAGTGGGCTCGCTGGCCCCGTGAGGCTCCCGAGCATTTAGGGGGTTGTGTGGCCCCCCAATCCCCCCACGTAAACGCTATTGTTATCATACAAATAAATGAGAACAAATAAATAAAATTGAACTGTTTATAACACTTGTATGTGAATGTTTACACGTTGATAACTTTTTAGATTTTCAATTCTTTCTCAAATTTTCCTTCTTTTCTTTTCTTTAAAAAGAGCCTTTGTATCCTATCAGCGGACAGACCCTTCGTCTCCGGTAGGCACATGTGGCTGTACAAGGCTCCTAGGAGACTGATAACGGAGAAGCCGTAGAAAACCGGCCCCAGGCCGAGGGCTTCTACCAGCGGATTGAATATGACAAGCGTCACGAAGTACATACTCCACGTGCAGGCCATCGACACAGTGTTGCCCAGACTACGGACCTGAAAGTGAAAACGAAAGATGTATTCATACCTAACCGATCATATTATTGTTAAACCCTTACTGTACTTTAACGAGTGTCTTGTGATGAAAATTTTAGCCCAAACATGAATATGACGAGCCAGGCTCGTGAGTAAAGTACGTAGATAGTCTGATCAAAGAAACATCTAGAGCCTGGGTCGTGATTGAATGTTAGTTTCTATCAGTACGCGACCAGAGTCAGTCATGAGTCTCAGAATTTTCTGTTACAAGTGTTTTCTGTTACAGTGGGTTATATATTGAAATTTAATAGCGTCAAGGCGTATGATTATAGAAGATAGTAGTAAGTTCCGTCGAGCTGAATGGCGCGACGAGAAGTTACGGCTTTATTGTGGTAATACAATAGGCTTCCATTTGTCTCTCCAGCGTGATCGCTTCAGAACTTATAACCTCTACTGATCCCCAAAAGCGTCGCAGGAGTACTTTATTCCATATTAAGCAACACCTGACTCCATTAATCATCAGTAATAAACAAATTAGACCATAAACGCATCAACTGGATGTCTTTACAACAACGTTAACACAACGGGTTATACCTCTGGCAAGAAGACTTCCGCGGTGAGCACGAAGGGCACGACGGCCGCGCCCAGGTTGTAGATGAAGCAGTAGCAGTAGATGATGAGCGCGGTGAGCCAGTGTGGGCCCCAGCGCAGGTGCAGCTGAGCGCCGAGCGCCAGGTTGCACAGCGCGGAGCCCAGCGACGTCGCCGTCATCAGAAACTGGCGACCGATAGATTACTGACAATTTGCATCTAACGAGCCGCATCATGTACCCGCGGCAATTGGGGCTGAAACTTGGAGCAGAAGCAGGTGTTCCTCGAAACTGCTCGCTATACGAATCAATCACGATCAGATTACGATAACACAGACAGAATCTTCTTCTTCTAAGAGTGCCTCTCCGACTTGCGAAGGTTGGCAGCCAATTCAGCACAACTTTCCTCCTCCTTCGCGAGATGCAGCAGTTCTGGAGCACTCACTATCGCGGTCCGCTCCCCTGATATTACGTAGCCAAGACTTTATTTTTCGACTAACTTGTCTTTTGCCCGTGATTTTTCCCATCATGATCAGTCGATGCAATTTGTACCTGTCATGTCTCATGATATGACCCAGGTAAGCAACTTTTCTACCTTTGATGGAATAACGATAAGATTTTAATAGTTGTTTTGTCTCTAGAAATATAAAACAGAATTTGATGGAAACAGTAGCAGACAGTTCCACTGAAATAATGCTTCTACATCCAGCCACCATCGAAAAGTCGATGTACACTGTCCAGTCGGATTGTCAGTAAAGACGTCTACCAACATGACTCAAGCGACACTAATGTACGAGAGGAAAAAAGAATATAGAAAGAAATATATAATCAAAAAGAATATGGAAAGAAATATATAATCAAAAAGGACATGGAAAGAAATATATAATCAAAAAGGACATGGAAAGAAATATATAATCAAAATGAATATGGAAAGAAATATATAATCAAAAAGGACATGGAAAGAAATATATAATCAAAAAGAATATGGAAAGAAATATATAATCAAAAAGGACATGGAAAGAAATATATAATCAAAAAGAATATGGAAAGAAATATATAATCAAAAAGGACATGGAAAGAAATATATAATCAAAATGAATATGGAAAGAAATATATAATCAAAAAGGACATGGAAAGAAATATATAATCAAAAAGAATATGGAAAGAAATATATAATCAAAAAGAATATGGAAAGAAATATATAATCAAAAAGGACATGGAAAGAAATATATAATCAAAATGAATATGGAAAGAAATATATAATCAAAAAGGACATGGAAAGAAATATATAATCAAAAAGAATATGGAAAGAAATATATAATCAAAAAGGACATGGAAAGAAATATATAATCAAAAAGAATATGGAAAGAAATATATAATCAAAAAGGACATGGAAAGAAATATATAATCAAAAAGAATATGGAAAGAAATATATAATCAAAAAGGACATGGAAAGAAATATATAATCAAAAAGAATATGGAAAGAAATATGTAATCAAAAAGGACATGGAAAGAAATATATAATCAAAAAGGACATGGAAAGAAATATATAATCAAAAAGAATATGGAAAGAAATATATAATCAAAAAGGACATGGAAAGAAATATATAATCAAAAAGAATATGGAAAGAAATATATAATCAAAAAGAACATGGAAAGAAATATATAATCAAAAAGAATATGGAAAGAAATATATAACCAAAATGAATATGGAAAGAAATATATAATCAAAAAGGACATGGAAAGAAATATATAATCAAAAAGAATATGGAAAGAAATATATAATCAAAAAGGACATGGAAAGAAATATATAATCAAAAAGAATATGGAAAGAAATATATAATCAAAAAGGACATGGAAAGAAATATATAATCAAAAAGAATATGGAAAGAAATATATAATCAAAAAGGACATGGAAAGAAATATATAATCAAAAAGAATATGGAAAGAAATATATAATCAAAAAGGACATGGAAAGAAATATATAATCAAAAAGAATATGGAAAGAAATATATAATCAAAAAGAACATGGAAAGAAATATATAATCAAAAAGGACATGGAAAGAAATATATAATCAAAAAGAATATGGAAAGAAATATATAATCAAAAAGGACATGGAAAGAAATATATAATCAAAAAGAATATGGAAAGAAATATATAATCAAAAAGGACATGGAAAGAAATATATAATCAAAAAGAATATGGAAAGAAATATATAATCAAAAAGAACATGGAAAGAAATATATAATCAAAAAGGACATGGAAAGAAATATATAATCAAAAAGAATATGGAAAGAAATATATAATGAAAAAGGACATGGAAAAAAATATATAATCAAAAAGAATATGGAAAGAAATATATAATCAAAAGATATGGAAAGAAATATATAATCAAAAATGATATGGAAAGAAATATATAATCAAAAAGAATATGGAAAGAAATATATAATCAAAAAGAACATGGAAAGAAATATATAATCAAAAAGGACATGGAAAGAAATATATAATCAAAAAGAATATGGAAAGAAATATATAATGAAAAAGGACATGGAAAAAAATATATAATCAAAAAGAATATGGAAAGAAATATATAATCAAAAGATATGGAAAGAAATATATAATCAAAAATGATATGGAAAGAAATATATAATCAAAAAGAACATGGAAAGAAATATATAATCAAAAAGGACATGGAAAGAAATATATAATCAAAAAGAACATGGAAAGAAATATATACTCAAAAGATATGGAAAGAAATATACAATCAAAAATGATATGGAAAATAAAAATATATAATCAAAAAGGACATGGAAAAAAATATATAATCAAAAAGAATATGGAAAGAAATATATAATCAAAAGATATGGAAAGAAATATATAATCAAAAATGATATGGAAAGAAATATATAATCAAAAATGATATGGAAAGAAATATATAATCAAAAATGATATGGAAAGAAATATATAATCAAAAAGAATATGGTAAGAAATATATATTCAAAAAGGCAAAAAACAACGGGCTCGTAATTTATATTTTACCGTCTATTGCTATTGTAATGTGGCAGAATAAGATGTTCAAAGTTAACTGCTAATTATATATTTTTATCAATTAAGAAATATTCAAGAAATTGTTATATATAAACGGTATCTATTATCAATTTAACTCATGATTGATCAGTCAATAAGTCTGTTTATGCATTAAGTCCGCCATATTAATTGCACCCACCTTTCTTCCGAACTTGTCCAGCACGAGCGCGCACACCAGACTCGCGACCAAGTAGTCGACGGCCAGCAGTATGGCGCAGAGATTCGGCGGCAGCGAGGGCGTTGCCTCGCGGAACAGCGGCTCCGCGTACACCTGCAGCACCACGGAGCCCATCAGTATCGACAGCGACATGGAGACCAGCACCGCCGTCAGCGCGCGCCTGGAGGACTCCGACCTCACTGCGACAACGACAACTCATATAGTTGAAAAAACCGCACAATCGATTTCGAATTTACAAATACTTATATAAATTTTATAGTTTTTTATATATATATATATTTTTAGCCACGGTGCAAACGAATACTTTGTCAAGAATGGCATAATATTTGTATGTAGCATGAATGGGCCGGCTCGCCCGGGGAAGTACCACACTCCCGCAGAAAACCGGCGTCTGAGTGGTAGCTTGCCTACTGCGCTTCGTAAGGCCCAACACCCTTCCCCCTCCATCTACTCCTCCCCCTCCCATTTTCATTCTGAATTGAATTGAATCCATAATGACACTTTCCTTAAAGGACGGCAACGCTTCCGCCCTATCTATGGCGCTGCGGATGTCTGTGGGCGGCGTTGATGCTTTCCATCAGGTGACACGTCTGCTCGTTTGACTTCCTATCCCATTGAAAGTAATGGTATTTTACATTTTTGCCTTTTAAGTTCAGTCTGAATATTAACACGATGTGTCTTGCATGCTATTCCCTCCCTATGAATATTTTAGTAAATATTCGAACACATAATAATCCCAACAACCAACAACTGGATATCTTCCC
This sequence comes from Baronia brevicornis, assembly GCA_031353405.1. Lineage (NCBI taxonomy): Eukaryota > Metazoa > Arthropoda > Insecta > Lepidoptera > Papilionidae > Baronia > Baronia brevicornis. The sequence continues at coordinate 81,210 of JASFAT010000418.1, read as the reverse complement.
ATAGATGTCGTACATCATGATCTTAGTAATTAAAACCAATCTGGGATTCCGACCCCGTCCGTCACGTTTGGCGATCCCAGATCACTTCTAAAAAAAATATTCTCCTTACATCATCTAAGTCTCCCCTATGTTATCTGTTCACTTTTATATCGACTCTCCGACACAATTGCGTGACTAACAACTCATCTTCAAATGCCAGAACTTACTTAAAAATCTCCATTGTGATTCTTTCTTCAGCACAGCCGTCCCTTGGGGTTCGCTCAGCAATTGTTTCATGACTGTTGGATCTGAAATGTAAATTATTCTCTTCTATTCAACTCATTCAACACACTGTCGAATTACTTATCCCTTCCTATTGCTTATTTACACTTCAATCAACAGCCTGCAGCAGTTCACTGCTGGACATAGGCATCCACCAAGAAGTGCCACCTAGCCTGGCTTCACGCTTAATTGCACTTAACTTTGCCTAAACTCAAGTGCGGACTAGGTACATGAAAATGCTAGTAAAATGGTACGGCGAATTGTTTTACAGCAGACACAAATATTTTGCTTGGTGTTAGTGACAAGTGGAAATGTGGAAGTTTTAACTGATGGCTGGTTTTCGGTTATAACGAGGCTATTAATGTTATTATAACAATATAGTTGTTACGGACTTGTTTGCGCGGATCTGAACAAAGTAAAAGTGGACTGTCCATCATTATTAGATTTAACAGATTCCCGCAAAGTAACGCCTGACTGTATTAACCATATTTTTAATCTTCAAACTGTTTTACACTTATTTGAATCTTAAAAATCTTTAATATTTGTGATGACTAGACACTTCGTTAATCAAACAAAATTAATCCTAGTGTCGGAGTTATCTTACATATAGTTTGTTTTATTAGTTAGCTAATATTTGTTTTTGCAACAAACCGAGGTTCACCACGAGTGTAGTTCGGTTTCTAGCGTGTTACTCCAGCACCAGTCCGCCGGCTGGTGCGACATGATTAATTTCATTACTTTCCTAAACATTTAACATACTTATCTTAAAAAAATATATCCTACACTAAATATAATATTCTCTCTCGTAATACCAATTCATTCTTATCTAATTACTTTTACATCTCAAAGTGATACCAAAAATGTTTCTAATATAAAGAAAAATTACCTTTGTCTCCGTCTAGTATTTGGTCTATTTTAGGATCCATTTGCAATTTTATCTTTGCTATCTCTATTTCAACCTCCCTGGAAGTCACAGAGACACGTCTGTAGAACGCTATGGACTTGGCTGCCTCCTGAAATAATATAATATCATTGTAAATTTTCCTATGCACAGTACCTACCCAATGCAAGAATGTATCTTGTAAACGTTGCTGCAACGCATCGATCGCCACCCACCGCGATACGAACACGTCTCATGTCTTCACGTCCCTATTACATTTGTCATAACACTCGTATACAGATGTGAATCATGTATTTTTTTATTTGTCTTTTATTAAAACGACTAAAGCAGATGGTTTGATCCTTTTTAATATACTATATTAAATTATGTGGACAGTTAGAACTTTCACTTAGCTAAGATCCGCGACAAGCAAACAACAATAGAAAATTAATAATGTATGTTTTCCTGCTGGAAAAAGTGGATTTAAAGGGAACTTAAACTAAATCTTACCGAAAAACGGCAGCAACTCTCCACCTACCAACCACTATTCACAACAACAAACACACACCACCACTTTTCCACCTTGGAAACGACACGTGTTTCGCCTCAACACGAGGCATCATCAGATATAGTAGACTCTACGGAAGACAACCGTTAAGTCCTTAGCTAAGGTAAAAGTTCTAACTTTCCACATAATAATAGATTTCCGCAAAGTAACGCCTGACTCCATTAATCATGCTACCTATATTAAAATAAAAAGAATACAGTTAATTCTGATGTGTGTATCGTTTTAGGTTCAAATATATAAATGAAATGACCAATAATCATTTCCATGCAGGTTCTTAAATCGCTTCGTAGATTCTAACAGTTAAAACTTAAAATAAACTGGTAAACATATATATTATTACGTCTGCTACAATTGTAAATACACACCTGATCCTGACCATTTTGCACCAGAAACACGGGCGACTCCTTCAGCAGGGTGAGCAGCACCATGTACAGGACGGACAGCGCCAAGTGTGCGTACGCCACTTGGTGGTAGGTGAGGTAGCCTCCCAAAGCGTAGGAGACCAGTAGACCGACGAAGTACCCAGACACTGTGGTGGCAGTCAGCCCCCCGCGGATGGAGTCATGTGATATCTCTCCTATGTACACAGAGCACACCGCTTGTCCGGCCGCTCCGAACCCCGCCAGAAACACTGCAGCCAGCACTAGGGGGGGCCAACGCGCCACTGAAATTATTGTCCAGGAGATCTGAAAAAAAGAATTTTTTACTTGCTTTACTGTACAACATATGAACCGATTCAAAATATATATTTCTATCAAAGTATAATAATGTATGACTGTCCTCAAGAATATCTAGCGCGTTTGCATTACCCATAACCCCATGACAGTCCACTGCTGGACATTACTCACCCTGACTTTTTAATTACCCGAGAAAACTAAAATTCGCGTTTGTAAAAATATTTATGTCAGTAAGTAACATTCAAATATTATAGCGTTCATACAAAAATATTGTTTTATGGGACTTCAAAGAAATCCTTTAAATATTACGCGACCAAATTAGGTTGGTTTGGGTGCAGTTCATATTGGAATGATAATGATGTCTATTTGAATTAGCAAGATTTTTTGTTGTACAATTTTTGGTGTATATTAAGGACATTTTTAAAAAAAATTATATTATAATGTATATCGATAACTGAATATATTACTTAATTTTCTCGGGTAATTAAATAGTCACGGTACAGAATACTCATTTATATACAGGCACAAGTCAGGCCACACATATAATATTGTTCTCATCTTTGGGCCGGAGCACCTGAGTATCAGCTTCTTCTTCTTGGCCGCATACAACGCCAGGCTGTTCGAACTACCGATGACCAAGATGTTGCCAAACAGCTTGACAAGGATTTTTTAGCACTGCGAGTTTACCACGGCGAGAGCTCCGCAATTTTTTCCGGAATTATTCTGGCCTATTGACTCCATAACCACGGAACTCGTCACAAAGAATAATTTTCGCATCACTACCCCGTGGAACCAGCTATCTCGGGCAGTGTTCCGGAACTGTTATGACATTGGAACCTTTAAAAAACAAGCCTACATATTTGTTCATATTCGGCAACGCTTCTTCAATGCCTATAGCACAGCGGATGTCAATGAGCGGCGTTGATTACCTTCCATCAGGTGACACGCCCGCTCGTTTGCCTTCCTACCCTGCAAAAAAAATAAATGATTATTCTTTTTTAAATATAATGTTGGAATTCACAAGAATATGTAGTAAATGAACACTTACCACAAATGGGAGCCCGTACATGATGGCGCTGTACTTCCTGCCGAACCTGTTGACGGCGTACCCGCAGGAGGGCGTGGCGACCAGCGCCCCCACGTTGGTGAGGCTGCCCAGCAGGGAGACCTGGGCGGTGGACATGGGTGCCGACAGCACCGTGCCGTTCGACGCGAACATCTCCACCGTGTAGGACGGCCACGCGTATATATAGCCAGTCAGTGTCGTCAGGTAAGCGACTGAAAGAAGACACATATGAACGGTAAAAAACAGAGGCGGTGTATTAGATCACACTATATTTTACACATGGGTATTTGAATGACAATGAATTGCATCTACTCAATGTAGAAGGGAAGGCCTGCTGTGCAGATGGAGTGGAGTGGAGTGAAGATTTCAGCAGATCTGTTCACTCACGCTACATAAGAGTCTTTATCTTCGCTTCTAAACATTATTTTAACCTTTTTTAAAGTTTAATTTTCTAGTTTTATTTAAATTATATATAATAAATTTATCATCAATATCAATGCAGCCGTTACAATCCTCCCCACGCTGGGAGGGCCCAACCAATCCACGGTCTGTCGTGTCCATCGATGCGTAGCTAGGGGCGAGCTTAGTCGCAAGCGTGCCGACCGTCCCGGATTCAGGCACCCCCGGGTACTATGGTGCCTTACCACTGCATGCGGGTCTCTGCTGGGGCTGACCTCCATCTTCCCTTGCGGCTCGTGGGATTCACTATGACGAATTTTAATAAACCTAATTTGTTAAAAAATGAGGGCGACGTGGTTCGCCTGTCACGTTCTAATTCCCACGAGAGCGAGAAGCAACTAACGGAGAGCCGTTTCGCTACGACGAATGTGAGAGGAAGGATAGATGAAAAGATGGATGAATGTGAAGGAAATAAAAGTGTGCCAGGATCGTAGCGGATGGATATCTGTTGTCTCTGCCTACCGCTACGGGAGACAAGCGTGACATACCGTCGCCGTATGTATGTATGTATGTATTAAATATGACTGTAAGTTTATAATACTTATTGTACTGATACTAATTCATTCAATATCAATATCAGCCCGCGGCAGTCCACTGCTGGACATAGGCCTACTAATTCATTATTATGTACATATTTACTCCGAGTCTGGTAGCCCCGCCAATTCGCACTGGACAAGCGTGGTGGGTTAAAATGAGGAGGCCCGTCCTCAGCAGAGAGACATATCTATATATGTCCCGCTGTGAAAATAATTATTATAAATAATTGACATATTAAGTGAAAATAATATAAAATAAATATTTAGTAATGGTAGAGCCACGCTGTAGACGAATACTTTGTCAAGAATGACATATTATTTGTATTTAGCATGAATGGGTCGGCTCGCACGGGGAACTACCACACTACCGCAGAAAACCGGCGTCCGAGTCCGAGAGCTTAGCTACCGCGCTTCGTCCGGTGAGCTGTTGAGTTTCAAAACGCCTTAGCTTCATGTAAAATCTCTCAAAATGTTAAGTTGTTAAACATCGTAATTGATAATAGGAATGTTTGTACGTAATATGAAATATTTTTCTTCTGTGTCGCGTTGCTCGTCACACTTCAAAATTAACGTAACTCGTAACGATTCCAACTTAAGTGAAAAATAATCATCACGTTTGCACGCGCCGACCTTTTACTTTCATTCGACTCAATCAACCATTTAAATGTTACATTTCACCTTTCGTGCGTACATTCAACGATACATTAAATACGTCCACTAACTTGCCAATGTGCACATCGTTTGCACCAAAAACGCCAACGGCTTCACTCTCTCCGCCTGCGCCTGCGCCTGCGCCTGCGCAACGCGTCCCTCGTCTGTCATCCCGCACATGTCGACCGCGAGTCGTAAATGCAATTAATGACAAGCAATTTTATATACATACATAACGAGCATAAAAACTATACTTTGTTATCAGTGATAACATTTTATATTTAATTATACACACACATATAATCTTTCATTATCAAATGGCGCTTTATTGACACTGACAATATCAACTCACTCGAGTTAACGGAGACACGTCGGTGGGGACGATTGTCCGTCGGTGTGTATTAATATCAATGACATTAATTTCGTAGATGATACATGGAAGGAAATAAAGGTAGATGATACAAGTTGGTCCAGTGGCAGAACTGTGATATACGTCCAACAATCTGATTATTTTCTGCCAATATCAAAAGAACATCCTGCCTTCACTTCACGTACATCGTCATCATCATCAGCAGCCTGCGGCAGTTCACTGCTGGACATAGGCCTCCCCCATGGAGCGCCACCTAGCCCGATCTTCGGCTACACGCATCCAGTTTCTGCCAGCCGCCCTGCGCAGATCGTCGCACCATCTAGCCGGGGGGCGTCCCACACTACGTTTACCGAGACGCGGTCTCCACTCCAGCACTCGTCTGCTCCAACGATCGTCGGATCTCCGACAGACGTGACCAGCCCATTGCCACTTAAGTTTGCTAATTCGAAAGGCTATGTCGGTGACTTTAGTTCTCTGGCGGATTTATTCATTCTGAAACATATCTACCAGAGAAACTCCGAGCATAGCTCTCTCCATAGCTCTCTGAGCGACTCTGAGCTTATGAAGTAGACGGACTGTCAGCGTCCACGTTTCGGCGCCGTAGGAGAGTACGGGTAGGACACACTGGTCGAAGACTTTCGTCTTCAGGCTCTGCGGTATGGGTGACGAGAAGACCGGACGGAGTTTCCTAAATGCTGCCCAGCCTAACTGAATCCTTCTATGTGTGTATACTTCACGTACATAGCTTCAACAAAATGACGTCATGCCTCACACTGCTAGAGACACCGTGGTACTTCTTAATGATTTCTTCCCTAACAAATTAATAAGTGGTTTTGGCGGTATCACTTGGCCGCCCAGGTCACCGGATCTCACCTCTATGATCATTTTTCTGTGTGTCTACCTTAAAAGTAAGGTGTATGAAAGAAATCGGACGATCATCCAAAAGAAAATGTAATCCGCTAGGTTAACGGCATCCCGACGTCACTACTTCAGCGAGGAGCACAGGAATCTGTGGCTGGATTCTAAAAGTGTAACTATCGTGACATTTCTCTTCTTCATATACATCATTTAAGTTTATTTGTATATGTTGGTTGTTTTTGAAGTGAAAACTACCAAGGATATAAATAAAATTAAAAACGATTAATAAAATTTAATACGAACTTCTATAGCCGCGTTACACGACTCTAAGTAGGAAAAAATCTATGGTTTCGCGTCAGCAACATGCTAATGCTTAAGGTATATCTATAGCTATGAGTTACGCTATATTAACTGTGTTTAAAGTATGTTTTAAACACAGTTAATGCACGCGCAGCTGCCTACGTACACGCATCACGCCAACACATTGTATATACCCGGTTGTATGTGTGTGCGTTGGACGCTTCATGGATGGATAAAGTTTTGTGAGTCGCGTCAGCAACGTGCTGCTCACGTGGTGTATAATATTAGTGTTGTGTACATCTGTAAAAATAAAGTTTAATTTTTTACGTGGAAAGTTCTATGTGTGTATAGTTTGCGTTGTTATTGTGTTTTGATTTGATTAAGAAAATCATTCGATTAATTAAATTGTTGGATTGTCAGATCATTGTTCAGTACAATAGTGAGTATTAAATATGTTATTAATATTACAAATAGTTTGAAATTTCAAAATATAGTTTTAAGTTTTCACTCCTGTCGGCAGTCCTCATGACTGCCTCCGATTTTTTTTAATTTTCTATAACCAGACATCCTGTGCCTACGTAGCGAACGCCTTTTTTCATTTTATACACACATGTAGATGTACCACATCATTTGTTTCGCCGACTGCCTCCGACATCCATCGCCGGCAGGTGGAGCGGCGCGGCGCGAGCCGGGAGGTGGTGGTGATGGTGTGGTGTACACGTGGTGGTACGTGGTGGGTGTACGGTGTCAAAGAAACTGTAGCACGAGCAGGTACTGTAGCCACGCTATCCGAACATTGGGAAAAGTATTCTCAGGAAGAATCCACATCAATATGAGTTATATATTGATGTGGATTTCATATTTTGTTTTCTTAGCCTGCATATATTCCCACTGTTAAAATGAATTTCTTTTAAAGATTACTGGAATAGCTTAAGAAAACTAGCATAAATATTTTTAATGAGACTAAAAGTACGCCACCGTGCCAATTAAAAATCAATAATCCGCTCAGTGGCGGAGTCAATGATCGCGGGTTCGATCCCGACATCGAAATAAATATATATCTGGCCTACAAATATTTATTCCGATTGTGGTAAACCCGCCAATCCGCATTGGACAAGCGTGGTGGGTAAATGTACGTTCCTCCAGAAATGGGAAGGTCCGTGGCCAGCAGTGGAAGATATGTAGACTGTGAAAAAAAATGCAAGACATTATATCTTCAGACGCTGTCTTAAGAATGTACCAGGCAATTGTAATGCAACAGCAGTGAGCCAGAATTATGGCCGAGACTTACTGTATGGATTAATGTCAACCATTATTTAAAAAGTCTGCTTGTTAAAAGACATCCGTAACACTTTAAAAGAAAAGCAGACACGCAGGATCGCTCATCCGGTCGACGAGGCTGTTGACCATTTGAAACGATAACGCGTTCTTGACGAGCAACACAACACTTCCAGAAGCAATAAGAAAACTAAAGATGAGTCAATTAAAAAGTTAAACTTCAAAGCGTCTTACTGTATCGTAGCTTTTATTCAATAGAGTTTTTCTCGTTTATAAAGTAGTGTAGTGTCTGTCGGTGGTACATAAGAATTATTTAACTGAAACTTAAAAAATATGTGTAGAATAAAGAATATATCTATCTAGTTATTATCTACCTACCTATCTATCTAGATAGATAATAGATAATTAGAAGGATAGATATCCTTTATCTATCTGCTATCCATTTGCTATCTATCTATTTAAATATGTTAAATATTTTGTCCCTATAATTATTTGATATTTTTAATAACAACTAATTTTAATTATTTAAAAAAATGAATTATTAACAAATAAATTTAATTAATTAACTCTGTGCAAATCAAAACATTAAAAGTTAACAATTTCTTTCGAATCTTCCTCCAATTTTCCTTCGTTTTTCCTTTTTTAGAAATAGTCTTTGTATCTCATCGGCGGGAAGACCCTTTGTTTCCGGTAGCCACACGTGGCTGTAGACGGCTGCGAGGAGACAGATGACGGAGAAACAGTAAAAGACCGGCCCCAAGCCCAGGACTTCCACCAGCGGATTGAATACGACGAGTGTCAAGAAATACATGCTCCACATGCAGGCCATGGACAAACTGTTACCCAGCCCGCGGACCTGGAAGTTGAAATGACGTCACTTTTATTTTATTGTTTTAATGAGCCGTCAGTATTGCACGCCCACACTAAGGTTTCTCTTCTATTTCTGCAGCTCAACTCCTCCCTTTGCTTTCACTTCTCCATTGCTCTGCATTATTTGCGGTTAAAGTATGTACTCATACATTTAAAGATAGCATTTTTTTACAATACTAATCATAATCCAGCAGTAACAGACAAGTGCTAGCGTTAAGAGCTGGATGTGTTCACAGCACCTGGACCATTGAATAATGGTAAATATAACACCGTTGCACCTCTGGCAAGAAGACCTCCGCGGTAAGCACGAAGGGCACGACGGCCGCGCCTAGGTTGTAGATGAAGCAGTAGCAGTAGATGATGAGCGCGGTGAGCCAGTGCGGGCCCCAGCGCAGGTGCAGCTGGGCGCCGAGCGCCAGGTTGCACAGCGCGGAGCCCAGCGACGTCGCTGTCATCAGACACTGCCGACCAATAGACAATGTGTCTTATTGAAAAAACAATAGTAATAATTATTATCATTTATTATATATTCACGCCAATCCCCCGCAGGGGTTGACAGAGACCACAGAGCTCCATCCGCTACCATACATCGTAGCGAAACGGCTCTCCATTAGTCACTTCTCGCCCTCGTGAGAATCAGGACGTGACGGGTGGCGAACCACGTCGCCGTCATTTTCAACAAATTAGGTATATTAAATTCGTCTTTAGTAAATCCCACGAACCGTAAGGGAGGATGGAGGTCAGCACCAGCAGAGCCCTGAATGCTGAGGTAAGGCACCATAGTCCCCGGGGGAGCCCAACCCCGAGACGGTCGGCACGCTTGCGATACGATAATGCCGTTAGATATAAATATAAAGTATCTGAACGTGGCACACGTGTGACTGACGTGTGGGGCAGTGTGCCCACTGAAACTGTTCCGGCAGATGTCTCTGCAGACTCTCATGGAGAACTTGAGGCAGCTGATGGTCAACAATGGACCGCTGTAAGCTCAACATAAGACGGTGGTGCCCCTTGACGCTGTATAGTCTGTAGACACTGTGTAGGATTCTGTCCCTGGCCTACCGCATAGCTGATCGAACTCTACAGCTGGGATTTTCCGTCTTGCTGTTAATCCTTCACACCAGACGAGGATATTTTGAGGACTTGATTAATACTGCTCAAATATTCAGTAAAGAGTTTTCATCGGTATACATAATCGAGAAATAATCATAACGCAAACTTTAAACATTATTTCATCAGAAATCCAGTGCGCTAAGTAAAGGCAAGATGATATATATTTGTGCTTTAAGTCCGCCATATTAATTGCAGCCACTTTTCTTCCGAACTTGTCCAGCACGAGCGCGCACACCAGACTCGCGACCAAGTAGTCGACGGCCAGCAGTATGGCGCAGAGATTGGGCGGCAGCGAGGGCGTTGCCTCGCGGAACAGCGGCTCCGCGTACACCTGCAGCACCACGGAGCCCATCAGTATCGACAGCGACATGGAGACAAGCACCGCCGTCAGCGCGCGCCTGGAGGACTCCGACCTCACTGCGACAACGACAACTCATATAGTTGAAAAAACCGCACAGATAATCTACAATTTACAAATACCATTACTTGTTTTAATTTGAGCATTTCTTAAAATGTATACAGCTTGTACCCGAGTCGGTGGCAGACAATTCGAACACCTTTATGAAATAAATATTGATTTATGTACCACTTAACGCCTTTATTGTAACAAATTTAGGACAAGATTATTTGTTTCTTTCTTCAGTCGAGTTTACTCTTTTTGCATCTTAACGGGTAATAAAATTATGTTTTATACCATTTTGTAATCTGTATTAACTACGCATATTTTTTAAATAGTTGGCCGCTTAGGTCTTGATACTTTTTTTTTCACGAAAGGCTCTCAAACTTTGTCAAAATTATGTTTTTATCAAATTTTATGCTAAAAATTAAAGTTGATATTTTTTTTCAAAAAAGTACAATTTATACTCATACCTTTTACTGCATTTCTAAGAGTATAGTCCATGAGGAATAAGATAACATCAAAAACACAACAAATATCATTAATTTGCGGCCGTGGTGTACATGAGAGTACAGTAAGGTCAATAAAAACGTACTTTTTTAAAAAAACCTCATATTTTTGGCACCATTTGGAAAAAATTTTTTTGTGTATTTTTATTAGAGCGCCTGATAGCCGTACTATTCGGCGCTCCAGGATTATCCATTCTTTCTGGGACACCCTGTATATAAAGACACTCAGTGGCTTGAATACTATTTATTACATTTCCAACTTATAACTCTTGCAATTAATATTAACACTCGTATGATGATACAGGATGTCCGGTGGCAAAATAAGGTTAAAGGTTATATAACCAGTAAACGCATGCGCACTGATGACTTTCTGCCATTACGGAGAGAGCATCCTGCCTTCACTCACACGCACACAGTAAAACTATGCGCGTGTGACTAACAAGATGGCGCCGCGCCCCACACTGCTAGAGTGACAATGGAGCTTCTTCGTGATTTCTTTCCTAACAAATTATTATAATATGCCATTTCGGTGATATCCCCTGTCCACCCTTACAGATTACTAGATCACACCCCTATGGAGTTTTCTGTGGAAGTAAAGTCTATGAAAAAAATCCGACGACTGTTTCAGTAAAAATGTAAAAGTAAAGCGATCTTCCTCGATGTTAACGGCATCCCGACGTCACTACTGCAGCAAGCGGCAAGAAATACTGTGGATAGATTCCAAGAGTGTGCCCACCTTGACGAACCCTAACACTTGGACGATTATTTAGACGACATAATAAAACGCGCACTTCTCTTCTCAGTAATAATTATTAAATTTAATTTATATCCTTGTAGTTTTTTTATTACTTACGTTCGAAAACATATTTCTGCCACCAGACACCCTATATATTAGTCCTTTATACACCGAATACTAGAAATAAGATCATCAAGATCATAGAGATACAAAAGATAAATATTATATTGGCTAATTTTGGTTTTGAATTATTTTTGGGAGTCCAGGGAAGGTTTAAGAAGGTGAGTAAATATGATAAAAATATTAGGAATATAGTAAAAGCAACAATTTCGTTTTCCCTTGGAAACTATACCTACCTGTCAAATATTTGATGTTCGTCCCGTCGTTCAGAAATCAATTAAATTTAAAAATGAAGTTTTTTTTTCATTTCTTTGGATTTGAAATTTGAATTTTGGTTTTTTTTATTGATTACGATTTCTTTTTGTTCTTGTTAAGTTTTGACCACATTTTTTTACTAAAGTTGAAACATTCTGCAATTATCGTTCAGTTTCTTATTTATTGATTCTGAGGCGGTACGAAGTTTGCCGGGTCAGCTAGTAAAGGAATATAAATTATTTTCATTCAATTTAAGATTCTCATTGATTATATAAACGTTAACAAATATACGACCGGTTCATAAAAGGAACCAGTCAGGATGTCTCCTCAGTCCCCAAACTAGGTTGTCTCCTTACTCTCCCCTGCTTTGTATATTAGTTGTACTTCTTCTTACTTTCTCCTCGCCTGTATTATATTTGTGTTTCGACTCTTTGAATTAATTACACTAAATAAAACTATCTCATCCCTGTCTATAAATTAGATTACTTACTTAAATGTGTCCATTGTGATTCTGTCTTCCTTGTGACCGGCCGCTCTGGTTTCTCCAATAATTGTGTCGCGACGTTCGGATCTGAAAAAGAGCTTAGCTTTGATTGTGCTCATCTTGTTGCCTAAGTTTATTTACCTATCATCGTCGGCTTTCTTATCTAAATCATTAACTCCAAAAACAATTTTTTTCTCATTTCTCACTTTTGATTCCCTGTAAGCGGTAATCCTAATCTTTCGCATTCATCTCAAAAATATTTGTATAACTATAGTTAAAGTGGTTTTATATCATCAGTAAACAGACAGATATATATATATATATATATATATATATATATATATATATATATATATATATATATATATATATCTATATATATATATATATATATATATATATATAATATATATGTTTTTTTTATATATATTCACGCCTATCCAGAGGTTGGCAGAGACCACAGAGCTCCATCCGCTGCCATTCATCGCCGCGATCATCACCGCCGCGCCATCTTAGGTCGCTTTTCGCCCTCGCGAGAATCAGGACGTGACGGGTGGCGAACCACGTCGCCGTCATTTTCGACAAATTAGGTATATTAAATTCGTCTTAGTGAATCCCACGAGCCGCAAGGGAGGATGGAGGTCAGCTCCAGCAGAGCCCTGCATGCTGAGGTAAGGCACCATAGTCCCCGGGGAAGCCCGATCCCGGGACGATCGGTACGCTTGCGACTAGGCTCGCCCCTAGCCACGCATCCATTGGCACGGCAGACCGTGGATTGGCGGAGAGGAAGGGAAAGGATAGAGAAGAAAGGAAGAGGCAGGAAATGTGGATTGGGGGGGGTTACCAGACTCGGAATAAACATTTATAAATCCATATAAATATTTATTCGAATCGAACCCGCGACCATTGACTCCGCAGGCGGAGGGCCCCGCCACCGAGCCAATAACATAATAACATATAACTGAGCCAATAATATATGTAATATTAGAGATTATATGACAGCTTCCATTCTAGATGTAATGTGACACGTGAATTGAACCACACTATCGTGATCAATATCTACATTATTGTTTGTGACTTTATTGTTTGTTGCGGATGTCTGCGAGTTGCAATGATCACACACCAGGTGGCATCCTCCTTTGTTACAAAAAACAATTTGTTCAATGTATTCGAATTACTTTTAGTCCCAATAGAAGACAACCTTATATACATATAAACAAAAACCTTTCGGTCCTTTAAGTATTTCGTCTAGTTTGGGATCCATTTGCAGCTTTATTCTTGCTATCTCCATTTCTACCTCTCTGGAAGTCGCGGAGACACGTCGGTAGAACGCTATGGACTCAGCTGCCTCCTGTAATATTTAGTATTAAACTACATCAATATATTTAGCTTTTTCAGTACAATTGTGACGTCACTGCAAAAATTCGATCGCCATATAAATCACGTTATGTACTTGTTTCTCGTCAAACATTTCCTGGTTCTTGTATAAAGAAATGATCGATTTGATTTTTAATTTAATTTTAGATTTTAGTTGGAATAGGAACACAAACGAGCAGGCGTGTCACCTGATGGAAAACAATCAACGCCGCCCAGAGATATCCGCAGCGCCATAGGCAAGCGTTGCCAATCTTCAAAGAAAGTGACATTATGGGAGTGGGAGGGGGAGGGGGGAGTGTTGAACCTCCGGAACTCAGCCGCTCACCGTACGAAGCGCGGTAGCTAAGCTATTACTGAGACGCTGGTTTTCTTCGGGAGTGTGATACTTCACCGGGCGAGCCAGTCCATTCTTGCTACAGACAAATATTATGTTATTCTTGACAAAGTATTCGTCTGCAATGCGGATCCACCACTACGAATGTCGTCTGATGGAAAGCAATTTCCGCCACCCAAAGACATCCGCGACACCATAGGCATCACAGAAGCATTGCCAGCCTGTAATATATCTATACGCTTATGTTTTGACGGTGCCAATGTCGTATTGGTTAGGATAGCATCGTATTTCACTAAACGACACCAGCAGTGCAACATCGCAACAGTTCAAGTTAAACTGATCGACAACGGTGTACCAAAAGTAATAACCCACATTATCCCACACCGGTGTACGCCGTGCAGAACCTTTGAGCAGACGGCCGTCCAGATTCGATCGACGGTCAATTGAAATCACCGCGTTTGCAAACGAAATGGAAACGTTAAACATGATCATACGTATGGCAGACATTATTTTTTTTATATATATTCACGCCTATCCCCCGCAGGGGTTGGCAGAGACCACAGAGCTCCATCCGCTGCCATTCATCGCAGCGAAACGGCTCTCCGTTAGTCGCTTGCAATCAAATGCAGGTGTTTTAGTGGAGTTTTTCGGAAAAATAAAGTGCAAGCATAGAGCCACGGTAGCGAGGGTAGTCCAGCTCGCCCGGGACGTTCCATCACAGAATATCAGCATCGAGAGATAGCATTTCACTGCATCCATTACAGTGAGTGCAGAGGCCAACTTTTACCCTCTTTTGCCTCCCTTTTCTCCCACAAATACGAATAACTGTTGATAGAACCATCAGATCGCAAAAAAGTCTGTGTATAGTTATTGAGACAACTTTTGCAAAAATATATTTATTTAATATATTATATAGCATTTTTTGCAAATACATTTGAATGTACCAAAAGTGTCACTACGCACCTGTTCCTTGCCTGTTTGCACCAGAAACACGGGCGACTCCTTCAGCAGGGTGAGCAGCACCATGTAGAGGACGGACAGCGCCAAGTGTGCGTAAGCCACTTGATGGTAGGTGAGGTAGCCTCCCAAGGCGTATGAGACCAGCAGACCGACGAAGAACCCGGAAACCATGCTAGAAGACAGTCCCCCGCGGATGGAGTCGTGCGATATCTCCCCTATGTACACTGAAGATACCGCTTGTCCGGCCGCTCCGAACCCCCCGAGAAACACTGCAGCCAGTACTAGGGGTGGCCAACGGGCCACTGAGATAATTGCCCAGGAGACCTGGAAAATATAAGTGTTTGGTTTATAATGATTATATACAAGCAGATTCCGAGGTTACATAAATATCTGACTGGCCTCGAAACAGCAAAACCTAACACTGGTACATACCCCACAGCCCGTTGTAAATAGTAATTGACATCAATACATATATATATATATATATATATATATATATATATATATATATATATATATATATATATATATATATATATATATATATATATATATATATATATATATATATATATATATATATATATATATATATATATGTGTGTGTGTGTGTATGTATATATATAGTTCACGTATAAAGTCGATCCATGTGACATGAAGACAAGCATTTCCTAAAGTATAAAAAATATAATTGAAATTATACGAGCGTGTACATTGTTTTGAATTTCACGTCACATTGTAAAAGCGGATTGCATTTAACCAATGAAGTTGAAGAATGTTTTTCAAGCGTCTCTATCAGTTATTCGGGGGATATCAAAGAAACGGCTTATTAATTTGCTAAAGGAAGGTCCATGGTCTCGTTATTACTGAGAGACATGACACCATCTTGTTGAAACTGTGTGTGAAGTAAAGGCGGGATGTTCTCTCAATGTTCGCAGACAATAATCAGTAAGCAGACGTTTACTGATTATTCGACCTTCACCCTAACTTTGTCGCCGTACTGTAGTTTATTATTTAAGATGATGACTTATGTATTCATTTAACATCTACATGTGATGTAGTAAGTATTGGTGGGCACTCACCACATACGGCAGTCCGTACATGATGGCGCTGTACTTCCTGCCGAACCTGTTGACGGTGTACCCGCAGGAGGGCGTGGCGACCAGCGCCCCCAAGTTGGTGAGGCTGCCCAGCAGAGAGACCTGGGCGGTGGACATGGGTGCCGACAGCACCGTGCCGTTGGACGCGAACATCTCCACCGTGTAGGACGGCCAGCCGTACGTGATGCCGGTCAGCGACGTCAGGTAAGCGACTAGAGAAGGAGAAAAATGACTATGATTTTACGTTTCCTTCTCTTCGTCGGATTATTTTATCTCTTTGTTTTTTTAATAATGTATTTAGCAGGTGTACGTTGAAGTGAGTCCAAACACATAACATATTCCTTAGGATTCCACATTTCCACACACCCGTTAGGATCTTTCGTTATTGAATGGAACGACGTTATTGGATGGACTTCATGCGATACAGATATAGGAGAATTCGAATACAGCGAAGACACATCTGAAACGAACTAATTACATCCAGAAAATAAACTTCTGATAACAAAACATTGTTCAGTTTCGACAAAAACTTATTACAAGTTGTGCCTTAGACTCCCAGAAGTCGGATACTGCGACCACCCAGCTCAGTGGCCGTCAATAAACTATTCATCGAACTAATCATGTCACTCGTGTGAAAGATTCGATCACGTGCATCACCAAACAAACCGATGGTCAGCGATATATAAATAATTGAAAGAAGATAAATGTCACTTAGTATTCACTTGATATGTCACTTACGTTTTGCAGATGACCTGATTTTATTTTCTGAAAGCCCGAAAGAAATAGAATGTATGGTACAACAATTAGCAGATCAAAACGGGAAAGGCTTGGCTTTCGATGAATACAAATAAAACTAAAATGACTAATGGTCCACGGACGTATAATGTTGTAATAAATACGGAAAAAATAAAATACGTGTCTGTCAAATAAAATAAATATATATATCAAAACAGTATAAAGAGAAGTACAATTGGCGTAAAGATACAAGACAAAGTAAAATAAATAATAAAAGAAATAAAAAGTCTAACCAAATTTAAAGACGATAATAAAAGTATGTAAGCCATTAAAATGGCAACGGAGAGGACATATGATAAGGGAAAGAGAGGAGAAATGGACAAAAATAGTCTCAGAGTATTGAAAAGGAGCAAAGGGCGATAGACAAAACGCTGGGAAGATGACCTCAGAAGAGTTGTTGACAAAAGATGGATAGGATTAGAAAGAGATAGAGCGGCATGGAAATGTTTGGAGCAGGCCTTTGTCAAAGAACAAACCTTCGGTCTGTACAAATTAAATTATATTAATTAATAGATCATAACTAATGACGACAGCAATAAAGGCTTCATCATTGAACGCAACACGACGTTACAAAAATATAAAGAACAATAAAGATAAAATGTTTTTATCTTTACTATTTCATTTTCTGTCTTTCTTTTTATCTTTATTTGTAAAAAATGTTTTATCTTTATTGTTTTTGTATTCATTCCTTCATACATATTTTAAAAACAAACCTAAAATACACAGTATATAAATTGCATATTATCAGCACAGAAAATTCATTTGACGCTAAAAACTAAAAAAAATTATCGCCTACCTTCACCCGCTCGCGCGTTCATTTATAACAATCACCAATGTTTTGCTTCACATCATTATTTAACCACACTTTTATTTTTGAATAATTCCTGCCGCAGAATTCCACTGCCTCACAACTCCCCGAAAGAAAAGGTTTCATCCCCAACATCTGGATGAGTGGCGTGGTTTTCCAGAAACTCCATTCTACGCACCATCACGATATGGAACCAGCTGCTTTCTTTAGTATTTCCGAACCCATTAAACCCATTAACCCATTAAAACCTTCAAAAAACATGGCCACATATATCTTAAAGGTCGGGAACTCATCAGTGATGTCTCTGATGTTACAGATGTCTATGAGTGGCGTTTATTGCTTTCCATCAGGTGATACGCTTGCTCGTTTGCACCCCTAACCCATAAAACAATTATCAAATATCGATCATGTCGTCACTAACTCGCCAGAGTGCACATTGTTTGTACCAACACCGCCGTCGGCTTCACCCGCCCGGTCTGCGCCTGCGCAGCGCCTCGCTCCTTTATTTTCTCGCACAGGTTGTCCGCGATTCATTAATGGAATATTTTTCAAGTAAACTAACATATAAGTGTAACCAATCTGCTTTATAGCCAGTGGCACCACTTTATGACAGATAGTGTACGCGTGGTGGACAGAGAGAGAGTTCGTTTGTCCGTCGGTGTACATTCGGTCATGTTGATGCCATTTTCTTGAGACAGACGGCGGGGGGTGAATATTGAGAACGATCCCCTGTCTAGCACTGCATATTTCATTTCACAGCTCATATATGTCAAACAGCCGGACAAGGGCCTCCCCATTTCTAAAGGGACCATGCTTGTCCAATACCGATTAGTGGGTAATCAGATACTTATATTTATCCCGATGTGGGGTTCGAACTTGCGACCATTGAATCCGAAGGAACTAAGCCAATTGATCGTTTGGCCACTCTGGCCCTAAAAAACCCCTTGCAATATAGCGAGTGGTGGAATTCACCGACACGGCGCCGATCACATACTGCATGACGACTCTGGCATCAGAGTAGTTCTATTTTGGACAAATAAAACGTAGTCTCACCTCACCAGCTGGACATAGTAAAGGATGTCTGAACACAGCGATTGATGAACTTACAATGCAATCATTTCACAATTCTAATAATTATGGTGATAATACCTTAGTTCGGAGATTTGACTACATGAGATAACATACAGGGTGCATGGATTTATTTTCGATATGCTTGGAGGATAGACAGTCATTGAGAGAGACCCGATATCTTGTGTGTTTAAAACAAATTTCAATTTCGACCAGAATTCAAACATGGAACCTATGGATCCAAATTCACATACTATAAGGACGAACAAAGAAATCCTAGTGCTTTTCATACGATAATTTCAACGGAAAACAAGCATCGATTCATACAAGTTCTGTACTATTGTAGAAGTGTAGGTACACATCATGTGTTTGTTTTGAATCAGCCCGCGTGTGGAGTGGGCTCTGAATGACGCGCCCTTCGCAAGACTTTGAGTAATCTACTCACAGCGTAAACAACCAATCAAATGGAATGAGATGAGACACACAATCCAATTCTTTGTCTATGGCAACTATCAGTGGTTTCTGGTAGCTGAAATACGAAGCGACATTTGGTTTATAATCAACTTACGTATGTGAAATGGAAATATCTCTGAATTATAAAGCCTTTGCGAAATTAATTAATACTTTTTTTGATGAATCAACCAATGTTTTGGTATTATCCTAATTTTTGTTAACTATTCCCGCTAAACTAATACTGCTTGTGCTAGGAACATGCATACGGTTCACACACTTCTCGTCCAAAGTACCTTTTAGCCTTAAATTAATCTGTAAGGGTTTTATTGTTATTCTACGACACAATACCTCCAACCGCCTCCAGCGCTGTATCTGAACCAATACGGTATTAGAATTTTAAAAAATGCCGACATATTTCTTAAAGGTCGGCAAAACTTCTGCAAAGTATGGTACGGATGATGTCTATTGGCGGCGTTGATTGCGTTGTATCACGTGACATGCCTGCTCGTGTGCCTTCCTATCCCATTTAAAAAAATGAGAAATTTCTTTATTAGCCGAGCTTTAATCAATTTCAATATAAGGACAAATATTTATAATGCTTATAAATAACATTTGTATAATATCTAAATCTGGATTGTACTACTAGTTATAGAGTCAGTGGGACATTCATTAGAAGGTATGGGGTCTTACTGCGAATAACTTTTTAAAACAAATCTCTCCGCGGGTGGTTGCTGCTGTAGGAGACAAGGGGATGACCAGCTCGTTCATCGCACGACCAGCTTGGCTACACGGCGAGGGAAGGTAGAGAGCGTTCTTGTAATACGTGGCCAATGTTTGTATTAGTCATCTAAATTTACGTTTCATATATAATATTTTATATATTTTAATGGTGACAATCAACAGCTGCCTCGCTAAGATCCGCGAATACACAAGATCGAAGTAAACCCAGTTGAGTAACATTGAGTTGAGCCATCGGTAGTCAGCCATAGACTCCACCACACCTGACGATGCCTCGTGTTGTAACTGTATGCGTGTCGAGTATGTTGTTGAAAATTGATGCTGTGTGTATAT
This sequence comes from Baronia brevicornis, assembly GCA_031353405.1. Taxonomy (NCBI): domain Eukaryota; kingdom Metazoa; phylum Arthropoda; class Insecta; order Lepidoptera; family Papilionidae; genus Baronia; species Baronia brevicornis. The sequence goes on along the minus strand of JASFAT010000418.1, from coordinate 60,856 downwards.
TGCGTATGTACACAACATTATTTTTCAAATAACAAAAATATTACTTTAATATGTTCTAACATAAATTCCTCAATCGGATCGAATTGACCTCCAAAATAAATGCCTTTGGGTCGTTATGATTGTTTGTTTACCACCGGTGCACGGAGTGGGTGTCACCGCGGGGACCGGTCAGAAAATAGACCGTTCGTTGTCGATCGATCTCGTCGTCTGCTGGATAAGATATGATCGCGATAATATTCCAATATGTTGATTAATAAAGTCAGGCGTTACTTTGCGGAAATCCATTACTATGTGGACAGTTAGAAGTTTTACTTAGCTAAGATCCGCGACAAACAAACAACAATAGTAATAGTGGACTCTACAGAAAACAACCGTTAAGTGATACTTAACTATTGTTTTCCGTAGAGTCTACTATACCTGATGATGCATCGTGTTGAGGCGACACGTGTCGTTTGTAAGGTGGAAAAGTGGTGGTGTGTGTTTGGTGTTGTGTATAGTGGTTGGTAGGTAGGTTTGGTAGGAGAGTTGCTGACGGCCGTTTTTCAGTAAGATTTAGTTTAAATTCTCTGTAAATCCACTTAATTCAGCAGAAAAACACACATTATTAATTCTCTATTGTTGTTTGCTTGTCGCGGATCTTAGCTAAGTAAAAGTTGTAAATGTCCACATATTACAATATGTATCTATCGTCAGCGATACAAATACAGCTGATGAGAGCGGAGTGAAGCGGAGGTGCCGGCCGATTGACACGGCGCTAGTTTCAATATATTTATTAATAGCATAAATTCTTAAACAACTGTATTTTAATGTGGGTCTTGTAACTGTTAAACTTCGTTATTCAGACAAACCCTGCGCGGTGTTCGTGGCGCGGCCTTAATATTACTTGTTTAAATATAAATATACTGATCGTAAAGGTAAAAACATATGTCTATCAATTAGAATTTTAAAGTTCCAAAAGCCGAGGAGCAGGTATTAAAATTTTATTATCATTTTTAATATTAAAGTTATTCCAGTCGCTTGTAAGAAAGAGGAATATATTATGTACTTTATTATAGACTATACAGAATCTGGGAACTGAACTACATTCATGCTAAAACTAAAGTCGTAAATGTATCTAAAACCGAAATGCTTATTTTAAACCGAATCTTTATATTTATATATAATGATATTCAACAGTTTCTGATATCTGAAATTGTTGACAACCCACGCTATTCCTAACCTTAAATGTTTATTTTAAAAAAATATAAAGTTTTTTAATTTTGATTATTTTAGATTTCTCGCGAGCGTTCGACTCCATTAATATATCTTTGTTATTGTCTAAGCTAGGGTATTACAGGTTTAGCGGACAGGCAATAGAATGGATCGACGACTGTTCAACAACATAATGCGAACAGTAGAATTACAGCGGGGTGACGTTGTCACGTGGTGTTCACCAAACCCATTGAATAGAGGGATACCTCAAGGATCCGTTCTCGGCCCCATTGTCATATATATATAAATATGTATGTTACAACAACCTTGAAAGTCCAAAGTTTTATGAAAGAGGTAAGAAAAGGACCAATCAGGTCACAGGCGATGCCGAACAACGGTTGCCGCTCATGGTGGTGGTCAAGGTGCGTTGTAAACCTTGAAGTAACTGTAAATAGTGAGAAAAGAAATAATCGTGTAGGTATTCCATCTTCCCGGTAAGAGTGAAGAGGTAAATAAAGTCATACCATTCGTTATGTCGTGCCATTATAGATCACCAAGCTGGGCCAGTAGAACAATGGTAACGGAGGCATCTCGCACAGACACCTCGCACTACCGGCAACGGCCATTCTAGTTCCACTGGGTGATCGTCTCACCCTCGGCCGGCTATCTGATCCTCATCCCCAGCGGAGCAGGACGCCAGGATGTCATTTTATACGTAACCTTACCAACATATCCATAACCAAACATATCTTCAATTTTTTTTATGTATTTTTTTATATATTCACGCCTTTCCCCTGCAGGGGTTGGCAGAGACCACAGAGCTCCATCCGCTGCCCTACATATCTACAAACATACACAATATCCACTAACTTGACAGAGTGGATATCCATTGCACCAGAAACGCCGTCGGCTTAAGTCTCGCCCCCTCCGCAGCACACTTCTTTTCTTTTTTCTCCCACATTGTATCCACAGCGAATTTTCGTGAAGGTTCTACGAGCGCCCACACCTTTGTTCAGCGATTCGTGCGAGAATATAACGAAGTGAAACCAGTCGCTAATGCATACCACGTTACAGTAATAATTAACTAATGAAATAATTTAGCGGTGATAATTTATTCAGAGCGCGACACAAGCGCTCCGCGTGAGTCGACTGCCTGCCTGCCTGCCTGTCTGTCTGTGTATAAATGGTGATCATATTCATGTTTCCCTATTAAAACACTAATCGGTATTTCGATGCAGGCGGCGTTATCTTTAAATGTCAAGATGCTGTAATTTATTGAGTTCGTATCACATTTCAGTTGTTTTCAGCACCTCAAATAAATATATGTAGTGTTTCTTCGTTTACATTCTCATATTACACACACACACATACACACACATTCAGTCATACATCACCTCCACAACTATTTACATATATGGATTAGTTAAATATATCCGATGTCTTTAAATGGGGTAAAATAATAATATTTATTTAAAGAAACTAAATATTGCATTGACACCACGTTCCGACCCCCCTCCTACGCCGCACCCCGCCCCCCCCCCCTCCCACGCCAACAGCTCATCGGAAACAACTAGCTCATCGCCTCCTAACATGAAGAATAATTGAGCTACGAACATTATTTTATTTTTAACAAATTTAATTTAAATTTTAAACAGTTATTACAGATAAATAAGTTTCTCAACTTTTTATTAGAACAAATTGTATATGATCACTTGAAAACAATCAGTTTCAAAGCTGTACAAAATGTTCCATTGGTTGTAGGGCTGTGAGTCTCGGACCATTCGACGCGGTATATTTGTCTGATCCGAATATGCATAAATATTTTGGACACCTGTGTCACTTACAGCGTTTTCCCTTTTGCGTGGTCACACTCGCATCATACGTCGGGAAAAATACCAATGAAAGTATAAAAACTAGCGTTATACAAGGCCAATCTCCACAGTCAGCGTTATACAAGGCATGTGCCTTGTATAACGCTAGAGTGTTTTATATTGCTAAAATAAGGACTGGTGCGATGGTTAACCTGAAGGATTTTAATAAAATGGCGGGACAAACGACTGCAGTGAATTCAGATATGTGTTATTTTGATACTTACACAACATGAATACTCGAGCGATACGTTTTGTATTGGCTTCGCGTCGATCAGCGATGTACACCGAGGACACGTCAAGTCAGTCCGTGGAGCATCTGCTCGACTATTCACTGTGCCCTAACACCTGCACATTCCAAGATCTCATCGAGGCCAATGCTGCTGCCATTGAAGTATCACCACCTTTACATTACGTATGTGTGTACATCAGTATGAATGTCGTCACTAAAGTCCGCGGTCTGACCACGTTGGTTGTTGCTGAAAACCAGCCCCAGGTGCCCCAATAGAGCGCCCGGCATACCCTGAGCAAGAACCATTTTATGACGCTTGTTTGAAACAAAATATTTTCTGCTTGTTTTTTTTTTTGTATATTATAATAATAATGTTTTAAAGCAAAAATTGTAAAAAATTAAAGTCATAAATTTCTATTTCTATAAGTTTGTATTTATGCTGTTTTCAAGTGTTATCTTTCTGATTTTTGTTTGGAATAGGACCAAACGTAGGTAATGCAAGGAGTCCTAGAGCGGGCCCACGGCTGTGAGGAGTTCAAATGCTTCCCGCGATTCACTGGTCACCGGAGGGCAGACGGCGAGCGGCGTGGTGGTCGCGCATTTCTCTCGCTCTTTGAAATACTAACTGCACTGCTTATTAACTGCATTCTTACCTCTGGTCATTAGTTCAGTGGGGGGGGGGATAGTTGAGCACCGCCTTATTCTGTATAGTCGTCTCGTGGAAAACATAACACGCCGACCCACAGCGTGTCACCCCCATATAATTATTATTATATCGTCGGGTGATGTGAACACAACAAGTTTCGCTTCACTACTTTGCAAGCGAAATAACAAACTAATTCAAGTTGAACAATGCTAATTCCGCCCACTCTGTCATAAATAAATATATGAGCGACAGGTTTTTTGTTTATATGAGCGAAAAATTTGGCCCCCTGGACTTCAGTCTACTCAGCCTGCTGGTGAGGCAGTCCACTGGGCGAGCGGGGGTGCTGTAGTGGCGCGTCGTGGGCACTTCACGAGCGTTCAGTTGGTCAGAGGCCGCGCCCCATCGCCACACCGTTGTGGTTGTCTCGTTGGCGGTATGCGCGGTGGTGCACAATGAATGAAATGTTTTTTTAAGGCTTTTAAAGAGATCAAGCGTGTCACCTGCACAGCAATCAACGCCGCTCACAGACGTCTGCAAAGCCGTAGGTATTGTAGGCCCCTAAGGTATGGTAATCGTCAAATGTGGTATCGGTTCAAAATTACCGCATTGGTACTGTAGTGATACATTCATAAATGTATCATTAATGCATTAAAACATTTTATATTATATTACGTTTATTTTACATTCGTGACATTCAAATTTAAAATGAAAAAGAAATTGTTATGAAACAAAAATGCAGTCGATCGATTGACGTCTCCAATGTAACATATCGCCTTTTTAGCACAAATAAAATTTTTTAATAAAATGATGATGAAGTGTGTGAATATAATATAAATGTACATATGATATTGAAACAAGAAAAATAAATTAATATCAATTGGAAGAATTTCATTTATAGAAGATAAAAACCCCCTAAAGATCCCGAGTGTCGCAGCAGAAGCAGAACAACGGGCACGTTATAGTACCTTGTTCCATAGAGTGGAACACGCACTGTCCATAGCAGAGCCCGCGTGATTGGAACACGGACTGCTCGCGTTCCGTACCGTACGGCTGCATCGTACCCCCACTCACTGAGCCCACCGCGCCCCTATAGCGCGGCGGCTGAATATAATCTAGTTTAATACGATTATCTTTCACACACTTTTATAATTTAAGAGCATAATAACCCACCCATCATTTGATAAGGTATACTGTTTCACATAAACAGTATTTCTCTTTACATCTTTCTTCCCCTCCTATTATTAACTGTACCTCTGACCTAAAACAAGCAGTGCATCCACGGTGTCCACAACACTGCACACGATTACGGATGGCGGTGGTGGTCTATCATGTCATGGGCGACACGCTCGTCACTGGTGACGGCTCGCCATCACCGATGATGATGCAAGTGTAGCGGCGAACAGAGACTATTTAGGAATGGCAACTACCTCAAGTGTCCAAGAAGCTTGGCCTACTTCCACCCCAGCTCTCTATTTATATCAGAAGTAAAAATATATGTATATCAATTATTTTCCTCAAAAATATGTATTTAAAGCAATTTTTTTTTAATTTAACCTTACTTTTTTTCATACCCCATATATGTTCCACCGACAATCGTTGGAGTACACGAGTGCTGGAGTGGAGATCGCGACTCGGCAAACGTAGTGTGGGATGCCCTCCTGCTAGATGGAGCGACGATCTGCGCAAGGCGGCTGGCGGAGACTGGATGCGTATAGCCGAAGATCGGGCTAGGTGGCGCGCCTTTGACTGCCGCAGGCTGATATTGACATTGATATGTCCCACTGCTGAGCACGGGCCTCTCCATTTCTGGAGGAACGGACATCTACCCACCACGCTTGTCCATTGTCGGATTGGCGGGGTAACCAGACTCGGACTAAATATCTGTAGGATTATATTTATATTTATCTCATTTTGGGGATTAAACCCACAACCATTGACTCCATAGGCGGCATCCGTACCTCTGAGTCCATTGGTCGTCAAAAATTTATCACACACTCATTATCCTTTACTACATTTCCAACCAATCAATATCAGCATACGGCAGTCCACTGCGGGACATCGGCCTCACCCTGGCATTTTTTTCTTAATGTGGATACAGTGTTATCAGTACCACCAGATCAAACAATTTAAACAGTGGGAGAAATAAAAACACAACATTTCTTTATATCTTTTATTACAAGATCTTAACTAGTATGTACATTACAAAATATGTTATAAATAAAAAATATTCTCGTCTATGTAAAGACGGTTTACAAAATGTGGTTTTGTATTTCAACGGAACACAAATATTCTTAAAAAAAACAAATCTTGCCATCGACAAGTGACAACAGATCGACATACATCTAAAATACACACAACTACCTACATTTCATGTACATACATACATATATCTGCACGATGTATAAAATCAACCGGCCGACGTAAGACGCGAACCACGGCCGAGCACGCACTAGGAGTGACGGTTTTGATGCTTGAAGCAGACTTACAGCTAATGTAAATCATAGAGCGAATAAATTATAAAATTCACGACAAAACTGTTATCGTTCCCATGACTGAACACCAATATAATTTTTCTGTTATTTTATTCTGTTTATTTCAGAATAAAACAACGAAAAATTGTAAGCGATGTATATTTTAAAACTTTCAATGTAAACATAAACAAACTGGCGAGTGATGTATGAGTATGGATTGTACTTGTATTACTTTTTGAAAACTTTTCAAACAATATTTTTGTCGAATAATTTATATATAATACTTAGTTTAGTTATTTACGTAAACTTAAGAGAGCCTCGAGACCTCTGCCAGCAAAATGTTACTGCTAAGCTGCTCGTCAAAGATCCCATGAGAACCAGGAAACCCCCCCATAACGCCGCCACTTGGGAAATGCAGAAACTTGGATTGTCTCGCGGCAACTCCTCTGCAAATACTACTCTCAAACCTTTACCTATCGTGGTGACCGGTTCCACGGTCCTGTTGCCCAAGTGGACGACATCTCGGCGCCGTCTCTTTGGCTCAGTGCTCCCTGGGTTCGGACACACTTCGCAGTCAGTTTTGCACAGTTCGACCTCACACTGCAATATCAGGTCCATTTCGTCGGGGAACTTGAAAGCATTGAAATACGCGTACGCAATAATCGAAGCGCCGGTGTTCCCCGTGTCCCTGGTCTTCTGGAAGGCCCCGAACAGTTTCGGCTTCAGTACGCAGCCATTGCTGTCCGTCAGCGGGACGACGTGGCGGTTACCGGAGTCACGGGCGATGCACTCCCTCACCAGGATGTCGAAGCCAGCGTCTCCAGTTACGGTCACGACCAGCGTCATGGTTTGACCGATCTTAACCAATCCGTTCGCTTCCTCGGCGAAAGGTCCTCGACCTGTTTGGATGTCCAGGCGAGCCATGGCAGTGTCTCCACTGAAGTTACTCGTGATCTGGTTTAACATGCCGACGCTCAGAGACGACACCAGTTGCCTGGTGAGGCTGCCCTCCCACAAACACCTGACTCTACGAATGTGATCCCAGACCTCCTGGATCCCCGGCTCATTTTGCAAGACCAACACGTTTTCCAAATACGCCTGCCCCTCGTTCTGAAAGTCGCTGTAGAACCTCGTGCCGCACGTGTTGAGGCTCACGGTGAACGAGAACTTCACTTGGTTGGAGTTCTCCCTCACGTACACGCACTCCGGCTCGTTGAAGTGCTCCTGGGAGTAGATGATGCCGTTGTACTCCTTATTAAACTCAATGTTGATTGTCATCATCTCTTTGCCGCAGTCCACGGTGATGGCGTGGATGTGAGGAGGGTGCCGATCCTCGTCGTCTGTGGTCGTTGTGCTGATCTGTGTTGGTGGTTGCACGTTGGCCCCACTGGCGGGGTCCGACGGTTGTGGTTCGGATCCCTGCGGTCCCTCCTCATATGGAGGCAACGTTGTTTCGTCAAGTGTCGGTTGACTAGGTTGGTATGGCGGAGGAGTTGGCTGACTAGGTTGACTCGGTTGATAAGACGGTTGCTGGCTGGGTGGGTACGAAGACTGAGTTGATTGGTTTGGTATATATGATGATTCTGATGGCTCGCTTGGTTGGTACGGGAGTGAAGGAGATTGGCTGGGATAAGATGCAGGTGATGGTTGACTCGGTTGATAAGGAGGTGATGGCTGGCTGGGTTGGAAGGAAGGCTGAGACGGTTGATTTGGTTGGTACGGCGACTGGGAAGGTAAGTTAGGTTCGCTCGGCTGATAAGACGTTTGGGTGGGTTGACTTGGTTGGAAAGGCCTGCTTGGTAAGTAAGTAGGTTGACTGGGTTGATACGCCGGTAGGTCTGGTTGGCTCGGTTGGTAGGATGGTGAGCTGGAGGACGGTGAGCCTGGCTGGTACGATGGACTGGACGGGGAAAACCCTTCACTATAGGAAGGGGTAGGTCGGGAGCCGGACGGTGGGTACCCTAGAGGTGGGAGGTATGTGGCTGGTTCAAACGGCCTGGGCCTCTCTGGTTTTCCTCCCAAATACTGACGAGCTGAAATAAAAAGAGGAGGAGTTTTAATGTTACATATATGAAGCATTTTAGTGCCTCCATGTTCCGCTGTGTGCTTCGGGTGCGGGTGAAGTGCTTTCTAAGGATAACGGTGCTCGCGTTAGCGTCCATATTTATTATAAATCGAAAGAGCAAAGCGTTAGTGCTGCGGGGTTGGGGGGGGGTGGGGAGTCGGCATGGTTATCGTACGTCACTTTGTTTTTCTTTCAAGGACTACATCTTATTTTGAAATTGTAATGTAAATACGTCGAGACTATAGTCAAATATAAAAACTAACGTTATGTTTATATTTAAGACATTGGGGCTTCATTACTCAAAACTAAAACGATTGTGTTCACTTCGCACACAAACTGACACTTCATCGTTTCGTTAGTGTAGCTACACGAGTGGTACAATGGTGTCTGTATGTCATTATATGAACAGACCTTTCCTATTGCGTTGTTGGTAAAACCCCTGAATCCACTGAAGCAGGTTGGTGACCATCGTGTCGACGTCCGCTTGCTGGCTGGGCTGCAGATCAGCTGGAAACGATCTCACCGTCAGGAATACCATCATTAACGATTGAAACCATCACCAATGTAGGAGACCATGTCCCTCGCCCTCGATGGTGTGATGAGTTAGACATCCGTGTTAACATTTGAAACAACAACGGACTGACCGCAGAGTACACTACAGTGGTGACTTTGGAAAACGAAAATGTTATGTTAGGTGAGAACAACGATGAAACAATAATGACCTCCATTGTTTGTTATTGAAGAACACAAGTACAACGTTAGGAAACCAGCAGCCACACCAGCCTGACCTTACAATACAGTTGTACATCAATTTGAAGGAGGTAGTAGTACATCATCTACAAACAGTAAAGAATAATGATATAGACATTGTAACAACGCTAATGATAGAGGAGACTAAGAAGAAAAGTTAGAAAAAGAAAGAGAGAGAGAGAAAAAGAAATCGAAACACAATTAAATCCGTAGAATTAATTGTTACCAAACACCTCTACCGATAATATTAAACTCCTGCAGGAATCAGGGAAGCTGTCTAAAGAAGAAGATAAACTTACACCTGGATGCGTATTATTAGAAATAAAATATTTTTTTAGTGTTTCAGATAAAAATACCCGCGTACATTTGTGTTAATAATGTAATCTGCACTCATTACATTTGTTTTAAGAATCACATCCAATATTTACATACTTACAGCAATTAGATTATAAAGATTTGACATTGATAACACTCTACTCGTATTCAAGATATAAATTTGTTTACATTTGCAAAAAGGAAAGTGGTGGGTGCCGCGTGATGGGTGACGCGGGTGACGCGTCACCCACCATGTCACGTGATGCGGGTGACGCGTGACGTGTGTCGCCGGTATATTTTATATCGACTGTACTGGGTGATATAGATTTTTGGACGTGGGTGTGGACGTACGTGCAATGTCTGCATGAGTAAACTATATTTTTTTATTAACGCTAATATAGACCTCTGTTACTCCACCGAGTTAGTTTCGTCACGCAGTGCTTATACTTTGAAGGCTCTATGACATTCAGTTATATTTTCTTTTATATGAAATCAAATTTGTGAGCGTATTTGCATAATCGCCCAAATGTATTACAATTAATAAAACTTTACTAAGAACGCTGTTGGTTTACTAAACAAATAAATAGATGGAGCCACGATCTGCGCTGGACGAGTGGCCGAAAGTTGGCGTGTGTGAACGAAAACCGGGTTAGGTAGGCTAGGCCGGAGGTACAGAACATCTGACTGTGAGAAAATCCAACAGTGCACTGCCACAGGCTGATGGTCGTGATGATGATATTAAAACTAACTTATCACGTTGTTAAACAGCTTTGAACTGCCGCCACCACCGTGACCACACGCTGCCTTCACCACACCACATCGGTTTAATGTAAAATTATCATCATCAACGCATCCATCCAATCGTACATTGAAGATTACGTTGGTAGTGTGTAAGACTATGCAGGGGTATGCGTTATTGTAACCCTTCCAGGTGGTTTGTGAATTAAACGACTAAATGTATTATTCCCTGTTAAGCATGAACTTTGGTGGCTCAAGTGAAGCGCGGATAGAGAGTAAGTGTGACAGAGCGAGCGGGGTGGACGGTGCGCGGGTGCGAGTGAGCGGGACAGACAGACAATGAAACGACGAGGTTCACATTTCAGTGGCGCAGAGCGATCCGTGACCTGAAACGTTTCACAACGTGACGGCGGACTTTCGAACTCGTGATCTAAGAGATGCACCTTCCTTGATCTTATCATTGTCTGCGATTTGCACAGAGGGACAAAGCAACTGCGACAGCCGCGCACTTGTGTGCGTGTGTGTGTGTGTGTGGTGGATGTCGCCGATCCATTTCACGAACATTTGATTTGGCAACACTGCACCGCAGTCTATATTGTTGTAAACAGACATGTAAGGACAACCTTAGTTTGTATATATTACTAGATGGTATACTGATAGAGTCAGGCATTGGCGTTGTTGGGTGTATGTTGTGAATAATTAACTTTTTGTTTCAGTGTTCTCATTCGCACTATACACACACACACACACATCACCGGCGTCACGAGTGTAAATCAGCAGTTCGTTTGTCTCTCTGTGTGCGTGTCTACGTGTCTACGTGTCTACGTGGCGAGTACGTACCGTTCCTAGCGCGTATTTTTGGTTCTGCAAAAATAACATTTGTTTACACACATACACTGTCAATACGAAATAAATTATACAGTTATAGTGGTTGTCAGGCAAAATATATAATTATCTATGGGACTTAAATTCAGTTTAGAGATAACTTTTATGTGTATACACCGTAGTATCGTGTATGTATTTGTATTAAGTTTTATTGTTAATATGATTTACATCATAATTATAATATATCCAAAGCTTTTATACTTTGTAAAAAGCTGTATTCAGTGCTATATACATGAGAAAGTTTACCGCTCTACTTCAGTATTTCTCAAAGTGGGTGATAAAGCTCCTCCTCCTAAGCGCAGGAGACTTTTACGGTAACGAGCCCAAAGATAAATGGGCGAAAAGGGGTGTTGATGTGATTTACTGGAACGATGGCTGATTTATATTTTAAAAAGTAAATCAAAGTCAAAACCCATCTCAAGAGTTGTTAAATAGAGTGAGATTGACATGATATATTTGAGAATTAAACATATTTGGGAGGCGTTAAACTATAATGGATTTTTAAAGTAGGCGGTAGACAGATAAGTTTGAGAACATCTGCTCTAATTAATTAGAATAAAAAGTGTAAATTGTCTTCATAATGAAACAATCGTCAGCCCGACGTGGCTCATGACATTTCATCATATAATTTTTCTTCGTATAAGTTATTGAAGTTTATATTTTTGTATTGTTTTATCATTTGCATTCGAAAACCTAATTCTGCCAGCGGACACCTGTGTAACTGCAACCAGCGCATTACCACGGGAACAGTGTTTACAATGATATATCACGTTCCATTCATGGAGTGTATCTACCATCTAGTGGACCACACCACCCGGTACCTACTGCGTGCCGGACCGGACCGGACCGGACCGGACCGGAGTGTTTCGCTGGAGTAGCTAACGTTGTAGTACACTTACGGAAGCGAGAGGGCGACTCCGCTGCTCCGGCGCCGGCGACGGTCACCAGCGCGCACACCACCACCGCCGCCACGCACCACCAACATCGCCTCACCATCTGCAAACACCACCGACAACACATTGTACATGGGATGATCACACATACAACCTAGTACCATTTGGACACAAAACAACGAAACAAACGGCAACCAGGAGCCCGAGCAGGAAACCGTTAGCATTAAATGTACGCTTTATTTGTACTTTTCTAAAATGATTTCTAAACTTTTGATAAACATATACAGTAAATTCTTATTTATCCAAATCGCGTTTATCTGAAATCCGCCTTATCCGAATAAATTTTATGCGTTTTATGTTTTTTATATATTCACAACTTTAAAATATGTAGGTAGGTAAAACACCAACGTGTGCTAGATGTCAAACAGCCTGGCTGATGCACCCACCAGAGCCGTCGTTCCCCACCGCAGGAACATTTAGAATTAACTCGTCACACGCGGAGGATACAACTAAAATATGTTGCAAATAACTTTTAAATCAATAACAGTTACTGTCACAGAGACTGCTTTAATAAAGCCGGTGATTTATTTTGAAATTATTTATAATAGAAATAATTAAAATTAGTGTGAAGACTGATTGTATTGTTGCAATTTCTGAAAATAATGAACATTATTCTTTTTTATATTTTTACGCCTATCCCCCGTAGGGGTTGGCAGAGACCTCAGAGCTCCATCCGCTACCATTATCGCCCTCATGAGAATTAGGACGTAACGGGTGGCGAACCGCCATCATTTTTCAACAAATTAGATATATTAAATTCGTCTTAGTGAATCCCACGAGCCGCAAGGGAGGATGGAGGTCAGCCCCAGCAGAACCCTGCATGCTGAGGTAAGGCACCATCATACCCGGGGGAGCCCGATCCCGGGATGGTCGGCGTGCTTTGGCACGGCAGACCGTGGATTGGCGGAGAGGAAGGGAAAGGATAGAGAAGAAAGAAAAGGGCAGGAACGGAAATGCGGATTGCGGGGTTACCAGACTCGGAATAAATATTTATAAATACATATATATATTTATTCTGATGCGGGAATCGAACCTGCGACCATTAACTCCGTGGGTGGAGGGCCCCGCCACTGAGCCAATCGGTCGTCTCAATTTATTTCTCAAAATAAAGAACATTAAAAAGTTGTGTTTATTGCTGCTAGCTTCTGCCCGCGACTCCGCTCGCGTGGAATTCAGTTTATTGCGCGAAAACTTTCGCGCGTGCTGTAACAACTATTGTTTTTAAATAAAAAGTAGCCCATGTTTGACCTTGGATCTTCAACTATCTACATGGTAAATTTCATCATAATTGGTTTGTGTGTGGCAATGAAAGCGTAACTGACAGATAGACTTTCGCAATTATAATATTAATTTGAAAGTGTGGGTGTCCCGTTTTGAGTTGAAAAAAATTGGTCAGTTTAGTCATAGGCTGTCAGGTTTGGAATGTTTGATGGTATGCCATCGAACCCCATGAGGTGACGGCGGCAGATTTAGTTGCACGATCCCACTTCGCGTTCGTTCGGCGCCGCTCAGCATACAACCAAACCACGCGTGCTCCACACTCACACCGCTCACACCGCTCACAACGCTGCACTCCAAACATGTCTACCAACTACCTCCAGCGGTGTCACCACCGACACCACATTGGTACCTTTACAAAAACAAAGTCTAGTCATTTCACAAAGGCCTGCATGATTTCTGCACTGCCTATGGCGCTGCGGATGTCTATGGGCGGCGTTGATTGCTTTCCATCAGGTGACACGCCTGCTCGTTTGCTTTCCTATCCCGTAAAGAAAAACAGGTCGCACCTGTGTCACCGAATTATAATCTCGCCATAAACCTCTTTCCGCCGCGCGCGACAATATTTGAGGAGGGACCTTTAAGTGTCAAGGGGAGACACCTGGGCTAAATTAACTAAAATCCACGTTTAGTTAATTTTATTTACGTTCTAAGAATTTAAATAATGTCACACAGGTCCTGTGGCGGGGCGTGGTGCACCACTGGAATCGCAGAGAGCCGACACTCCTCACAAGCGCGGCGTACATCGCTGCGCGGTGAAACAATGAAGATGATATCAGGGAGCTGCGATAGTCAAACCTGAGACCGCAGCGAGCACTGTGCGCAGCCAATAAAACGAACAAACGGTCGTGTCAAGGTCGCCCCGGGCGTGCCATTGTTGTGCACGATCGCGGCGATAAATCAAACCGCTGGGAGTCGAACCCGCACTCCCACAATGCACAATCGGCCGCCGCGCGGGACGTTTGCGCAATGCCACAAGCATTGCAGTGAGAAACGACCTGATTGTGTTCACTGAACGTCGCCAAACGAACTGTTCATCAGTGAAATAATCGATCATCCGTTTACAAATGTAACAAAAATTAATTACTGTTGTAACATTCAAATATTTTAGATCTGATTGACGCGGTGGTGTCACAGATTCGAATCCAACATCGCAATAAATATGTAAGTATACATGGCCTGTAGGTATTGTAAGCGCGCACAAAATTATAACTTCGACACTGAGGTGCAAAAGTAAAGTTTATATTTTAATGTTATATAATATTGAGAGAGGCCGGCGTCTCATTTTCAGTCTACGCCGGCAGCACGGGGGGTGGGGGGTGGGGGAGGGGTCGGGTCGGCGATTGTCCGTCTCCTTCACTCACGACTCGTTGAAACATGTCTGTGTATAATACTTAGATTTCAATGCAAGTCATTATCCTCTCTGTGTATTGGGTACAACTTGCCCCCTTAGGCTGAGTGCATGTATGGAACGAGGCGTGCGGCCCCCCGGCGGTGCTCGGCGATAGTTCCTCGTGATGTGTGGGGGCCTTACGTAACGCCGCTGTTGCTGGTGATTTGAGTAATTCATCTGCGGTGATGCCGAATGTCGCGCCGCCCCCCGACGCCCCCCGCCTGCGTGCCCTCAAGACGGTCGGTCGGTTCGTCGAGAGTGTATGCTCTGTTGTTAGCGAGGAGTTATTAGAACACGCGACATAACTTCTGTACGAAACGGCAAAATGAAGAAAAGGGGGGGGGGGAGCACCATTGTGAAATTTATAATGCTCCAACAATTAATATTACTTTGTTTACGTATTTATAGTAATCAAATACTAGATAAGTATATTTATAAGATTCAGTAACATAATAGTCGGCTGTGGCTCTCTGAGAGAGTTTTAATATGTGTAAAATTATCTGCATTGTACCACAGTTCGTATGTACAGACAGAATGTTCGAGTTCAAAACCCTAAAGCAAACAATAATTTGTAATACAAACAAATCAATGTACGCGACTGTTTATATATTTTCAGCAATGAGTACGGGTTCTGTTGTTTATTTTTACTGAACGTCATTTGTTTGCAAAATCTTTGAGCAACGCCTCCCGCCCGTACTTCTCTTACGGCAGCGAAACCGAAACGTGGATAGTGAGGGTAAAAGTGGGGAGTGTGAGCCACAAGCTCAAAGCCGCTCAGCAAGCTATAGGGAGGCTACTAATCATGCTCGTATTTGAATATAATTTTAAATAAAGAAACCCGCCGGAGAAGTTAAACTGCCGACGTAGTCTTCCGACGAGAGAGCTGACGCCGCGCCACTCACGATTGTTGTCGACAACAACAACAACAACATACCAAATTGTTTTCAAATGTACTGCCGTGAATAGAAAACTATTATTTCATTATAGTGTAATTTTTGACCTCTGACGGAGCGCGGGGCCCGCAGACGAGCGGTCGGAACGTCGGACTTCACCGGAACACCTTTTTTTTATGTTTAAGAAAACTTTTAATTTAAGTTTATTAATATATGACGGAACCGATATGAGGTTTAAATAGATATGTACGTAGCTCTGTGAACTGGATTTTGTGACTCGCAGTCCTACGGTTAATTGCAAAATTAAATTAAGTTTAATTAATGAAAATTTTAATTACAACAATGTTTAAAGTTCTCCCATATAAGGGGGAAAATAATGTGTACATGTATGAACATAATGCGTAAGAATTCAAATGTACATCCGTCTGTTTATACAAAATATTAATGTACTTTAAAAAAGAATAGATATCCAGCCATTTTGTTTCATATTTTTACCCAAAAGAACTTTTTATCCAAAAAAATAATTTTCGACAATAATAATTATCTTGCTAAACATTATTATTTTTAGAAGAAAACTTTATTAACTTACGACTATAATGTGGGTGAGGGTGCGGGCAAGCAAACGAAGGAGTCGCCCGACGATCAAAAGTATTTACAACGTGTTACAAGATGGGTGACTGCAATTTCTTTTATATTAATTTAACTTGCAGCTAGCAGTAGCTATTTGAACTTTAGCCAACTCACTCAATACGTTATAGTGGAAAAAAACAGTGCAGCGTTCTAACCGCTCGTCTATATCACCCATTGTAATAACAGCAGATTGATTCATTACATAAAGTGCACGCGTGTACTGTACGACGAGACAGAGAGACGAGCGGGCGGACGGGCGGACGGGCGGCTCTCCGCGTTTATGTAACGCGGCGGCCGCCCTGCGACACGGCGGCGTTACTCAGCGTTTTTGACGTGTTTAGTAAAACGATCGTTACATCATTGCTACATAACTTATGTAGGAATTGAAACCTCTCTGCACGCGAGTGTACCCTCGGTCACTGCGTACTGTTAACCTCTCTGCACGCGAGTGTACACCCGATCACTGTGTACTCTTAACCTCTCTGTACGCGAGTGTACCCTCGATCAATGCGTGCTGTTAACATAAACAAAATGAACATCATCGTGAGCGTCCGGAAGTCCGCTGCGACGGTAACTACGAGGTCGCTCCACGTGCCACACGCCATCGCCGGCTTCACGCACTTCAGGCGCGACCGAGCAGCCAGACCACAGCTCGATACAGACCGACGCCCTACTCCTACGTTTGCGACGTGTTTCGAAAAATTACGCGTTTTCTTCAAAACTAGCGCTTTTCTCTAACAACTTCAGTTCGGTCAGTCCTTTGATATAACACAGCCATTTATCGGCTAGGAACCTCTGAGTTGGGCGTTAGCAAGGGCTTCCTCTACTCGTGCGTGTCGCTCGGTGCGATTGTATCGGCGCTCCGGGGAACATTACATCTATACAAATGACACTCTATCAAGTAGCGCCCGTGGACAACGTTACATGTTCCGCGGCCGCCGACTCTGATACGATGAGTTGTTGTAATGCAGGCAGTGCACTATACAATATGTAGGTACGTCACCAGTACGTTACATGCTAGAAAGTCACCGGCTCGTCTCTCCCCTTCTTCTCCACTTGTTAATGCAAAATATAGTAGTGTTATTATTATAATTATAATTTAAAAGACAAGTTGTTCGAAAAAGAAAGTCTTGGCTACGTAATATCAGAGAGTGGACCGGGATAGCGAGTGCTCCAGAACTGCTGCACCTCGCGAAGGAGGAGGTAAGTTGCGCTGAATTGGCTGCCAACCTTCGTAAGTCGGAGAGGCAAACTTAGAAGAATTATTATAATAATGTTTGTGGCGATAAGCTGGTCACGTTTTTGATAGTATTCAAGTGATATAACAATAAATATATTTAATTTTAAATTTGGAGTTAAGTGTATCTACAGTCTGTACAGTAGACATCTACGGTGAGTGCTGTGCAAAATGGTGCAAAATGCTAACATCCCTTCATGTGCATCGCGACAGGCACGCGGTGACTTTCCACCGGTGGCGCTGCACGACAACCGCCGTCACCAGTCTCCGGCGGTGAAAGCAGATGTCATTACTCTGCATTTGGAGGCACGACCTCGGCGAACTTCCGTTTTGAATTCCAATTTTCACTCAAAATTGCACTCCACACCACAGGGAACAGAGCTTATTTTAATTCGGAAATAATTCCAACTTTGATAGTTTCGCTGGGATTCACTGGGAAACATATTTTCAGTAATAACTTTTGTTTTTTATTTAATAAAAAACAAAAGTTATTAAAAAAATAAAATTATAAAATACAATTTAAGTTCAGACATTTTATCTAAACACGATAATTTACTGAAATTATATTTGTTTGTTACTATATAATTTTTCTTCATTGTAGTATGTTCAGTACTAATAAAAATATTTGTAGCAATATAAAAATAGACTATTTTATTTGTTAACTTTAACGGTTTGTATTTCCTGACTGAAAATCCGAAAGCAAGTACAAGGCACAAGTCAGGCCACAAATGGAATATTGTTCTCACCTCTGGGCCGGGGCTCTCCAGTATCAACTTCTTCCATTTGATCGCATTCAAAGTCGTGCGATCCGAATTGTTGATGACCAAGATCTCACCGATCGGCTTGATTCTCTAGCGCTGCGGAGAGATGTCTCATCTCTCAGCATTTTTTACCGCTTCTATCATGGAGAGTGCTCCGAGGAATTGTTTAGAATAATTCCCGCCGCCGAATTCCACAACCGCACAACTCGCCGTAAAGAAAAATTTCATCCCCACCATCTGGATGAGTGGCGATCTACTACGGTGCGTTTCTCCCGTAACTTCTTTCCACGCACCACCAGTTTGTGGAATCAGCTACCCTCGGCGGTCTTTCCGAACCGCTACGACATTGGAACCTTCTAAAAACAAGCCTATACATACCTAAAAGGCCGGCAACGCTTCCGCGACTCCTGTGGTGTCGCGGTTGCCCGTGGGCGGCGTTGATTGCTTTCCATCAGGCGACACGCTTGCTCGTTTGCCCTCCTAACCCATAAAAACAAAAATAAAGCAAGAACGCAAGGAACCCGCTTGACATCTATAATACTGTATCTGAATTAATTTCAAACTTACAATACAAAGAGCATTGCTGTAATAATTAGATAACAAATAAATATGTGCTCATTCATTATCGCGAGTCTCAACGTGGTGCCACACTTGCCGTGTTACTACAACACTGTTACGATATGGGTACATACGTTACATTTGAATATGTAAGTGTAATATAGTAAATATGATAATTTCGTGACTTATAGACAAAAATGTTTTTATTTTATTCCATTACTTTGATTGAATCTACATTCGTTTCGTGCATTGGAAGGAAATTGAAAAGTAATTAATCAAAATCTCTATCTTATTAATTAAAATCTAAAGTAATTTATTTATGTTTATCTCATCACATATAAATCCCGACATGAAGGCAATCGCCTATTTCGGGGCCACTGACAACGCAGCCGTGTATACACGCATTTATTACTAATGATAAAAAATAAATTAAAATATAATATTTACGAGAATTAACGGTTTTCATGTCGTGATAATTAATAAGACCGCATCTTTATTGACAAGATTGACGTCTCGCTGCAACGGTGTCCAGAGGACGTTAATAAATAAGACGGACTCGCTCATATTACAGGACTTCTACAAAGTGCAAGTGTGTCATTCTTAGATGTATAGAATTTTTTTTTTTTTTTTTATGGGATAGGAGGGCAAACGAGCAAGCGTGTCGCCTGATGGAAAGCAATCAACGCCGCCCACGGGCAACCACGACACCGCAGGAGTCGCGGAAGCGTTGCCGGCCTTTTAGGTATGTATAGGCTTGTTTTTTGAAGGTTCCAATGTCGTAACGGTTCGGAAAGACCGCCGAGGGTAACTGATTCCACAAACTGGTGGTGCGTGGAAAGAAGTTACGAGCGAAACGCACCGTAGTAGATCGCCACTCATCCAGGTGGTGGGGATGAAATTTTTCTTTACGGCGAGTTGTGCGGTTGTGGAATTCCGCGGCGGGAATTATTCCAAACAATTCCTCAGAGCACTCCCCATGATAAAGGCGGTAAAAAATGCTGAGAGATGAGACATCTCTCCGCAGCGCTAGAGAATCAAGCCGATCGGTGAGATCTTGGATCGATTAGATTACTAACATAGTTATTAAGTGGATTGTTACAAACAAGCGAACCCGAGTTGTATAATAAATAAATATATTATATTATTATACTAAATCCAACACTCATAGCCCTTCACCCTTAGAACTTTCTTATAGCAGAGAAATAAGTGGTACCTGCTGCCCACAGACAAGGGGTGACACAAGTGCGTTGCTGGGTTATTGGGAACACGTACGCTCATAGTTCTTTTTCTTATTCTTTGATGGCAATTTGTTATAACTGTTGTCAGTGCGAAGTAAAATACAATAATATCAAATATCTTGAAATGTCAAGTGAAAGTCAGCTTGTCACATTACTTAATGATAAAATGGTGGCTATTCTACTAAAATATTCTATGGACGTTTACAGTCAACTTAAAAAGTAATGATACACGCATTTATTTCGTATGATATCACTTATTCGAACTATATTATTGAATACACCACCACAATTAAACAATTTAGCTGATAATAATGTAAGATTACGAAAATGAAGTGAAAACACAACATCACTGATGTAACTTGGCGGGAAAGAGTTGGCCTACGCTCCTAGTTATTATAGTTGGTTCCGAGCGCTGATTTACAACTAGTGTGGCACCCTCGCAGACATTAGATTCGCTTACGTAAGGGACGCGCGACCGCATCCTCACTGCGACGTCATTGTATCGATTGACGATCGATTGTTCGATATCGATACACGACGAGTTGCGTCACGCGGACTCGATTCCCGCCTCAATCGATATCGGTCGCGCGGGACACGAGTGTGCTGTAACGTAACTAGATAATGATGCACTTAAACACAATTTATTGGCGATGGTGATTGTTGGTGACAAATGATTTGGCGAATGTTGCAAGTGTCGTGTGACGCGGGCGTGGGGTGCGGGGTGCGCGGCGAACAACGCGTTTGTGACGCGTACGGGCACGGCGTTGCGGATGTCTATGATCGCTTGCCACCAGGTGACCCGCATGCCCGTTTGCCTGCTCTACTAGAATAAAAGTAATTAGCTAATTATATATTGAATTTATTAGTAACATTTGTGACATTTTTATGGATTCTCTCTCTCTCTCATCATATTAATAATCTTAAGATTTCTTCATCAAGTCAATGAGTTTAGATGTAGCTAACACTTAAAAAATTGAAGACGGCAGACAGGAATTCTATTATTTTGGAATCTGGTGCAATATTGCCTAATTGCAAGTAAAGACAACATAAGTACATAAAAAATGATAGTTGTAGGGATGATAATAAATAATGTGCGGGAACTGAGGCTAGACACTTTTCAGCGCACGCCGTCTTCAATGTGTTAACTGTATGTTCGACGCACGAGTGCGACGCCAACGGTCTCTTTGGCTTTGTGCTAGTTGACATAATACTTATACATTGCGGCAGGTTCCTATATATAAGTTGCTGTACTGACGCTTTGGACTAACAACAACACGCGGCTGCCGCGTCGCTTCGAGCAGCATCAGCTGCATGCCCCCCGCCGCGCAGTGTCGTAACACCGCCGCAGACGCCAGCGTCTATTGGCCAACACTCGATGTGACACGTCACCGGCGGCGTCTAGCTCGTCGGATACAATGATCGGATATTTTTTTACAATTGACACGTGTTGCGTCACGTGTTTCTTAAATGTCAGCCAAACACCTCTCGTCACCGCGGCGTCGCCTCGAACTCAAGTGATGTCCCTTTCGTTTCTCCGCCGAGTGAAACACCATACTCGAAGCGCATCGTTTATGGTGATACAATAATATTACATAATATCTACGTACTGTAGTGATACATTCATTAATGTATCACTAATGCATTAAAACTTTTTATATTATATTACATTTTCTTGACATTCAAAATATTTAAATTTATAATGAAAAAGTAATAAATGGTTATAAAACAAAAATTATCAGTTCGACTGATGTCTTTTGGATAGACATGTCACCCAATGTAAATTGCAGAAGTGTGCTTAAAGTATAATTAACATATAAATGTACATAAATATATCTATAAATAAATCAATATCGTTTTGAAGAATTTTATTTGAAGATAAAAAACCCCCTAAAGATCCTGGGTGTCGCCGTAAGCAGTACGGCAGGCACGCTACAGTACCTACATATATAATAGAAAAAATGTATAGATACACAAATACATATACTAGAATGGAATACCTTTTACTTTCTGATGTACGAATCAAACCTATATTTTAAATTGATTATTTGTGTCGTGTGTCGAATGCCTTGAGAACCAAATGCTCTATCGTAAACGTAGGAGTGGATAAAATGAGATTGGCTTTGTATTCATGGGACCATGCCGCTCTTATACACTCGCATGTAAAACGTAAGTAAATAAGAGGCTTTCTCTGACAAGAGGCTTTCGCGTTGAAGTATTATTGCAATCAGATGAAAGATGACGCAGCACACACGGAAACGGGATAAATTCTTAAGCAAAACATAATTATGTATCGTGGTAATGCCTGCCTCCTGTGACAAGGTTGCCGGCACATCCGAATTGCAACCAACATGTTACATCGCCTCATAAAGTTTTTAAACAAACATTAATTCGAGGCACTCAGTTACGTACAATAACATAACCATAGTAGTTGTGTGTGCTCTGCCTAATTACAATACTCACGGGTGCCGCTGGTGACTCGTCTGCACGCTCGGAGCAGTCGTTATCTTATTTGACTATATTTTGTTACCAATTCACAAACCGTAAGAGCGTACGTTGTGACGTAATCAGATCCTTGTGTGAGTACATAACAATTATACATTAAAAGCCCTATCCGCGTGTCTACTAAATATTACATTCTATAACATAACATCATAGATTACAACATAGACAAAAGACAATTAATTTAAATAATTAAGAACATAAGCAATTACCATGTCACAACGTATAAAGTAAAATAATTAGTTTGTAGCTGCTTACTACAGAATATACATTTCAAGAACAAATTCGCGGAACAAGCTTTGTTACTACGCACTTGCGGAATGCGCTTTGTTACGCCGCATTCGTGGAATGCGCTTTGATTTTCCGCATTCGTGGAACGCGCTTTGTTGCTGCACACGTGCAGGCACAACCGCGTCTCCCGCACCCAGCGCTTGTCTCTCACCATTCATCAGTTGTATATATAATAGGTCCACTTGTAAAGAAAAAGAGTATTAAACCAGACTCCTGTTGCATCATTTCACAGTTAAGATACTACCTCTTACATTGGGTTCTTGAAATGTATATTCTGTAGTAAGCAGCTACAAGTTCAAACAAATGAAAGTGATAAGTAGACGTCAATGAAGTCACGCCTCTTTCAAGAGACGCCACCCATGCTAGGAGATGCCAGAACTAAACGTATGCCCGCAGACCATAACGAAGACGTAACTCCAAATAATGAGTGCAGCGTTGAGTGCTGGCGCTGCCTACATTGTAAATATGAATTGTTATTGTTTCGTTTTAAATAATGGACGCGCAAAATATCACAAATAACAGTTTACAATAGACGAAAGTGTACGGTGTAATGGAGTACCGCTGGAAAGCAAAAGTAATGTCAAAGCCGGGGAAACCTGCCCGGGTCACAGGGCGACGGCGGCGGGACGGAGGGGGGAGGAGGTATGTACCGCGACCGTGCAGTTTCTCATCGACACGAGAAATGCACTCACGATTTTCATGGCCCAGGACACGGGGCACGGGGCGTTTTGAGGGTATCTTATAGTTATTCATCACTTTCTCTGCGAGGGAGACCTCATGGAAATCTACTACATTTAACATCCTTTTAAAAATCTTTAGTTTAATAATAGGTCAAGATGTGGACTTTCAAAAAGTTTTCCTTCATCGCAACGCGTTTGATAAAGTAATACTACTACTAGTAGTACTTAAAATTGTGATAAATTGAAAAAAATAACAAGAAACAAACATATTCAAACACTTTTCGCTCGCGTTCAACACAACTAAAACGAGAGACGCTCCCCGCTGTACCCGCGACAGACAGACAGACAGCTAACACTCGCGTTGGTTTACATATGGTATTTGCAGCAGCTCTAATGTGTACATATATCATGTTTCTCAACGGATGAGCCACGCACCCCACTACGCCTTCCGCGGACACGCCGTGATATAAAGTTTGGTTTGATTGTACAACATGTTGTAATGTTATTGATTACACTGATGAGCTAAAGTTTTTAAGCAAAGTAATGAAGTTACCTCACGCCCCGTAGTCGCAATGGTATTGTACTCTCACTTCTAAAGTATGTTACAGGCGAGGCTGTTGGTTTCTAATAATCCTCTGCTGTACAATCCCTGTATCCGAGGCTAAAACGGTGGAGAAAGAGTAGCAACAAGTAGTTTTAACGCTTCCGCGACTCCTGCGGTATCGCGGTTGTATATGAGCAGCGTTGATTGCTTTCCATCAGGCGACACGCTTGCTCGTTTGCCCTCCTATCCCATAAAAAAATAGTATCTTCTTCACCCTATTGCAAGTCTCGAAATGGTACTCACAGTATTACCTATGTACCCTTAAGTGAGGAAAGAGTGGAGAGATCCATTTTCACTCTTTAAGGTAGACCCCAACTAGAGGCAGCGGTGTCCAGAATGCAATGGTGTGTGTAATGTCCAAGTCGGTAGCATGTTACCTGGCTCATCGATGCACACACACACATACACTGTCGGCCCGTGTTTACTGAGACGGCGGCCACACCGTACCCCATCACGCCGCGCTGACACTTCGATAGCGTGACATAACGCTGCGCCAGAGACATCTACATGGACACTATAACGGACTACAACGACACAGAAGTGCATAGTGTGTGTTTCGGTAAAACTTGGGTACTGCGAGTGGAAATGTGGCTAGTGGACACTCAGTAGGTATACGTGAGGAGTTTCCCGCGAACATAGCGACAATTACTAAAATGTGACTTACATTTAAGTAATTGTCGCTATGTTGATGAGAGATGTCCTGGAGATTTTCAATGGCATGTTTTTTTAGAGCCAATAGCCTTTTCTCGCGGGAAAATCCTCGCGAACATGAACGGGAAGCGAACCGATTGTAAACACTCGGCCTGCGAGCCCAGCGCGGTGCTCGGACGTCGGCGGTCGCTGCGCACGCGATTTGTTTTACTGCCGCGATGCACAGCTTCATTGCGAATGCAACTTTATGTTCTGTGCGGTGAAGTTGGATTCAATTCTACATGAGCTCCGGATCCAACTCCGAATGAACGGTGTGCCTCAGGAGAGGATGTTGATACTGTATTCAAATGTTGTTGCTCATCGAGACGCTAACGAAACGCGGACTGCTGTACTATACTGTGTGTGTGTCTGTGTGAGGCCGATAGACGTATCTTCTATAATGTTCTCGGAACCGATTTTGTATTGATGATTACATCTTCTGCCATAGTATCAAAATAGTAAACTCTAAAAAACTATAAATTAATTAATAGCATATTATAACGTAGAACATCTGCGAATCAATGACAGCACATACTTGCGGCTGTCCGTTACATTGCAGGTGAGACTAAGCGGGAAATGCGTGGTGATGATTGGCGATAATACAAACGACTTTTTTATAGGGAAAGAGGGCAAACAAGCAAGCGTGTCGTCTAATGGAAAGTACTCAATGCCGCCCATAGATAGCCGCAGTGCAACGACCGAGGCATTGCTAATGCGTTGCCGACCTCAACACTGCCGGGAATGTGAGGCAGCTTTATCTTCTCTCCCAGTATATTTTACACGGGGCACAAAGTTCACCGGAAGGTCGCGCACACCGTGACGTCTGCAATGGAAAGTATTTCTAAAACGAGAAAGTTAAATATTCAATAATGTACACACACACACACACCGCGCAGGTAATTTCATAACATTTCTCTCACATCGCGCATTACACGTTATGTAATTTGTACTGGCGACCGCCCGACCATGACCTTCGGAGTCGAGCGGTCCCGGGGAGGTAGCCCGTCCACGTCCTCGGAACTCACTCTCCTACAAAACATGTGCGATCTATACGGATGTGTGTGTGTGTGTGTATGATGGAACTTTTCATTTCCACTGGTATTGAATTCAGTACAATATAAACAGAGATAAGTTGCACTAGCCGCTGTAGCGAGCGACAGTCCAATTCTTCCTCAACGGTTATTAATACGTTCAGGCAATAGTTTGTAGAAAACCGACATATGTACACGATTTGTGGCGGGAAATAGCGAAGACAACTAACTATTCTATTCAAGATCGAGAACAACAATTTGTTTTGTGCTTTATTTTGCAGATATTAGCATAATGTAACAACTTGGTTAATGGAGTCAGGCGTTACTTTGCGGATGTCCATCGTTCGGGTAGAGAGTCAACTATCTTGCTTTTAACATTTTTCGCGGATCTTAGCTACGTTAGTAGTTTCCTCTGTTGACTTTCATCTGTGTAATGTAATATAAATTAACAGACAGACGACAAGTCTTGTACGAATAGATGCGTAGTTAGTTGTACATATATCACAGTGTAGTGTGGCAGGAGGTTGTACTGGTGCAAACTTTTGGACAACGGGGAGGCAGTAGACGCGATTGGGATTTCCATTGTTTGTGTGTGGGAAAGAGCTGGTCCTGTTTTTCAGCCGATCGACGACCGCTAGATTAGATGAGTACTAGAGTGGAGACCGCGTCTTGGCAAACTTAGTGTGGGCCTTCCGCTAGGTGAAACGACAATCTGTGCGAGGCTAGCAGGAACTAACATGTCAAGCCGCAGATCGGGCCGAGAATGCGGTTTGGCGAAGGTCTAGTCCAATAGTGAACTGCCAAAGACTTGATAAACGTATTTCTAAAACATTGCATGAAAATTGTCCAATCGTATCGAATAAATACATAACACACTTCCATATACACACACACACACAGCATGGACGAATTCAGGTGATTTGACACTAGTGCGACATTCGACTCCTGTATCGTACGCAATAGACATGCCCAATACTTCCCAGAAGACGTTGAAGTTCCAGAATCGCCTGGGAGAACATCAACATAAATATAAAGTGCTGTAATATTGTCGTAGGTGGATTAGTAGTCTAATAGAAATAACTTCATCATACGTTTGAATTAAGAGAGTCATGGAAGAATAGTAGGTCGTGCGTTGTCGTTTGGAAAACTTGTTACATTATTATAAAAAGCAATTAGTTCAAGTGATTTTTTATTCAAACTACAATGATATAATTATGTGAGTGATGAGGGAACTCGTCATTACTGCAGGCGCTGGAAGTTGCTACGACGTGACCTACACGATGTACAATTATCAAATTCCAAAACTTTCAAACTTTTATTCGCCGTGTAATGTACCTCGGACCTCTCGCTCGCACGCATACACCGCGAAATCACGTTAGCCGTATAATTACGCTGAACGTGTAAATGTTCATAATATATGCGATGTGTGTGAAAATTGTGTTTGTATCGATTTGTGAGCCGGGCGACTCCTCCTTTCCGGAACCGAAGGTAAAAGTATGATGGGTGTTGCTAATTACAATTGATTGTTTATAAATTGTTAATAAATTGTGTATAAACCTGATTGTCTGCTTGAGTTGGGAGAAATGGTCGGGTTTGGGCAAACATATTCATAAGATTCGTACATTTGTGTAATTGTACGAATGAAATTCAATAATGAAAAGAAAGATGTTTATTAGATACAGATTTCAAATATACAGAGAAAATAAACAAAACTATATCAAGAGGTAGGCAAGCAATACGATGTAGGTGTGGGATGGTGTGATGATGGAGCTCTCACTTAGCGCGGCCCGTGGTGACGTGAACAGATTCTTTTTATGAGATAGGAAGGCAAACGAGCACGCGTGCCACCTGATGGAAAGCAATCAACGCCGCCCACAAACACCCGCAGCGCCCGCACCGCCACAGGCAATGCAGGAGTCTTGCCAGCCTTTGCAATATGAATATGCTTGTTGTTTGAAGTGTGTTTATATAAAAAATGTTCTACAGTTCCCCATTCAAAATCCCAAAAAATATTACCCAACGCCCCCCGACCAATTTCAGTGACATTTTGCGCGAGTGCACGGCTGTGTGCCCGGCTTGAAAGAAGGGATACTCTTGGACCCGACAGGTGGCGCTGTTGTCCAAATGTAATATTTTTAATGAAAACTTTTTTCATATCTGTGACTGGACGTCTGCCCCCTGCCCCACTACTCATGTGCAGTTATAAGTAAAACAAACACATAAATAAAAAGTTATTATGATATATAATTGGTAGAGTTACTTCAAACGTACAAACATATTGAAGCATTTGTACATGTGTGTTGCGTTTACTTCAAATACAATATTATAATACTAAATACACACCCACGTATACCTTAACTGATCATTTATTTTTTCAACTCAAAACGGGACGCCTAAACTTTCATATTAATATTATAATTGCGAAAGTCTGTTTGTCTATCTGTCAGGCTTTCTCTGCTAAACCAATTTTGATGAAATTTGACACGGGGTGAGTTGAGGATCCGAGGTCAAACATGGGCTGCTTTATATCCCGAAAGAATAGCTCTTACGCTACGCACGAAAGTTTTCGCGCAATAAATCGAATTCTGGGCAGGTAAAACCGCAGACAAAAGCTAGTGCCAGTTAGTGAGTTAACAATGAAAATAAACAACTTTTAATGTTCTTTAATTTGAACAATTTCAACAATACAATCAGTGTTCACATTAATTATAATTATTTTTTTTAATCACAAAATATGAAAAATTGAAATGTATCACCAGCTTTATTAAAGCAAAGTGTGTGTGTCAGTTATTATTATTAAATTGTATGCAACATATTTTTTTAGTTATATTTATATTTTCCAGAAGAACAAATTATTAAAGTTGATGATGATTTTAAATAAGAATAAAATTGTAGGTACGTTTTTTTATATTGGCTTTAGTTATCAACACCCTGTTCCACGTGGAACAGCCTATTCCGACTGGCAAAAAAATCTACAAAAAATCAACTCAATCAACATGAAATATTACATATATATTATAATAAATTAAGAGATTGTATTAAAGATAATTAGATATATATGGATCTGAATGAAAGGACACCTGTAAGTGATTGTTTTCCGAGGTCCACAAATTGTTCATTGAAGTAAAGATTCTTTCTACTCGATGAATTTTTGTGTGGTTTCGGAAAAAGGGACTTTTTGGCGTCCCGGATTGTCGTTTGGGGACAACGAGACAAATAACCGGAGAAAGGGAAAGTCCCGCCCAAAACGGACGTATGTTCACTTTACGAATACCCAACATGCTAACACAAGACATGGACAATAAATAGTGTAATACACATATCATGTTACAAGTTTTGATTTAATAGTATCATATTTTATATATTGCATTAAATTAATATCATATTTATATATATTTTGTGATTAAACATACTTAAGATCATAGTAAACAAATATATTAAATAAGTTAACCATTAAATCACCATAACGTACCACCGACTGACTGACTGACTGACTGACTGACTGAATGCGGTGCGCACTCATAGCGCAGCGTGGGAAGTAGTCCTTAAGCTGGTAACACGACCAACTAGCGGAGTGGCATAACTGCCACCTGCGCAGTCAATGGTTGCGGGTTCGATCCCTGCATAGGGATAAATATATGTATGGCCTACACCACAAACAATTATACCCCATCACTCCGCATTGGATACGTATGGTGGGTTAATGTTCGTACGCTCAGAAAAGAGGACGCCCAGCTGTGGGACAAATGTGTGCTCTTAAAAATATTTAGGATCAATAAATACATCAAGGGGTTCACTTACCATGATTTTTTCTTCACACGTCCAGACAACCCAAGGCGACGGAACTAAAAACCAATGGACTTCGGTTAGAACTGAGAGCACACGTCACACGACTCACTGGCGGGCTGACTGCAGCGTATTAGAGGATCAAATGGATTCAGACAGCGTTTCTAAAACTTTACAATTTACTGCCCCACTCGATAACGCATTGTTAACAGAATAATAAGTAAAAGATTTAATAATTTATTATTATTATTTAGCAGTATTTTTACGCCCAAAAAATGGAAACTGAGGAACCCGCTCAAAATTTTTTGAATTTTTTTTTCTGTGATTTATTTATCGCAAGCCTCACGGGGTCCGGTGGTGCGCCAGTTTGAGAAACGCTGACGTGCATACACCTATGTACTTTCGTAACTAACCGTCTTTGGAAAATGCAAAGCAACTGTCTGCGCCGCGAGCGTGGAGAGCGAATGTACGCGCGCACACCACACGACACGCTTTTAACGTTAACCTAACCACCGCCACCACTCACACGTGACCCGCCTCCCGCACTGCGCGACCAACGCGGCGAGGTCACCACACGATGGCCATGTTGAGCCTATTCCGGGGGAGGGCAAAACTGACATCAATTGATGAAGATTCGTCAATTGACGGTGATGTGATGCTGCGCCCCTCGCCCCCCGCCGCCGACGACGCAACAACAAAAGGCTAATATGTTAACGCACCACCATTGCACTGTTCCGTTATCTTTACGACGTAATTGAAACTTACCGTCAGCACTGTCGGACCAATGTCGCGCAAGCGGAACGCGTTCCGCGACCCCGTGCGCGTGTGTGCGCGCCATGGGAACGTTGTCTGTGAGGCGACAAAACATCTAAAAGTTTGCCTAACAACGTAATCTGATCTCACAAATATGATTGTTTTGAAACTGCAGCGAGATGACTTGTTGAAAGTCGACTGAGATGTGCTCAGATCCATTGACTCGGCACCCAGCAGAGACCGGGTGAGCGCCCCGAGCCCCCGAGCACCTTCAACGAGAGAGGACACCTCTTCAACGACATATCTGGCTCGCTACATATTTATATTACAAATTAGTCGAGCATTTATCTGAAGACTGTTTGGCTCGGACACATTGCACAGGATTTAACCGTTACATTACCGACCTCTTCACACTCGGGTAGCAGGCCAATCCAAGACCACAACTTCACTCGAGAGGCTTTAATACATCTTCTATTCGCAGCTCTCTGGGCTCTAGCACCGTGGAGCGGTACAGCCATCAGTGCCAACAGCGCCGCTGAGCGCCACGCCCCGGCAGTCCGACAGCGACGCCAGCCGCTCCTTCTGTCGCTTAAGGTTCCTGGTGTCCAAAGCCATAACAGGTCACGACTCGCGACAAACGCGTGTACACGTCGACACGTCGAGACGCTGACGTTGCGTTGCACGCAGCAGCCAACACAAACGAGGTGTTTCCCACGACACACTTCGCTATTCTGATTTATAAACATTTATAATTTTCGTAGAAGGATTTCAATTAAAAAAGAGAAGACTAGCATTGTTGTGTCGTGTGCCATTTTTCAACCGTTTCAACACGCTGCTAGTGTATTACAATAATGTGGTCTAAATCAATGGGTCGGCGGTAGAATCAAACCCACGGCGTCTGCACTAAAGCGCATCCCTTATGAACTAAGCTATCATTGGTAATATAAATTTCAGAATGTATTTAATGTGATAAGGAAGCTAACGGGCGGGCGTGTCACCTGATGGAGAGCAATCACCGCTGCCGCGACACCATAGGCCAGGGACCAGGTGCGTAGCTGGCCTTTCAGATACAATAACATATGTTTTTAAATTTTTAGTTTTAAATTCGAAATTTGATAATCGTTTATTTATTTAATACAAATTGTACACATGCATATTGTATGCTAGCGCTTATATGTTTTATTCTAAACTTCTTTTTTCTTCTTTAGCGAATTATGAATTTACATTTTAATTATGTTAGCTTATATTAAACATACATACAGATTCGTTGATGGCGAGCAATAAAAAACATTTTATACATGCGTACATGTAATATGTGGTGTGTGTGTGTCTGTGTGTGTCTGTGTGTGTATGTGTGTGCGTGTGCGTGTGTTTGTATTTCTGAATTTTTCTGGCAGTGTAGACAATTCGAACCAATTTGTACAGTTTATTAAGCAGATGTCTACGAGGATTTCTACGAATCCACTCGGTAGCAGATGCATTACTTTCGGAACCAATTGTCGCAGGTTCAATTCCTGCTTCGGGATTAAATGACACACACATACCTATATCCTACAGGTATTTTTGCCAAGACTGCAAGTCCGTCAATCCACCGTGACCATCACGTGTTTTGGGTAAATGTCTTTTTCTCCAGAAATGAGGAGGCGCGTGCTCAGCAGTGGACCTTATTATTCTGAATCAAAAGTATAATAACGTACACAACTTAGACCAGTACAATATAAAATCCATCACAAACCCCGGACGAAGCGCTAAGAGTCCCGTCGCGGCCCCTGGAGGGTGTCCAACATCAGTTGTTTGTTTTCTAGTTACTGCTCATTACAAAACGCAAACTGCGTGTCACAGATTACGACGCGGTACCTCACGATATACGGTATACGCGGTACTCACATATATTCAAATTCAAATATCATTATATTTTTCCACGTAATGTTTACATTTCATTGAATTTTGAAAACCAACAGTTCGTCCATCATTCAGTTTTTACCGGCGTTTCGTTACGTGTGACTATGTATCATAATATAATATTATATAATATAATATAATATTATATTATAATATAATAAAGATTTTCTATTTCTACTTCTATTTCAAGTTAAATACAATATTTCAGTATTATTATTATTCGTCGGTGCTAAAAATAAAAGTTTTAATCCTTTGCGCTCGAAACGCGACCGCCAGGCGCCGCGCCGGCTCGCCCGACGGCTGGACCCGCGACCCCAACGCTCGCTCTAACTCAGATTAACCTTTATGTATGCAATATACATTTCTTAAAAGTGTATATCTGTTTAAATATAACGTTTTTGTAAGTTATTATAATTCGTGTAAGATAATAATGCCTGTAAGCTGCGGGCACGCGCTCGGCTGATTTTAAGTTTTGAGGACAGATAATCTTATTGTAAGTTGTCTGCGAAGCGACGGGGCATGTCGCGCGGTGCGGGTGCGTGTGGCGGCATGTTGGCGGAGTGAGGCGGAGACCCGAGGACTAGACCATGTGCGTCGGGAAGGTTTGCCTCAAAATATCGCTGGAACTGTGGAAGACGCATCACGTCAGCAGGAGAGGGGCTAATAGCGATCAAAGGGTGAGGGTTTGATGTGTTAAATTGGAAACCAAGGTATACTAAACATGTTGTCTGCTTATATGTCCTATATGTTTTTTTATAGGATAGGAGGGCAAACGAGCAAACGTGTCGCCTGATGGAAAGCAATCAACGCCGCCCATGGACAACCGCGACACCGCAGGAGTCGCGGAAGCATTGCCGGCATTTTAGGTATGTATAGGCTTGTTTTTTGAAGGTTCCAATGTCGTATCGGTTCGGAAAGACCGTCGAGGGTAGCTGGTTCCACAAACTGGTGGTGCTCTATGTCCGCCCGCGCTTGTGCGTGGCGCGGTGGGACATACCTTAATTAGGTCCTAACGCCGTCTAACGCGCGTGAGGGAATCATGGACGTGTCCAAAACAACAACACAGCGACGCCGCTCCACGGACCCACGTGACGTAACTCTGACAAACTGTAGGTCTCGGGTAAAAGTGGAATGTAACGATTTAAGAAACAAAATTAAACTCCATTAATTATTTATTCGCTGTGCAAATGTATTCAAATTGTTTATAATTACGCGGTCCGAACAATTACGGCCGCCATTCCGGTCGTGCGTACGTACATATATTTGTATAATGAATGGCCGCTGCTCGCAGGCGGCGCGGAGTTGAACCGGTTACATAAGGGAGGGCGAAACGTTTGGCGATACATGTGGTGCGTCGCGGCCGGAACTCTACACTCCCCGGCGGCCACAAACGCCGCGGGTTCTCCGACAACAGCGAGAACATAACTCACAGCGCATAGAGAACATAACACACACATTACCGCAACCGGCATCCTCGCGCCCGCTGCAACGCGCCATTAGCTCGGCTACACGGGACATTATCACGGCGCGCCCCACGCACACACCCTGCCCCGCGCAATAGTTTAATACATCGTCCGACACCCAGCAGCCCAAAACCAGGCACATCGTACCACACGCCGCCTTTATCTCTATATATCTATGTAACAGCACAGGCATTGCAACGCATTTGCAATGCCTGTGCTGTTACAGAGGTTTATGACCGGCGTAGATTATTTTCCACCAGGTGACATGCTTGCTCATTTGCCTCCATATTCCATAAAAAAACCTAATTTAAATCGTATACATACGTAAATGTATCTAGATAGACTATGATGAACGTCATTTAGTTTGTGTAAAATATTTTTATATGTTTCCAAATTAACCGAATCCTAGATTGCACTGAGAATGCGAGGAACAGGTAGAAAACATTTGTATGGCGTAATACTACAGTGATTATAGTAAAACATTAATTTGTTTGATAATAGGACATTGACAGACGTGTTCAGACTAAACGAAATGAAAATGTCAACAGGTTAGGTGGGGTTGCAGGTGGCTGGCTGTCTGAATGTCTGGGAGTCTGTCCGCGGCACGCACGCACTTTGACGCACAGACTACATCGGACAGAGAGACAGACACGCACAGAGAGACTACATCAGACGATACTTGTCGACAGGTACATCTGACAGAATTTCGACTCTGAAACGACGTTTATCTGAAGCTACTCGACGGTGACACTAAATTTCTTTCAATAATTTTTGTTTTGTCATCACTCGTAGTATATACAGTACAGTCACAAGTGGCTGCGCGAAGGTCCGAGTGACCCCGGCGTGCTGTTAACACTTTTATGTGAGTTTTGAAAGAAGCTTCTATTGACGATCGTGTTGCACAACAACACACAGACACACTCCTGCGACACGAATCATTATGGAAAAGACTAATTATGGCATCGGTGGAGTTTAGAAAAATATAAAGGCATACTTTTTTTACGAAAAATATAGTAAAGGATTTGTTTTACAAAAAAGACTAACAATACAATAACATTAATAGAATTCTTGTCAACCATTCCAACTAAGCCAGCTAAGACGTATCGTGACACCAGAGAGGGGTCTAGGTATTTACCTAGACCTATTTAGGTCCACCTATTTAGGTGTAGGTAGCGATGTAGGTAAAATCAAGACCCGGCGTCGACCGCTGTCGGGCAGTGAGTATGAGTCGGTCAGATAGTCATAGAGCACGCCTCAAAGCGATATCTCCGCGTCCGTAGAGGGGCGGGCGGGGGGCATAGTGGCACTTTGTACTCATGCAGTGTGCACGTGTTGTAAGGCCTGCTAACGTTGGGCGGAGTTATTTAAACGCTGAAGATCACAGCTAACGTGTTTCGACTCCCCACGTTGAGAGGAAGCGTCCCTTTGTAGGACATTATATATATAAACTATACACTACATATAATATCGATTACGTAGCACCCTTGATGCAGTAGCTCACTGTAGCTCTTTATGGATTGTTTATCTTTATAAAAGCCATATGTGTGTGTATGTGTGTATTTACCACGTACTGTGATCATAACTCTACGTGGCGCTTGCATTGCGCACGTAGTATATGGACAACACACAGACAGTAGACAAGTAACAAAAGTCTGCTACACTTACTGATTATACTCACTCGTGTTGGAGCGTGGCAAAAAATTTTATTACCTGAGAGAACAGGTGTTCTAATTAGCTCTACGTTGAATGATATGTTTTGCCCGTGAAAACTTTTCCTGGAAAGTTGACTGTTGTTATTGAACTAAAATTCTATTCTCCTTTACGAAATAAATAGCTTACAAACCATAATAAACAAATTATAATCATGATGATCAAATAACTTCAAGTCTATAAACTTCAATCGATCGGAGACGTCCACACTCCGCGCAGAGGTGTGGGATCGAGCCTCGGGGATGAACCCCACTGCTCGTGCAGCAACTAAATGGGGCAACCGCCCCCCCGGTCCTAGGTGCCGCTATTCCCAGCGGCTTTTGGGCGTCCTTTAAAGACTTCACGTCGTCGAAATATGGCTGAACCTATTCCTATGACGTTGGGTCCGTCGCTGGCCCTCTTCCCTCGCGGGAGCCAGGCGGCGACAGGAGGATTTCGGGTGGGAGCGGACGTCCCTCAGGCGGGCGAGCGTGAAGGGGAGCAAAATTATTTAGATGTGGATGTGGTCCATTGTCTGCTCGGTCGAACATCTTACGAGCCAACCGGACCACAAACTCGTGGATGCTCTCCACCCTGAGGTGTTTATAAACTTGGATGTCTCTTGTAACAATTTAATTATAGAACAACGCCATCTATCGTATAATATTCAAGACCTGTCTATGCATATGACAGTGGTGGCTTCTAGATATATTTTACATTTCTTGTATAGATGTCCCTGAAATCAATAAAATTGAATTTGCAATTCTTCAATAAGAAAGAGTATGTTACTTCTGTTATATTGTTACTGTAAACAGTTGACATTCTTCATTAAACAACGACGGCGGACAGGGAAGTACGACGACAACTTGAAGACAAAGCATTATGTATTTACTTATTTACATAGTACTGTACACATTAGATTTTATTTGACAATGGGGCGTTTTTTCATAATACAAAAAATAATTGCAAATTTAAAATTTGTATTTTTAACTTGCCAAAAATATGTTTCCGCCCGGGATCGAACCGGGGGCCTTCTGCGTGTTAGGCAGATGTGATAACCGCTACACCACGGAAACGTTGCTAAAAATTATTGAAATAGTAAATAATAAGTCTGCATAAACTTGCTTTTATACAAAATTGCTTAAATATATGTATTTATACCGTCATTTTTAATAATGAGGTTATTTAAACTAAGTTTATAATTATGAAATGATCAAATGATGTTGTCCTGCATCTTTTATTAGATGTGAACTTCAATGGCCCAATTGATTAGGATTACGACTTATATTCTAAAATCATGGTTAGTTTTATACTTTTAAACATGAACTTTTTTTTAAATGGTAAATAAGAATTGTAGTTATATATTTTCTTTTTCCAGCCCATATATGTCCCCCTACTGGGTGTGGGCCTTCCCATTTCCGGAAAAATAGGCATTAACCCACCACACTTATCCAATGTAGATTGGCAGGGTTACCAAACTCTTTCAATGCGATTAAATCTCACAAAATAGATTAATGTAACACTCATACTAAGTGAAGTAGTATTCAATCCAGTGCAGTGTGAGTGGGCAGATAAATAATGAAATATATTGTTTAAGAGAAAAACAATTTATTTACAAAAAATACTTAAATAATTACTTTCCAATATGATTATACGTCATAGAGTATCAGTTATAGAAAAATCATACATTAATCATTACAAATACACAATAAACAACTATAGCCTCGACTATATCTAAATTGTGTTATTCCATAAGAAATGAATGTAGCACCAATACACCATACATACCATTGTGTATAGTTCACATTGGAATAATAAATAGTTCCATGACAGGAAAATTGTGAATGCCACACATACTTTATCTTGAATTGACACTGGTGTTCTTACAGAACACTGCTAACGTAATACTCAATAATTAAGTATTTGAAATTGTATTCTACTGTTAAGATGTAAAGCACTGTTTGTTCTACTTCTGTTCTATTCACATGTTATAATGTCAGACATGGAACCACCTAACCTAAACATATAGTGCATATTGAAAGCTTCTCTCAGACATAACTTATAAATAGACAAATAAATACCAAGCATATGTTAAATAGTAATGATACCCCCGGCCCCTGTCCCCGGGCCCCGGCTCGGCGATGCAGAGCCACCTCACTGTAAGGCAGGCAATACCGCTGATCAGTGGCAATGTTCCACTCTGGAGAACGCAACATAACTGTGTTTGGTGTCGGTGTCGTAGTACCCCAAGGGGCCGGCGTCGCAGTCTGCACAACTTAAATATTTACAATTGGCCACTGTGTTCGTGAAACCGATATTTTCGAAAGTGTATATGTTCTCAACGTGGTAAAATTGATAGACTGTCTCAATCTGTAATTCGCCTTCTTTACCTTTCTCCTGGTGCATCAACGGCAATTCTTTCTGAAACAAAAGTTTGAGGTTACTCTTTGTAGTTCATAGAATCTTTAATAAGTAAAGTAAACAAATTACCTCTTGAGTTATATGTTTGGCCGATTTCTTATCTAATATTTTTGATCCACAGAACTTACACTTAATAATTAATTTATTCTGTCCATCTTCAAAGTATTCCGGTTCTTTGGGCATTTTTTCCAAGTCCGACATTTTCCAACAACAGTACACCTGGTAAATGAAAATGCTACTTGCAACGGTGAAAGTATGTATCTTAAAATATTAATGCAAAAATTTTTGAACCGTAACCGGCACGGAGAAAAGAAAAGTCAGCCACCACACAGCCTCGAATTGTTTGTCTGACAGATGCTGTCATCTGTATGACAGGTGGGTGTCTGTGGCTAGTGATCTGTTGACCCTAATGCCTGTCAGAGTTATGAGGTTTTGTATTAAATATATGGTATGATTCGAATGTAGAACTTGGTTGGTTGCTTGGTTAAAACGACACGAAAAAATACAATCATATTACTCATAGCATGATCAATATATTCAACCGTTTACAAGAAAATATAAATTACTTTTATTTATAATAAAAGGATTAAATCTATAAAATACAGGATTTATCCATTAAATAATTATAGTTACTAGAAGGTACTCTAAAAACAACTAAAATTGATAGGAAACTTAAAAAATTATAAAAACAACTATTTCATATGTCTTACTTTCTATATTTGAATAAGAGGGTTCCCTAGAATATTTAGTATTTTACATTTCAAATCCAAAAGCTTCGTTACTTACTTTTATTTTAATTTTGTATATATGTTACCATTTAATATAATTGGATGTTGTTACACTGATATTTTTGTCATATGTCAAAAGTTTATAGATATGTATGCAGGCAGATAATAAAATTTGATAGGCGTGAAATCACATTATTATTTAGCTAGCTTTTTATAAAACACTATTTGATTTTAAGTTTCAAAATGAGTTCTGGATTCATCTCCGAGTCAGAAGCTTTGGAAGCAAGGCGAAGACGGCAAGAAGAATGGGAGAAAGTGAGAACTGAAGATCAACCGAAAGGTTGTTGCATATTTATACATTTTTAATACAAATTATACTCACTGTTTTAATATAACCTTATAGAATACCAACTATTTGTGGTGATATATAAATTACAAATAGTATATTTCGTTGTTCAGAAGCTCCCGAAGAACCTTATGACACGCGACCGCTGTATCATCGCTTGGAGGAACAGAGGTTGAAGAAGGAAGCCGAATATGAAGAGGCTCACAAATTGAGTAAGTTTTGCATCAAAATGCATAAGGATTCGTTTTAAATACGTTTACCTAATACGTTAATGAAACTTTATTGCTTACTTTCTTCATGATTTCTAGAAAATATGATTAGAGGTCTGGATGATGATGAAGTAGGATTCCTGGACTTAGTTGAGCGCACCAAAGCCAAGGCGGCGCAACAGATCACACTCGAGGAACAAAAAGAAATGCAGGAATTCAGGTAAGGTGTAAAAGGGGGAGCAACATATGTGATTTTTGTGTTTGCTTTTTAAATTCACTTTGTTACTAGAATTATTAATAACCACTCTGCTTAAGCTAAATGTTTGTTACGAAAATATGATTTACATCAGTATAGTGTTAGGGTAAGTGGGGTAGAACATACAACCCTAGTTGTATAGATAAGTAACAATTCTGACTGTCCACATAGTAATGTATTACTGCAAAGTAATGCTGGACTCCATTAATCAAATACATTGTTGATGATAACAGGGTCGAAAATGAAGACTCTTTGGTCAAAACACTATCTCACTATGTCCTGGCATCTTTTTGCTTTATAAAAAAACTGGTGTGTAAACTACCACCTTTTTGTTATAATTGTATATTATGTGCAAAGTTGCACATTGTACACATAATTCCATACATTGATAAATAATTGACTGTTTAAGGTAGTGGACAAAGAAGTATTTAAAGAAAAAATGTAAAGCACTAGTACTTTCAGTCGACCACTGGAGTGATGGTTATAAAAACAATTCTTAGTTTGTTTCAATTATTTTTATTCTGTTCTATCTTTTGCATTTTACTAGTACCACTATGAATTATTTTAAACTAGTTTAATTTAGTATTTTGTCACAAGCACTCTTTTTTATACTCAAACACCTTGCTTGACAATTGCAAGTTAATAATATATTATGTGTTTTATTGCACAGGGATTAATTGTAGTGATTTGCAATTTTAGAGAGAGGGTGTCAAATTTGGCCGAGAGTGAGGAGATGAGTCGCATCCGTGCACAGCTGGCCCCGACTCGCGCACCGCCCCCTGCCACCCAACCGACCAGGAACAAGCTGCATGGGGTACGGTGGTTACTCATACTTAGATTGTTATAGTATATGACAACATTTGCAAACTTGATCAAACTAGGTTTTGTGCAATCTACTGATGACATAAATTGAACGAAGCACTTTTAATAATAAAGCGAAAACGCTGTAAACGACACAACAATTTTTTTTATTGCATATTCAAATCAGAAAAAATACTGCATCAAATGGTCTCCGTCTCACAGCTCAAAAACTAATAGAAAATTTTGTACAGCATTGAAACTGACAGTTTTAGAGTGATCAAATACAATTTTTTCAGAAATGTTTTTGGCAGTGGTGGTAAATTGTTATCAACTACGTTTTCGCTTTCTTACGACGTTAGCCGTAACAGGCTGGTTGGCCCTCCCTGGGTTGTGGCTTGCTACTTTTAAATACTGAGATTTTCTGACTATTCAGACTTGTCCATGATGAATGTAAAACATGTAGCGCACTGGCAGTGTATGGTTGCACTAAGGTCTTGTGTCAGTGGCCAATTGTTTAATTTTCAGGTAGTGATACGGAAGAGGAAGGCCAGTGTTACGGAGGGGGATAAGAGTGACGTGCCGGAGAAAACTGTATCGCCTCCTAAAAATGGCATCAAGAATGTGGACTCGTAAGTATATTATACTTGTACTGACCTGCCAACAAATAAGAAAAGGCAGGAATATAGACCATGAAAATGGTATAATATTTATAATGTGCACAGTGATGTTTACTATAAGTATTTTTTTCTACATTTATTTCTCGGAATCAGATATATCATACTGGTTTGGCACATGGAAATATTTGCCTTAAGATTTATAATGTAGTAGACCATAACCTCACCATCACTCATTCAGGTGATGACAATTTTGTGCGATGATGAAATTTACTGACAGAAATTATTGCAGAAAATGTCAAGGAACAATCTTTAAGGACATGCAACTAACAATCTAGAGTTCTGGTGGGGAACAATCTGGTGCCGGTTACAAATCGAGGCATAGACGGAAGAAGGCAGTCGCTGTGGTGTCTTGGGCCAGAGATGAGAACAATATTCCATAATCTTTAGTTGAAGCTTGTAGTGCCGTGTGATTGTGTCACTGCAGGCTGAGCAGCGGCGTTGCTGGCGCGGGCGCGGGCGCGCTGGTAGGTGGCGGTGTGGGTGCAGGCGGGGCGGCGGTGGGCGCGCTGCGGTGCGTGGGCGTGCTGCCGGGGCTCGGCCACTACGACACGGACACCTCTAGCGACACCGACGACTCCAGCGACGTGGACTCGGTGAGTGCACACACACGGCCGCGACGCACCCATCGGCTCCAATGTGATCGATTGTTAACGTTAATGTTGTTTCCCATTTCAGAATGACAAGTGTTACAAGACGAGGGACCTGTTGGGGCGGCAGCCGGAACAGAGTGCCGAGAGGAAACGCAACGACGACCACTCCAAGAGCTAAGCGTCGAGTGCGCCGCGCCGCGCCACGTGTGTGTGTTTGTGCGCGTGTCCGTCTGTCTGTGTATTGTATATATAAGTTGAAACTAGTAAATATTTAATAGTATGCATAAATTTCAAGTCTATGGATATGATGCACTGCATGGGTCGCGGTGTCAGCTGTCGCCTCACTGCGGTGTGTGCGTGTGGCGGTGGAGCGCGCCAGCGGAGCGCCGAGCGTGGCGCCCGCCCCCACACTAACAAACGATACGTTATATAAAGTGGATGGAGTTTAACCAGATTCTAACTGTGAAGAGTTGACACTTGAGGAGTAGCAGTGGGCCGATCGGTGTCAGTGTGACTAACGGCAAGTCCTTCGTAGCTAAGGGAGCGTTAAACCCGGCGGCCGCGGTGAGCTGCTGATGATGAGTTCAGTGGGTCGCGCTCGCAGCGGGCTGTCGTGCGAGTGTCGTCGTGTAACCATCGGTCGCCGCGTCGCACGGCCGCCCTCCAGCGGACGGAGCCTCTCGTCTTCGGCGCGCGCTCCGTGTGATCAGTAATGTGTTGTTAAGTAATAAAGTCGCACTGTGTGTGTGTGTGAGTGTCGCTGTTTTATTGTCCCCCCGCCCCGCCCGCCGCCCCCCGCCTACGCCGCGCACGCGCACGCCCGGCGCGCGTGCGCGTGCGCGGCGCGGCGCGGTGCGCGTCTTCATACACTACAGATTAAATAATACAAGCACACAGTGTTATTGTAGTGAACACAGTACAGTACATTTTAATTAGAATGTAGATTTGTATTTTAGTACATTTTGTACACGTTCCAGTGATAACCAACAACCCTCCCAGTTTCTAAAGTAATCGACATTACGCTAGAATGACTACACATGTAGGTGTATTGATTGCGATGTAGGAACCGAACTCCCGATCGCTGCATCCGAGAGCGATAACTTCGATACTAAGCCAATTGAATGATTCAGAGAATGAGGACGTGTGATAGTGAGTGTATGTCAGAATTATTTTTGTGTAGTTATTGAGATCGTTTCCTTCCACCGCCGAAGACGAAGACGTATTACATTCCTGTTTGTAACGTAAACGTATTGATACGTGACGTGACGCCGGAACGTGCGGCCACTTGAGGGAGAAATTCAGGTAAAATAATAATAATCTAATTATTATAATTTTATTGCTACTAACTACACCAAAAGATATAAAGCATTTATTTACAATGAAAACATGAATAGGCGAAGAATATAAACGAGTTGGAAATAATAAATATAGTTTTGCCGGGACCGCCGACTACCAACAAAAACGCGAACTCAAAACTATTGCCCCGCGCTCCGCAGCCGACGCGTGGCCGCCGGCGACGCGCCGCGACATTACATTTTTCAAATTGTAATTATTTTAGCGGCTTCGGTTCATACAGGTAAAAGGTATTCACACTGCATAGTTTCCCGGAGTAACGTCTCTATTCTTCTTCTTTCTTTTTGTTTCTATTCCTGCAAATAAAATAATAATAATCACAAAATAATCCGAGGGAAGTTCCGCGCCCGCCACGACGTGCGCGGCCGGACCGCTGCAACGGCTGGACGCGGGGAATGGTTTCCGACGTGGCCGAGCAGTCCGTCTGCTCGGTCGTGCGCATCACCTGGCTGCAAGTGGTGCGCAACACCCGAGGCATTGTAAATACGTTGCCGACCTTTCGTGCCCATGTACGCCACTCTCTATGAATACCCATGCATAGTGGTGGTCGGAGAACCCCGCGTATGGTGCTAGCTAGTCTCCTGGCTGTTTACACTACACACTCACCGCTTGGGGTAGGGCTGCTTGAGGTGGAAGGTGCGGTAGTGCAGCTTCATGCTGTTGCTCTGCGTGAAGCGCTTGTCGCACAGCGGACACCCGTACGGCTTCTCCCCGGTGTGCGTCTGTGGAACAAATGCCTCTTGAAACAGCAGCTCAGCAGAATGAGAGGGACACATATCACAATCACATTTTTTCTAACAGTATACAGATGTAGTCTCCTGCTAGCGTCGTGCGCGCGCGCCGCTGGTCCAGTCGGTCCGCTTGCCCGCCGCCGCTCGTCTATCCGAAGTCTATCCGAACTCAATTAAAATAAACTTGATTCAAAACTAGTGTAATCTTGACAATTACCAACAATACAAATTATAACTTGTCTAGCTAGCATAAGAACTTGAACAGAACTGAGAAAAAGTCACACCACACTCGCACCGACAGACACATTATATTTATTATCTTTCTACCCGCTCATATTTTCATTGAATAACAAAGAATAAATACGGGTAGATCGTAAGCGCGAACGTCCGCCACGCGACATACACCGTCAGGGCCAGGGAACAGCTTACTGATGCGCCCCACACGCCAATACAGTGGTGGCATAGTTTCCTCTTGAGAGGGGTGTCAGGAACGCGCCACTTTGTTCTCTGTTGTAACTCTGCCAAATACTCGTGCTGCCATCTCCTCCAAAAGTGTTGTCGGATTTGTTCGAGCCGTTGGTAACGTCGGAGATTTGAAGCCTTGCAGTCGACGAGAGTCGGTGACGGCAATGCAGTTAGCGGCCGACCAAGCAAAAAGTGCCCAGGGGTAAGGAACTGGAGGTCACTTGGAGAAGAGGACATAGGACAAATGGGACGGCTATTCAATATGGCTTCAACTTGCGCAAACAGGGTGCTTAACTCCTCGTACGTTAAATGCGAATTGCCCATAACACGCGTGATGTGAAATTTGGCGGATTTCACTCCAGCCTCCCAGATGCCACCAAAATGGGGAGCGTAGGCAGGAGAAAATACAAATTTAATTTCTTCCTCACTACAAAAGGAATCTATGGATTCTCTATTCGATTTTAAAAAGTTACCTATTTCTTTCGCGGCGGCTACAAAATTTCGGCCGTTATCACAAAAAATCTCTGCAGGCCTTCCGCGACGAGCCACAAATCTACGTAAGGATAAAATAAAACTTCTCTTGAAAGGTCGCCTACAGCTTCCAAGTGCAAGCATTTAAACCTCAAACAAACAAAAATACACAAATAACATTTTGTTGTCCTTGCTCCGCGTATTGATATTAGTGAAAGTCAGACCTTTTTGTATAATAGGTATAACTAATTGCCATCAAAGAATACAAAGAGTGTAGGGTGTAGGGTGATGGCGTGGTGGCGGGGTGGCGGTACTCACGACGAGGTGCCGCTTGAGGCTGGCGTGCGTGTGGAACTGGCGGCCGCACGCGTCGCACGGGAACAGCCGCGCGCGCGTGTGGATGTTGTGGTGCATGGCGATGCTGCC
This sequence comes from Baronia brevicornis, assembly GCA_031353405.1. Classification (NCBI taxonomy): domain Eukaryota; kingdom Metazoa; phylum Arthropoda; class Insecta; order Lepidoptera; family Papilionidae; genus Baronia; species Baronia brevicornis. The sequence continues at coordinate 15,892 of JASFAT010000418.1, read as the reverse complement.
GGGCTGCCGGCGCCACCGCGCCACCGCGCCGCGGTACCGTCGTGCACGTGCCACGCGTCGGTGTCGGTTCGCAGGCGCGCCGCGGCCGAACAACAAAGAATTGAAAAAAAAAAGAAACTACATCACTCCGCTTCGCAACAAGCAAGAGATGTTGACTGCACTTAAATACAAATATAATTATTTTTATTTGAGTCGTCAGTGCAAACGAATTTCTATAATAAAAAAAATAATATTTATCTTTATTTTTAAAAAACGTAATTTTCTTTTTAAAATCAATGTGCGACATGTCAGTGACAAGTCCCCGGGACGGCGAGCGCCAACCACACCCACTAGTTCGCACACCGGGCGACCCTCGTATTGGAGTGAACTTAAAACGCATCAGTGTTAAAGTATTAGTTGATTTTGTTACATTGAAATTGAATAACAAGGCGTCATTCCAGCGCGCTCATGCAGACACCGTGGGTTGTCGTGCTCTAACGCCTTGAAAGTCTTCGAGCGAGGCCTGCTGAACGATAACCTGGCCGCCAATTGTTTATGAAGTAGTGGTGTGTAACATAACACGCTACTATATCACATAACATAATATGTAACGTGAAATGGTAACGATATTAAAATGTAACATTTTGGGCACCGTCAGCTTTGAGGTACAGGTTCCCTTGACAAGGAAGCTAGTTATGTTATTATCTCAGCTTCCGAGCAGACACCGTAGCAGTCATCTCACCGCGCTGGAGTCTGCGCACCGCGCACCGCGCCCCGTGCGCCACGTGCCGCGGTACACTCGCGGTAGTTTCGTCAATGTCTGTCTACTCACGGAGAGCGAGGCGCCGCAGATCTCGCAGATGTATCGCTCGTTGGGCGGGAAGAACGGCGTGCGCGGGTGCTCCTTGAGGTGGTGGCTCGTGTACAGGCTCTGCGTGTCGAAGTGTTCGCCGCACTGTGGACACACATACACACATGACCGGCAACCCAGCGGCAGCGGTAGAGAAAGCCGCCCGCCCACGCCACGCACGCCGCGGACACTCGGAGCGCGGTTCGCGCGGCAACCCTCGCACGAGCTCGATCGCCCTTCCTTTCCAATCATTCACCCTCACGTGTGATCTAACATCAGTGGGTGCGGAGATTCAACTTGGTTTGGAGTGTCCAGAGGACTAGCAGTGTTAAGAATACAGTAAACCGTCCTATAAAGCGGTACTCTTATAACCGTGTCGCTTGTATAACGCGGGGATTTCCCAACTTATATATTTGTACTGTGGAATGTACAACGGTTGGACAGTGCGTCATGAAGTCTATTACTTTTGCACATCTTGTTGTTATAAAATTAAAATTAATTTTGTTTTTAGTTTTTCAGGAATATTGATTATATATCCTTCCTATACCCGCGCGTTTGTCTCGCGCGGGTATAGGAACGGGCAACGCGCGGGTATAGGAAAGATATACAATGATCCCTCGTGTAACGCGTTATAGGAGGGTTTACAGTACATCATTACAGCCGCACGCACCGCTTGCATCCGAACCGAGGACGAGGGTCGTCCGTGATCCCCGCGCTTCGCGGGCGGCTTGGTTTCCTTGGTTTTGGGACCTCAGGTGGACGCTATGGCCCGTTGACTTATATTTACTCTCACAGTCGCTTCGTTCGACATCCGCACAGGGAACATGGGGCGGCACTGTTTCGCGCCGGGACCGACACGGCAACGTAACAGTACCGGCTGAGTGATGGCGTGTGGGTGTGTGGGTGTGTGGGTGTGTGGGTGTGCGCGTGTGTGCGTGTGTGACGGCGGCGCGGGGGTGCGTGGGGAGCGCCCCGCACTGCGCCGCGACTCACCTGGTGGCACGTGGTCGGTTTCCGTCTCTTCACTCGTCTGTTCCGCCGCGGTGCCGCCGTCTTGTCCCCGGGCTTCCTGTCACTGACACCATGCCGTACATAAAACACATATTGTTGTAAAAATAGACTCGTTCAGAGTGCTCACAATACGATCGCAACGAATCACACACAATGCAAACAGCCCCCACCCCATCTCCACTTCTTTAATATTGTTACATGAGTTTGTAGAGCGGGTAAACAAAAGTTTAAATTTAAAACCATTAAACAACATGAAAATAACAGCAATACACAATGCGACGTCGCATCACTTCTCACACACCGCAGCGAAACGAGGTCGCTTCCTCGGTGTGGACATCAAGTACTACGGTACGAAGGGTTCACCCACTTTAGAGATTCCCCCCCTGCGGGCGCGCCGGGAGGCACGTCGGCAACGGTCGCCGGTGCGTCGGTCGTGTTGACGAATTATTTTCTGCGATCAGCGCTAATTGTTTATGAATCGTTAACACTGTGGATGTGGATGGAAGGGTCGGCAGGAGAAAAGTCAGGTCAAGAGTACCCTTAATCGGCAGGCTTATATGAGGAGAGTGATGAATGTGAAGGAAGCAAGGAAAGTATGCCAAGATCGTAGCAAATGGAGATGTGTGATTTCTACCCCTCTAGAAGTCATTTTAACTGCTTTTTAAATTTATTTAAATAAAAAAACTATAGTACTCGCGATGCAATTTCTTAGTATTTTGAGACAGCATGAACCGCACGCAGTTGTACTAACATACAACTGTATGCAAAGCTCTACGAAATTGTGTCATTATAATTATATTTTATTGTTTTCTTTATTAAAACAAAGAGTCAAAATGACTTGTTGGGCAATCGAGTGTTAAATAAATGCGTTTATAGCGAAGTATGTGGTGGACGGGTGGACGGGGGGACGGGGTGGGGGGTGTGGGTCGGTGCGACCCCGCCCCCCCGCCGCCCGCCGCCCGCACTCACTCGCAGTCGGCGTGCGCGGCGGCAGTGCGCCAGTGCTCGCGGTACGCGGCGCTCGTCTCGAAGCGCACGCCGCACTGCGCGCACCACGTGTCCCGCGCCCCCTCAGCACCCGCCTCCTCCTCCGCCTGCCACGTGACAATTTACATACAGCCTATAGTGTATGGGTAATGTACAAGTCACTCGCAATCTCCCGCCACTTGCTGTGCTCTCAAATAATAATTTTGGAGTATTGAACAGATGTGTCCACCGAAGTCTCGGAACTCATTTGTGACACCGTTGTTATATTGGACCCGCAGGGCGTTGATGGTTCGCTGCGTGTGAATCTATCATAGGCTTCACGTGTTGGAGTTTTGCAGTACGCTTGAAATTAAGTTATTTCAGCTATTATACTTCAACGTGCATACCTGCGTGCCAGCATATTACATCTTATTGCCAACGCAACGTAAACGGCGGGAGTGTAGGACCCTCGCCGCCGGACTCACCACTCCCCCGTCGCCCCCTGCGACCGCGCCGAGGTGCTTCACCCGGCGGTGCTGGTGCAGGCCGGCCGCGCTCACGAAGGAGGCGCCGCACGCCGCGCACACGTGCGCGCTGCGGTGCGTGCGCAGGTGCGTGTAGTACGTGGACAGGTGTCTGTCGACAGAGACCGCCAGTTATCGCTGTACATACACGCGTGTGCAGCCTACGCTGAAAACTCAGCTACAACTTAATAATTAAGCCCCTCCTCTTGTAACTTCTTCTTTTCATTCCACTCCTATCCAAAAATGAGCATGGCTACTTTGATTTGTATCGCCAATGCTTTAAATATTATTTGTGTTGCGTGTTGGTAGGAGGGAATGCCACAGTAACTTTCTGCTTGGTGCCTTGTGGTAAGTTCTGTAAAAATTCAACATCCCCAAAAAGCGCCATAATTCATCCACTGTCATTGTCTCTGTACTCGAACTTCATGTAGACGTAAACCTTTTGCGAACGTGTAAACCGAGAAGGTCTAGTTCATTTTTATCAAACTGTTACTTTGTACAAACCACATCGTATCGTTCGTGACGCACGGACTCAATATACTAAGTGGAAAACGTAAACTGCAACTCAGCACAGACATCGAACTGTATATATGCGCCTAAGGTAAGTAAATGTTTAAATATACTTCACCGGGTTATCAGTCGTCTTTTACTAGCACACTAAAAAACGACATTATTGAGAAAATGTTAAAACCTTTGAACTGCATTCCTTAAACCGAAGGTCATGCGAGTAAACTCGAACAATCCAAAACACATCGGTATTACCGTCTTTTCAATATCTTGTACTGAAACACGTGTACTGTGGTAGGCGCCTTGAAGATCCGATCGAGGGAATACACATTTCTAAGCTAACAAGTATGAACAATCTACATATCCTAGGATATGCCACTGTTGCGTGTTGGTGGTATGATGTGACAAAATGTTTATATCGTAGAATAGAATCGGATTGCGGATTAATCAAAAGAACACGAGTCAAATATTAATCTTTATAAATAAGTTACATTTATAAATATCACTGTGACACTAATTCCGACTGACATGATTTAATAAAAAGTTTTCGCCATCTTACTAAATACGAATTGACACTAAAAAGGTAATGTGGATCATATCCTCCAGTGCTTTAATCACAAATATCTACTCGTACCGGCACTTCATTCTCCTTGTCAAGGTTTGTTCAAGAACTCCACACGCGACAACGTAACAACGTATAACCAAAGTTGGTGACAAACATATTAGGTCGGGGCAAAAGTATTTTCGTATTGTTCATACAAAGGAAAATATTTTTTTCAGGTATAATTTTTAATTTATTTATAATATGTATGTGCCGTTTTGATCGATGACTTGTTGCCATCTTGTGGGTAGTGCCATGGTCCCATTCCTAGAGATTTTGAGATTTTTGATTAAAAAAATTTGACTAGTAGTGATCACAGTGTTCTTTTGAAGTTAGCTTTATGCTTCCTAAAGAGTTCTGCAATGACCGAAACAGGTGGAAATCTGATGGAGCAAGGTTAGGGCTATACGGATGATGCATCAACACATTCCAGCCAAGCTTTCTCAATTTTTGCTGCGTGCCTATAGATGAGTGCGGTCTGCCATTGTCATGGTTTCTCTCAGTGAGATCATGTGGTATCCAAATGTTAAGTTTTTTCTTGTACCCAGATTTTCGTAAATGACGTAAAACTATTTTATGATCAACATCCAGTTCTTCAGCAATGTCGTAGCTACTAATATGTCGATCTTGCTCCACTTCCTCAAAGATGGCACTGATTTTATCTGTGACAGGGCGTCCAGAGCGAACCTCATCTTTCACACTAAAATTTCCAGACTTGAAACACTTGAACCACATTTGTGCTACTCTTATTGATACCGCATTAGGTCCGTAAACCGCACAAATTTTATTCGCGGCGTTCGTCGCATTTTTACCTTTTTTGTAATAAAACTTTAAAATGTACCGAATGTCTTCGTCACGTACGTTCATTTTGCTTGCTTGAAAAACAATTGAAAAATGGCGGGAACTAGTTTTTTTTTTATTTATTGCATCTTCAGAATGTCACATGTAATGGTAATAAAACCAGCCAGTTACATTCAGTGCAGCCAAAGAGGTTTGATTACTAACAATACATTCAAAATACGAACATACCCCGGGCCGACCTCATATTATTGAAGCGTACGAGTTAAAATGTGAAAATGTATAATTGTACAAATTTTATAAATATGTCTCAAAGGTTTTAATGAGTAAGCTTATCCACAGACGGCGCTGTGTAGTGTTGTTATAAGCTACATTGCAATGTGGGTAGTTACAGTGTGTACTGGTACTACGTGTAACGTTGACAATTAATAAAGTGTGAATGTCCCGCTGTCGGGAACATGACCATTAATTTTCACTGAAACAGTGTTTTGGATGTTACGTGCTAATCTCCTGTACATAGTAACGTCAGTAATTACTTGAACTCCTCGCCGCAGTGGTGGCACCGCCGCGTGACGCCACTGTGCGTGTCCTCGTGCATCACCGCGGTGGCCCTGCAACACAACACGCGACACTAGTTATCGGTGAGGTGTGCCATTTGTGTGCCGTGTGGCAATTTGGTCAAGATATGTTTTCCTTGGTCTTTACCTACCGACTGCCTGCCCATCCGTCAACGACAAATTAAGATTTGTATTAGGTGAAGGTCAACCATCATGAGGATGCAGATGTGGATGAAAGAGTCAGTAGGGAAAAATCAAGATGAACTTGACCAAATTGCTGAAATTCTTAAAAGGCCATGTCAAAGGTATCCTATGGGCGTGATGCTATGTATGTATGTATGTATGTATGCTACCAAATTGCAAGCCGTTTGGATATCATAGATGTATGGCGAACGCTAAGTTTAATGTTTTAATGAATGACTGCTTGACAGATAATAATTTAAAAAAAACCAGCCGCGGTTAGATCAAGTCATTCACAGATCTCTTTAGCAAACATAAAAGCCACATATCTTTGTTAAATAAATCTGTGATATATGTACGAGTGTATACTCGTATATACTAATCACATTAGAGAACATCATCAGCCAGAGCAGCATAAAGTAGTCCACTGCTGGACACAGACCTGGCCCAAGATGATTCACCCAGTTTGAATTCTGCCAACACGTATCCCGTTTCTGCCATCGTTGCACCATCTGGACTGAGAGCGTCCCACACTACGTCTGCGAAGACGCGGTCTCCCCTCGTCAAACGCAGCGGTTGTCAGCATTAACATAAATGTATCAAATTGTTTGTGATGACCAATTGGCTCGGGTTCGATCCCGGCATCGGAATAAATATATGTATGGCCTACAAACATTTGTTTCGAGTCTGGTGACCCCGCCAATCCATAGTGGATAAGCGTGGTGGGTCAACGTCTGTTCCTCCAGAAATAGGGAAGCTCGTGCTCAGCAGTGGGACATATATTGGATGTGAAAAAAAAGTAGTTTTTTATGCAACAAGAAGCGGTAGGGTAAGGTGGCACTCACTCGACGGCCACGACGAGGTTGCACACGAGGCACCGGTACTTGGTGTAGTGCGTGCGCATGTGCTTGCGCAGCTGGCACCGCAGCCGGCAGCGCGCGCGGCACAGCCGGCACTCGAACGCGCCCACCGCCTGCAACCAACGCGCACGCTCACACCCCGCGACACCCGGCGACGCCCCGCGACACCCCGCGACGCCCCGCGACACCCGGCGACACCCGCGACACTCGCACGCGGTGTCACCAACAGTCGCAGTGCGAGGCCGGTACTTACGGTTCACAACAACATTTACTGTTATGATAATAACAACTCACCACGTCCTGCGCCCTTCACTTCCTACTACTTCGGCGGTACAGTGAGAAAATTTAGTTCAGCAGTTTTCAGAAAATTCAATACAAAATTTGATTGCATCAAAATGCCTGTTGGAATTTTTGTTTATTTTGGAAAGGCTTTCCTTTTGTTACCAACGTAAACACAAGAAGTGTTTTCGGTACGTTTCAACGGTATTTTCGAAACAAAACGAATCTCGTGCGGGTTCGGAATTACTGTTGTACCGTTGTTTGTGTCTGTTTAAAAACAGAGCTACTCATATCCAAAACACCGGCACTGCTTCTGCAATGTCTACGGTGTCGCAAATGTCTATTGGCGGAGTTTATTGCTTTCCATCAAACGACACGCTTGCTCGTTTGCCCCCCTATCTCATACAAAAACACGTCACGTTAATTAAAGTCTGTCCACTATATATATAATAAACTAAATATAAATCACCTCACTGTGCTTCAACTTCATGTGCCGCTTCATGATATCTTCCCTGGAGAAACATTTGTAGCAGTCCTCGCAACGATACGTCGCCGCTATGTACTTTTGATTTTGAGCCCTCTGCTCAAACTCTTTCACTGCTTCTTCTTCTGTTAAACTGATTTTCATCCATTTTGTAGGATCAAGATTTGCTTTCCTTTTCTTTGTAAATTTGTATTCTTTTTCTTGATTATCATTCTGGTTTTCCTTTTTCTTTTGATATTTATTAACTAATACTTTCTTACTTGATTTATTTCTAATATTTCTTGCTGTGTTATCACTTTCACAGGATATAATGGTATAAGATGCCACATCCATCATATTTACATCAAAGTTGTCAGTTTCATCTACATTAGTGACATTCAAATCTATAGGATCTTCACAAAGAAGGACAACTGCTGGACCAATCTCTTTTGATTCTTCAATAGAATCATAATCTTGATCGGCAATGTCATCATCACAAGGTTCAATAAATTCTTCGATTACTGATTTGTTGACATTATTTTTTATATCATCAAATTTTAATTTTATTTCCTCATCTTTATCTTTTAACATCATATCCGGCTTTTTGACCTTCTCTGTAGGTTGATCTGTATCTATGTCTGTAACATGTTCGTTATCTGAACCACTTTCAGTAGTAATTATATTTTGGTTAGAATTCCACAGTTCACTATTCTTTATTAAATAAGTTTTAACTCTTTTGTTATCAGTAATAATACCTAACGGTGATTGAAGATTAATGTTTTTTTTATTGTATTTATATACCGATTCATATGTAATCTGAAAATTACAACTTATTGCGAATAAAAAGATGAAGTAAATAAGAAATATATTCTTTAAAACTACATTTGTTTCTAATTGTTTATTTCACCTTCCTTTGTAATTTATTGTTACAGATGTAGGTAAGATGTACACTGCATATAAAATTAAGTGGTGTGCTTGTTATTATACTTACAGGTCCATGCTCTAATATGTCCTTGAGAGCCACTTGACCGATGTGACACTTTTGTTTGAACTTGTAGAACTTGGTTAACAACATGGCACATTCAAAACAGAAATATTGAGGCAGGCCATCCCTACTGCCTATCTGTAACACATCAAACAATTATTATGAAAGACATTCAAAATATCAAAGTTACAGTTAAAGTTTTGGTTCTAATTGTACAGCAAGGGCTCATTCGTTTATTTGAATTAATAGCTTTCAAAAGTGCCAAAATAGCATGGACAATTTCACATAGAATTCAGAAAACAAAGGAGATTAATCAGTGCGGTTGAGAGTTGCAGGCTCTTTTGAATTGTGGTTTATGCTAGAAATAATATTTTGACTTTAGCATATCAGTATAAATGAGAAGCATTCAATGTATTCTCAATATTATTGTGATAAAAATATTATTGATATGTATATCATATACTTTTTTTCTTTGACTAATTAGCATTCATTATGGTCTTGAGTTCTTCATCATTTTAATTTAGCACAGATAGCATTCAGTTGAGATTGTAGGTTAATTGATTGCTTCCTTAAATCTACAATCTTATACAGCAGTTTTGGCAATATACACACCACCATAACAAACCGGTATGATAGCTCCACAATATTTTTAATGAGGAAGTAACTACATTTTCCATTTTTTTTCCTTTATACTGGTCACCTTTTTTCAACTATGGATGATATATGTACACGACACACAAATGAATATCAAGCATACTATATACATTTAAGTTTCTTGTGTGTGTGTGTGTGTGTGGATAAACCAAGAATAATTTCTAGTCCAATCAAAAATTTTTTGGAGGAGATCTATAATATGGTGTCTTTCAGATACAAATTGTATCTAGAAACCTGAAAACTAATGTGTTTAAAATAAACTTTAGTTTCGACTGGGATTCTAATTCTTGGATCTGAGAAGTCTGATAGTTCTAACTCTAACCAGTAAATGGAGCAGTTACCTCATAATGATAATATTAAATAAACATAAAATTGGCAAGCTTAAGATATTAAGAAAAATTTTATCACTTGAATTGAATCAAGTGAAAAAACACAAGATGGCATAAACACCTAACATCAGATTCATTAACAAAATTACCAAGATAACTAAAATACAATAGAATTTAAGTTAACATTACTTGGATTAAGTACATGTTTTTTTAGTTTTTCTCAGATATGCTGTTTAAAAGAAAATCTCTACCAATTTTAGAGGCAAATCTTTGCCCATATTGGCCTGCATGCCAAGTCTCAAAATTTAAATGGAAAAGAGAGCAAAAGGAGAGTGGCAATTAAGTCTATACAAAACGTAGAATTAAACCTTCTTCTTTCTACTAAATATGAAGTCGAGTAATATGAGTCAAGTAATATAAGACGGAAGGAACATAACAATAGAGGTAAAAAATATTTACTATTCGAGAATTAAAATGAAACTCGTAACCAATATACTCAAAAATTCACATAATTAATTTCCATTTTCCTATGAATTCTACTATTTTACTTACTTGAATTGATGTAAGTTCCTCATAATACAACTTAAGTTTGAATTTATCATATTTGTAAACTTTAGCACCTATTCGCATACATATTCTACATATTTTAAAATCTTCCATTTTACATTTTCTATTGTTTGTTCTATGTATGTAATTTCTAAAATATTTCGTTTTCAATATTTATTTGTTTTGTTATAACTTTTCTATAATTACTTATTCTGTGTATATGTGTTGGTTGGACTACATCATCACAGAGTAAGAAGTAATCACTAATTATATTTTTTTGTTTTTTTTTTATTTATTGAAGACTATTTTGTTTCTTGTCCTTCTTACTTTTTATTTAATATTTAGTTGAATACGTGCTATATATTATGCTGTTAAAAAACTTGTAAGGAAAATTGCGCAGAGCAAGTAGTCAGGACACGAAAATGGAATATATTTTTGTTAGGACAGTAGGAGGGAAATACTGTTTGTTGTTGTTGTTTTGTATTATAATAAATAGGTATAAACTAAACGCTTTATTTTTATGACTTTATAGTAAAGTGTGGATTATGTCTGAATTTAAGATATGTAGGATATGTTTGCGTACAGAAGTAAAGGTATATAAGTATGATAGGTTTCAACTTAAATCGTTTTACGAAGAAGTTATGGCATTGAAGGCAAGTATAAAGTAAAATTATACGGTAACAGTATAAAGTAAACGTTAAAATATAAAATATATATAAAATAAAATTATTCAAAAACAAAGTAAATATTATATTCTCGTACGCAGGTAGTGACATTGTGACAAATAACTTTTGCTGTTAGGATAAAACTAATCAAGTCACTTAAAAATACAGAATGAAAGGACCAATACGTGTATAGACACTGGATGTATCACACAGTACACTTAATAACACACTATCACTATTATGGTAGTGAATATTCATTTCTTGCACAAAGTTTGAATACTTAACACTTTACTGGTCCACTACTTATGAAATAAGGAAAACTATAAAATATTATGTAAAAAGTATAGTAAAGTATCTACATGTTACAGGTGAATGATGGTGATGGGTTGCCTCAGTACTTCTGCTATGAGTGTGCTGCAGTACTACACAAGTTTCACAGGTTCAAAGAGAAGTGTTACAGGGGACAAAGAGCGCTTAAGGATATACTTTGGAGAGGTCCTGTAAGTACTTTGTATAAGTCATGCGACTCAATGATGCTTATAACTTGTTTCATAAGTTGAACGGGATAATTTATGTTTTAGATTACATATGAAACAGTATACAAAATAGATAGGAAAGCAAATAATTTACAATCGGAACTGGAAATCATGAACATTGGTATGCGAGTTAAAAGTTACATTGTGAACAACATGAACATTGTCGTTAAGCATAACACTGGTGGTAATGAGAGGTTACATGGTGTTAGTGAAGATGGTACATCCACATATGACAAGGAAGATAAGCAAAACGAATTGGAGAAAAATCAAGCACCGTGCAGCCCTACAATAGCATTTGTAAATTTGAAGAAAGAATGTGTTAAAGTAGAATATGACATCATAAAAGAAAGGAGGAAAAGCAAAAGTAGTGATGACATCACTCAGTCAAAGAGGAGAAAGCTTGATGTTAACCAATGGAAAGTATATACTTTGCCTGAGGAGGAAGCTCTGAGAGAATTTCGGTCAAGAGCTGAAGATCAAAAGTATATAACTGCTGCTTATAAGTGCCAAGCTTGTTTTAAGGGCTTCTCTAAACCAGACATGTTGAGAAGACACACGGAGTTGAGACATAGCAAGGTATGTAAATAGTGAGAACTATGTCTAATGTGGCCTCCTTCCCTTATTGTATTCATGTATGTGCAATTGATTATTATTATGTGTATAATGTTAACTTCATCATTATGTACTTTGAGTGCTCCTCTGCTGCTAGATGAATATGACATAAGGAACCTACTCCTTTTTACCCATGAATTTACAGTGGCAAATTGCTTTATTGTTATTATCAGTGTAGTATTATTATAATCATTACATAGAACCAGTAAATGTTTAACCAACGAGACTCATTGGTACACTTTGTGTATGTATTTTTTCTTTGTACAAATTTACTAGTAGTAGAGTCATGCTGCGAATACTTTGTTAAGAATGGCATAGTGTTTGTTTGTAGCGTGAATGGTCCGGCTCGCCTGGGGAAGTACCACACTGGTAGAAAAACGGCGTCTAAGTGGTAGCTTAGCTACCGCGCTTCGTACGGTGAGCGATTGAGTTCCGGAGGCCCAACCCCCTTCCCTTCCCCCTCATATAATGACACATTCCTTAAAGGTCGGCAACGCTTCTGCATGTGCGCTTATGTCTGTGGGCGGCGTTGATTGCTTTCCATCAGACCATACGCCTGCTCGTTTGCCTTCCTATCCCATAAAGAAAATTATCTCGACAAGGGTTTAATTGTGGGTGCAAAATGTAATGTGTGTATTGTACTGCACCAGGAGGTGGGTAGTTTCGAGTGCCGGTTCTGCCGCATGCGCTTCAAGTGGGAGTGCCACCTGCGGCGGCACGCGCGCCAGCACTACACGCGCTACCGCTGCCTGCGCTGCCGGCTCGTGTGCCCGCTCGAGTGAGTCCGCCAGTAAACTAACCTAACCTAATGCTGAGTGCTTGCCTATCCTTGTACGCCATGCACTTGTTAAACACCACGACAAAATAGAAGGTTGGAGTCATTCGAAACTTATATGGGAAACAGACATAATGGTGTACTATGATGTTGTATTGCTTTTTAGACTGCTCCCATACACGTAGAATCGTTTATTGTGAGAATTAATTGATTCATAACAGTTCTATGGTTTCCTTGCGATCGATTTTGTAGATGGTTAAGAAAAATATTAGAATTGGGTATGATTTAACGAGGCTACAGTTTTATCTAATTAAATAACAAGTATTGTTTAATTAGGTAAAATTATTGCCAGTTCTAGTTTTTGTTTTGTACGTGTAATGTAAAGTTAAAATCAACGTGTAGTTACGTGGTGTGGTGTTGTAGTTGTTGTAGTCATTGTGTGCCGCGCAGGAACACGGCGCTGCTGCACGAGGAGTCCCACAGCGGCGCCGCCAAGCGGTGCGCGCACTGCGGCGACGAGTTCAGGTGACTTCTTCAACTCTTCCTTTGTCACGGTATTTTAAAAACTGGATGTGTTACTTAGTTGAGTGCTGAAACTCAGCCTGGTATTTCCAAGCGTTATTTGTGTACACGCAGCGTAGTGTCTCCCCACGAAAGACTGCTCGGCACTGCGCGCCTGACGGATGGATTAGCGATGCTTCGCTCCGTAACATCAGGCAGTATGTACGTGCGCTTAAGTTTGTGTGTACCTGTCGGTCGCGGGGACGACGGGACGGGAACGGAACGGGACGGGACGGGAACGGGACGGGAACGGCCGACCGTGGGGTGGCGCGCACGGTGCGAACAAACGCCCTCGCGTACAGTACTATTGTTTGTTACCGGACTCCGAGGGGCCCCGTGCTGTTGTTGTTACGTAATGGTGGGGACGTGATGTATTAACTAACGCTCGGCACCCACCGGCGGCGGCATTGCAGGCACGCGTCCACGTACTACACGCACCTGCGCACGCACCGCAGCGCGCACGTGTGCGCGGCGTGCGGCGCCTCCTTCGTGAGCGCGGCCGGCCTGCACCAGCACCGCCGTCTGCGGCACGCGCACCCACACGACGGGGTGAGGCTCATTGTAATACTTGGTGGACGTTTGTTTGTTTCGAAGTTTGAATGATGCATCGTACGGTGTGCAACAGGGCCTGCAGTCGGCGTCGGACTCGGACGGGGAGGGGGCGGGCGGCGCGCGGCGGCACTGCGCGCTCTGCGGCATCACGTTCGCTACGGCGCGCGCCCACCGCGCGCACCTGTTCCACTCGGCGATGCACGCGCACGCCGCCAGGTGAGCGACGCACACTCCCCTCCACCCTACCGCTCTCGTGTATATTCACGAGCACTACATGGTTGACGTGGTTCCTCACGAGTGTCGGGTTGTACACTCACAGTACCGCCGCGATGCACCATACTTGTTATCGAATTCCAACGTTGGATGTACATAACAACAAGAGAAGACTGTGTACAACGCTACGTGTGCGTATGTGTGCGTGCGTGTCTGTGAACGTTGCACCCCATGGTGTGCAGTGTAATGTGCAGACGCTAGTCCGTGCTGTGCTAGGACACGAAGCCCTCGGGGAAATATATTTGTATCGACTCTGTTTGTGAATTGACCTTCGCAAATGAATGCACACTCAGCGCTCGCATCGCGACGTTTGTTGCAGCGGCGAGGTGGACAGCGACACCGGCGCACCGCGGAAGGTGCTCGGGAAGAGGATGCAGGCCAAGGTGAGCTCTGACCGGCGGGATCGCGTGCTCGCTGCCTTGTACTCACGCTTGTGTTCCACCTCGCACACGTACACGAGACATGTTGTTGTTGTTTGCAGATCGCCAAGGAGCTGGGGTGCCGGTGAGTGCGCATGTTTCTCTCCGCTAGATGTACACGTGACACAGTCTCGACATGTATAACGTGACCGCCGTACTGTTGCACGCGCGGCCGGCAGGCGAGCGGACGAGGAGCCACCCCCGCCGCCCCCGTCCCTGCCCACCGATGGCAGACGGCGCAGGAAGGTTAAGAGGAAACTTCGCAAACCAACCGCCTGCCACCAGGTGAGCAGTTTGTGTTCATACATTAACACATGTACAGCTCGTTCTCTTTTTACCCGATAGATACGTTGGCAAAGAATTGGTGTAAAAAGAGAATTAAATGTTATAGTCTTCTTCCGTTGCTATATGGACAGTCAAAAGTTTTACTTAGCTAAGATCCGCGACAAGCAAAACAATAACAGAAAATTAATAATGTGTGTTTTTCCGTTGGGTTTAGTGGATTATTTGGAACTTTAAACCAAAAACTTACCGAAAATCGGCCATCAACTCTCCACCCACCAACCACTATACACAACGCCAAACACACACTATCACTTTTCCATCTTGTACACGACACGTGTTTCGCCCCAACACGAGGCATCCTCAGGTATAGTAGACTCTACGGAAGACAACCGAAAAGTGACCCGCCATTACAACGGGCGCCTTATATAAACAAAACCCCACCCACAATGTAAGAAAACAACACGTGGGCGATACAGGTGTGTCAAAACTTACGTCACCACTTATTATTTAGTAAATATGACAATTCATTTTATTGTATTAAACGAATTTCACACTTTTTTAAGAGAATATATTCAAAAGAGGGGAATTTACAATATTTATTTGATCGTTCAGTATCTGGGACGAACTTTTCTTGTTCTTTAAGATCTCCAGCTGCTCCAATACACCCAGTCTCAAACCCTTTTTACACATGTGTAAAATATTTGGCGAATGATTGTCGGACAGAGAGTGCCCACAGGTTAGCAGATGGTTAGCAAAATGGGACTTATCGGGATTATCCCGATAAGTCCCATTTTGCTAACCATCTGCTAACCTGTGGGCACTCTCTGTCCGACAATCATTCGCCAAATATTTTACACATGTGTAAAAAGGGTTTGAGACTGGGTGTATTGGAGCAGCTGGAGATCTTAAAGAACAAGAAAAGTTCGTCCCAGATACTGAACGATCAAATAAATATTGTAAATTCCCCTCTTTTGAATATATTCTCTTAAAAAAGTGTGAAATTCGTTTAATACAATAAAATGAATTGTCATATTTACTAAATAATAAGTGGTGACGTAAGTTTTGACACACCTGTATCGCCCACGTGTTGTTTTCTTACATTGTGGGTGGGGTTTTGTTTATATA
>JASFAT010000206.1:0-28669 GCA_031353405.1 Baronia brevicornis | reverse complement strand
AAATTGATAAAAAGGATTCATATACATTTTGCTGATTTTAAACCAGTTCTTGAAGAAATGCTTAATGCTGTTGATCCAGCTGCCAGTGTATCTAAGAAGAAGAAAGTTTCTGTACCTATGTTATCTTACCAATTAGCAGAAACTGATAAATGGCGATTGGGTGTAATACTCCTAGAATATGTTCAAAGTAAGAAAAAAATGACAGTTGACAATGCCTTTGTCTCAATTTTATTCCAATTACTAAACAAATGTTTGAGATTTGAAGAACAGTCACATGTGGAGTATACAAAACAACTTATATTATCATCTTTATGGTATTATTGCAAGAAGTTTGTCAATGATAATGACAGGGAACAAGTACAATCTTTGAAGAGTATATTTGATGTTGAATTGATTGTACAATGCATTAGGGGAACTCAGAATCCTCAAACACATCACCACGCATTGATTTTGATGTCGCACGCGGCGTACATGTTACCCGAACAAGTGTTACATCATACCATGGAAATATTTACATTTATGGGATCATCAGTTTTGAGACACGATGACGCCTATAGTTTCCAAATAATAACTAAGATCATAGAAACGTTGATGCCAATTTTGGTTAAGTTAAATAAGAACATAGAGGAATATTCAGATAAAGAAATCCAACAATTGCAGAATCGCGTAGTCCCCGTTTTACGCATATTTGCGGACGTAGTTTTACATGTACCCGAGCACAGGAGATTGCCCCTATATAAAAAGTTAATAGAAACCCTAGGACCGAATCAATTCCTATGGGTATTCCTTGCGCTTTTATTGGAGACTCATATTTCACATTTCAATGAAAACAAGAAAACAGATAAACGACATAATAGATCATTAGCAGATCAAGAATCTCCAATAAATAGAATTGACTTTGGACAAAGTATACTTCTAGAATTTCCTCCAGAAGTTGGGCTAGAGAATGTTATTAAGCTTATTACCTACGTCAAATCTCTGCCAATGCAAAAGGACGAGAATTCAATGGAAACAGACGTTGATCCAACGGATATATTCAGCGTGAATGGACACACGCCAATCCAGTTACGTCATTACAAATATGTGATCATAACATTTATGAATACTTGTTTAGCTTCATCGATTTATATTCAACATAACAGTCAAGCAACTGATATTAAGTTAATGGAAAGTCTATACAAATCTTTTATTATCAATATTTTAACATTTATACAAAGCATATCGAAAGTTACTGATGAAAAGACGGCTAAATATTGGCGGGTAATGTTACATCACAGCTACGATTTGTTAGATCACACGAATAATTTACTATCGGCGCCTATGTTTTTATCAGTAGTAAGGGGATTATTAAAACACACCTTGCAAACTGTACGAAGGAAATCAATGGAACTCTTGAATACCAAAATACAATTCAGTCCGGAAATGTTTACAGATGTCGACAAGGAACTACTGTTTTCATTGCTTCCGGCGTTATTAGATATCGTTGATACTATTGATACAAAAGATGATACTTTATCAGAAACCGCTGCACAAGAACTGGAATTAAATCAACAGACTGCACTTCTGTCTTTGAAACTTCTTGCGAGGATGTTGGCAGCTGATAATCCAGAGCCATTTAAACCTGTGCTGGAGATTGTTACAGATTATATTTGCAATCCAAGCATAAGTAGCAATGTGATGGCCTCGGTAGTTTTATGTCTGGCCGAGTTGTGTGGCAATCTTAAAGCGCACGCTCTTGTTAGCCTACGCAGATTCATGCCGGCTCTGATCAAAGTATTGAAGAAGCAGCGAAAATCAGACGTACAGGAATTAGTACTGCTGAGTACTGTAACTGCAATTTCGAAGATTATCGAAAGTCTTCCACTATTTTTGAGCCCGTATTTGCAGAAAATTCTCTACGAATATTCAATCTTATATGCAAAATGGCAAAGCTACGATCAAGAGTGCAGTAAAATATCCGCAATAGTTACAAAACTTTCGAGTATAAGGAAGAAAATAGCAAGTTCGATACCGCCAAGGGTTCTCATACCAGTCACGAATGCTACGTATCGTCTCATCACTGATAAAGGGAATTTAGACGCTGTTGCTCCCGTTATGTCTGTGCTAGCAGAGTGCTTTGGCAATATAACTGCGGCTGATTTTAAAGCGCTCCAACAGGACCTTACGGCTTTCTTTTTATCCGCTCTTCAATTACGTAGCGATGCCGTGGACAAAACTATAGATTCCGATGTTATTGACAAAGCCGAAGACGAAGTTGTGAACGCATTAGTCAGTTTGGTTCTTAAATTGTCTGAGACCAATTTCCGGCCGTTTTATTTCAAGATTTACGATTGGGCGATAAGGACAAACATTGAAGGACATAAAGATAGGACTATCACATTTTATAGGTATGTGGGTTTATGATTTATTAATTGTTATTATGGTACTATTTCAGTTTCAGTTTAAACGTCAAGGATAAGATAGCCCACCTGTTTCTTAATCTTTTGGCTTCTATAATATTATATTTACATAGTCCGCCTAATTATCGGAATTCATAAGTCCATATGAACGAATTAGCAAACTTAAGTGGCAATGGGCTGGTTGGAACAGCCGAGTGCTGGAGTAGAGATCGCGTCTCGGTAAACGTGGTGTGGGACGCCCCCCGACCAGATGGTGTGACGATCTGCGCAGGGTGGCTGGTAGAAACTGGATGCGTAGGCTGAACTTCGCTTTAGGTGGCGCTTCTTGTGGGAGGCCTATATCCAGCAGTGGACTGCCGCAGGCTGTTGATTGATTGAAGCAATACTACGCCAGGTGTATTCCGTTTTAAGGGAAAACCACTAAATAATGTCTTAATATTATGTTCCCAAAATTTCTTAAAAATTATTAAGAAACTAAAAAGTTTTTGGATTTCCATAACGCTAAGTAAACGTACTTTTAAAAATCGTGCGACATGCATAGGCCGCCAAATATGATTATTCTGTTGAATACCGCGGTAAGTTTAAATTGAAAACGAACCAATAAATATATAATAAAATAATGCATGTTTTAACTAACAATAATTTAACTACTCAACCTGTAAATTTTATTGAAATAGCTTTAATTTTAGAGAAATTATCCACATTTTTCTTTAGAAGCTCCTGTTAACCTACGATTTTCCACTTGGCGTAGTATTCCTTGGTGGTATCGATTTATTATTTTTATTTTTCAGGCTAAGCAGTGCGATCGCTGATAAATTAAAAGGTCTCTTTGTCCTCTTCGCTGGACATTTTATTAAAAACGCAGCGGAACTACTTGATTGTTGCAATAACAGTAAAACCGAAGAATTATATTTCGATTCAGAGGACAAATGTATAGCCCTCACCACCTACATAATAAAGACCTTGCACGTAGTCTTTCTTTACGATAGTCAGAGTTTCCTTAATAAGGACCGATTCGAAACACTTATGCAGCCAGTTGTGGATCAATTGGAGAATACATTGGGTGGAGTTGCGAGCCTTATTACGAGGGCCAAAGAGTTGTTTATCCCGTGCATCGCCCAGTTCGCCGTTGCCACAGCCGATGACTCGCTGTGGAAGTTATTGAACTATCAGATTCTTTTAAAGACGAGACACAATGATGCCGAGATCAGGTGAATATGTTATCAGTTTAACAAACTATTTGAGATATGGAAAAGTTATGACAATGTCGCATCTTAGTTTTTACAGAACCGATGGGTAAAGGAGCAAGCTGGTTACTTGGTTGTTAGAAACCACCGCTCATGGATACTTGCCACATCGTTAGTACCGCAAATGCTTTGTCTACCCTCGGAAGGATGTAAATATTGAGAGAGGAAGAATGAAATAAAGAAAGGAGAAAGGTGTTAGTCTCTGGATTTCTTTAGTTTAGGTCTGTCTACCTTATGAGCTTAATATGTCTCAAGTTAGGAAGGAAAAAGTTGAACAAAGGCGTTTTATGAAAACCTACCCACATGTAAATTTTCAAAAAACTCAAATCGAAATTTTGAACGAATTCGTCAATGGTTCAGTTTATTTAATTATATTCAATGTATTATTTTAAATTAATGGAATTAAAGCAGATTATCATATTAAAAACACCCAATAAATAAGGTTTTCGATTTAATTATATTAAATTATTTCGCTTTTTATTTACAGATTGATTGCATTGGATTGTCTGGTTGCCACGGCAACCCAGCTGGGTAGTAGTTGGCTTCCGCTATTGGCTGAGAGCGTGCCTTTCCTAGCTGAATTACTAGAAGACGGTGATCCTAAAATAGAAACATCAACTAAAACTGCTATAAGAAAACTGGAGCAAATACTGGGAGAACCGTTGGAAAAATATTTCTAAGAAAAAGTGTATTTTATATGTGATGTAACGAAATAATTTAAACAAAAATAAAAATAATGGATATAATTTTTTTTTTTATCTTATCTATAATTTCCTAAATTATTTGCAAATATAACGGCTCAATGGTGAAGTTACCTAAAAAACGAAAAAACTTGTTTTTGCCACATTGCAGCCTTTTTCACAGCAACTATGTTCCCGTTACGTTTACAATTAAATACAAGTTATTTATTCATTTGAACACGATTGTCAGAAAAGAGAATCTAGTCAGACATTATAATCAACAATTTAATTATGAAGTTACATCAATTTAAAAACATAAAACCGTTGTGTTGACCAGAATGCTTTATTAGTGAAAAAGTTATCGTAATGTAATATTTTCTTTACCAATAAACTACGATTAAAAATATTGGTTTATTTTTTTTTTCATTTTTTTTTCATTTTTTTTTTATTTTTCGCTATATCTTTTTACCGTAGATTCAGTTCATGAAAGCGCGTAGAGCCTTGGTCTTTTCCCGCCAATTTACATCAGTGAAGTTGTATTTATATTTCATTTTCGTAATCTTATATTATTATTAGTTATATTGTTTAATTGTGGTGGCGTATTATACAATATAGTTCGGTTAAGGAATATAAATGAAGTGATATGAAATAAATTCGTGTATCGTACTTTTTACTGAAAAATCCATAGAAGGTTTTGGTAGAATAGAGCCATCATTCTATCAAGACTATAAACTGACTAGATCTATTTTAAGAGATTTAATGTTATCGTATTTTACTTGGTACTGGCATAATACTTATAACTAATTGCCATTAAAAAAAAAAGTAGAGCCTTTAAATACCATCTAACGATATAATTTTAAACAAACTCAAGTAACAAGAGTGGTACCATTATACATATAGTAGTGTGATTAAATTTTTATTAGACGGCGTTGTTTAATATTCCGAATATGAAGCTTCTATCAATGTACGATAGATGGCGATACATTTAATTTGTGAAAATTAAAATGAAAACCAATATCTTTTTGTAAAAAAAACATCTTTTCATCTATGTTTGAATTCTTATTAGCCAATAAATTTTTGTTGATAAATTTATGAGACGTTAATTAAAATAAAATTTTTACAATATATATATATATTCATTATTATAAGTTTCTCGTTTCTCTAGCCAGACCACTTCCAAATTTGAGATAGTTTTATATTTTTTTAAATATCATTGGAATAACGACAATAAGTAAGTTCGGTTGTAACATACTGTTTTTCTCCTGTTGTACTCTGATGTATTTATCATGTGCACCCGAACCCGACTAATATGTTTTTTGTTAATATTACTAATATAATACTATATTATTAATATTAACAATATAATTTTATTAATAAAACTATGTATTAAAAATAAATCCCTTGTTTATGTGCTTTTTTATTTTCGCGTAGGGTCCTTAATTGTTTCCTGTTATAACAAGTTCTTTAATTTTTAGTGATAGTTTTATTTCGTAAACTAAAATTAATTCTTAAAAAAAGAAATATTTTTCATATTAAATAAGCATAAAACCCAAAGAATTAATTATGAATGCACTGAGAATGCATTGCCACAACCTTTTTTGCAAATGATTTAATACCTTCTACGTGCGTGTACTGTTTCGCACAAAGGCAAATTCTAGTCGCAAATTAACGAAATAGAGGTCGCTTTTGTGATGGGCTTCAACACGATGCGTCTCGTTTAACTAACAGATGCTTCACCGAACAACAAATGTGTATGTGGCTTAGCTCATCGTGTAAACATGAGCATTGCTAATGAAAGCTGTATCAGATTTACGTTTGCCGAGATTTCTATCACCTAAACTTGATGTGAGGCAATATTGTGGAAATAGGTGTGTGTGTGGAAACATTTGTTAGAAAAACATATAATTTTGTAAGCATTATGGGATTATAGAAACCTTTCTATGTTTTGAAATCGAACTATTTCGGTTATGTTCATTAATTTATTCTTTTATTAAATTCGCTTTTTTTAAACTAGACTGATTTCATTAACTGATGAGACTGAAAGTAAGATGTGTGGGACACAGACCTGAAATGGCTACTATAACTGCTTTCCCTCAGCTTTATTATACTTATTTGCAAAAATCAAAAATACTTGTGCGTATGAGTTAAGCTCGAAAATATCTGAACTGGTTTTAATAACGTTGGAACTGGACATTGACGTCCCTTAAAATTTTTAAATACCTTGGAGAGTTAAAAAAATTTTAGACAAGTCAGACAGTGACAAAATATAAAGTCCAAGCGGCGGACGCAGATAAAAAATTGTACATCTTTAATAATTGCAATTTGCACTATTTTTTTTTATACATTAATAACATCACAAATATATATATAAAAACAGAATATATTAGGTGCGCGACTAATTTTTCGCTGTTTTTTTTTATATAAATGCAATTTAATTGTGCAAAAATGCTTACATATATATTATTCAAAGTATTTTCCATCGCTGGCTACAACTTTTGCCCATCTTTCTGGCAGAGCTCAAATACCGTTACCATAAATGTGTTCGTCTTTTGAGGCTATCCACGAATCAAGCCATTTTTCGATGTCTTTATATAAGCGGAACTGCTGATCAGCTAGATCGTGGTCATCCAAAGAAACAAGTAATAACTGGACGGCGCAATATCTGGGGAATATGGCGGTGGGGTAGAACATTCCATTTGAGCGTTTCCATGTATAATAATAAAAATTTAAAAAAGTGTAACTCCATTTTCATATTTGAGAACTCATCGATATATATTTAAGGTGAAAAATAACCTAGATTAATATAATTTTTGTTAACGTTTCCATATTGAACAATATATGCTATTATAATTAAACTACTATATTTATAATTATGCTAATTATATGTAAATATAATTAGATGAATCACTTCCAATTTTTGTTTGTGAGCACCTTTACTTAGAGATAATATGGAGATGTAGACTATCCGAGTATATCAAATAGTCAACTTCAAAATGGTTAGTTTGCTCTTAGTACACAAGGAAGTTCATTACATCCTCTCCATCTTTCATTTCACCTGCACGTGGTGGGTCCTGTTATATTTCTTCTTTATTTTGTAGTTGATCCTTAAATATAAAGATTATTCTTACTATGATACTAATATATATATATATATATATATATATATATATATATATATATATATATATATATATATATATATATATATATATATATATATATATATATATATATATATATATATATATATATATATATATATATATATATATATATATATATATATATATATATATATATATATATAGAGTATCTTGAGATAAAGATAAAAATATTTCTTAGAATAAAAATATATTAATATAATTTAAAAATAAATTTATTTAAATAATATAATATATTTAAATAATATCTAAAAATAATATCTTAATAATATTTGTCGAAAATGACGGCGACGTGGTTCGCCACCCCTCACGTCCTGATTCTCACGAGGGCGAAAAGCGACCAATGACGAGCTGTTTCGCTGCGTTGAATGGCAGCGGATGGAGCTCTGTGGTCTCTGCCAACCCCTGCGGGGGATAGGCGTGAATATATATATAAATAAATAATATCATTGATTCAGAAAGCGGACCTATGCCATTGACCTGACTGATTTACAAAAGTTTGTGAATATTCTTTCTCGGATCTTAAGAAGTTATATTGGACATATACTACCATTGTTATCATAATAATAATTGTGAAAAGCGAAACCTTATGGAGGGTTTCTTAGAAATTTTAGTGAAGGAGACACAGAGAGGGGGATAGAGATGTTTTTAACTGGATTATTCTGGAAATAAGTATTGTATTTGATGGTATTTGAAATACAATCAATTACCATTCCAGACACACTAAA
Organism: Baronia brevicornis; assembly: GCA_031353405.1. NCBI lineage: Eukaryota > Metazoa > Arthropoda > Insecta > Lepidoptera > Papilionidae > Baronia > Baronia brevicornis. The sequence goes on along the minus strand of JASFAT010000206.1, from coordinate 20,454 downwards.
AATAATTTGTATCATAAAACAAACGTTATGCCTGTAATGTTTTTCTCCTTTATAATTTAAGATATGGGTCATCCTCGGATATTTATCCTGAGAATAATACCCTAATATAGTTAAATATTAAACCTTAATACAAAAGGATAATCTCACAAAGAGAAAGGATAAAATTATATACTTCAGTGTGTAGGCATGTTTGTGATTAGTAAAGTGGGCTCAAAAGATAATTGAGGTTGAATAAAACATATTTGGAAATTGGTTCATATAAAAGCGACTTTATAATTATAACGAGAATTAATAATTAATTTGTCGTTGGAATAGACATCATCGTTCAGACTCAAAACATTTTTTTTCTCATTTCACATTTTTAATGTCTTCTAACGGATGACATAAAATCTTCGACCGTCGGGTAGCATTTTGAGTTCGGTAAAAACATATTTTTTGTGGTAATTATGAAGTATTATGTACATCGGTACATAATACTTCATAATTATCACAAAAATACGTGTTTATATACCTAAAGTAAGAATGGTTTCAAACTACAAAATATAATCTGTTTTTTGTATTAGGTGTACAAATAAGTTTCCGCAGTTTTTTATAAAAAATTAGGAATTTATTGTAAAGGAAAAGTACATTACGTTTTATTCAAAGTATTTTCCATCATTTGCCACTACTTTTCCCCATCTTTCTGGCAACATTCGGATACCCCGTCGAAAAAACTCTTCATCTTTTGACGCTATCCACAAATCTACCCAATTTTTGGTGTCTTCATATGATGTGAAGCGCTGCTCAGACAGACCATGTGCCATCGACCGGAACAGGTGATAATCAGAAGGGGCTAAGTCTGGTGAATACGGCGGGTGGGGTAAAACTTCCCAGTTGAGTGTTTCCAAGTATGTTTTTACCGGCGCCGCAACATGTGGACGAGCATTATCGTGTAAAAGAATAATTTTGTCGTGTCTGGAGTAGTAATGGGCGCGTTTTTCCTTAAGTGCCCGACTCAATCTCATCAATTGTGTTCGGTAGAGAGCTCCAGTAATGGTTTCGCTTGGTTTCAGCAATTCATAATACACGACACCAAGCTGATCCCACCAAATACACAGCATGAGGTTTTTTCCATGAATATTCGGCTTAGCTGTCGATGTTGATGGTTCGCCGGGCTTAACCCATGACTTTCTCTTCTTTGGATTATCGTAGTGAATCCATTTTTCGTCACCAGTGACTATACGATGCAAAAAACTCTTTTTTTTATTCCTGGCAAGCAGCATTTCACTCATGCATAATCGGCGTTCAACGTCTCTCGGCTTATTTCATATGGAACCCAATTTCCTTGTTTTTGAATCATTCCTAACGATTTTAAACGATGTGAAATTGCTTGTTGAGTCACTTGTAGAGTAAGTGCAAGTTCTTTTTGCGTTTGGGACGAATCTTCCTCCAATAGTACTTCTAATTCCATGTCTTCGTACACTTTCGGCCTTCCACTGCGTTCTTTGTCTTTAACGTCAAACTCACCGTTCTTAAACTTTTGAAACCATTCCTGACAACTTCTCTCACTTAAAGCAGCTTCACCATATGCTTCTAGAAGCAATCGATGCGCCTCAGCTGCAGATTTTTTCACATTAAAGAAGTAAATCAAAAGTTCCCGCAAATGATGCTTATTCGGAATAAAACTTGACATTTTTGCACGAAAAAAATTACGTGATGCTGATACGGAATCACTAGTACTTTAAGGTTATGGTGTTGCCAGATGACTAAACTTGGGATATTACGTTTTACATCTGACAATTTCTCCATAACCTTCTGGTGGGGCCATCTTTTGACAAACCGCGGAAACTTATTTGTACACCTAATAGTTTTTGTACATTGCATTATCAAAAGATATCAGTAATTTTAGTCCTCTATCGGAATGGTTCCTAATTTACTTACAATTCAAATGAAATACATTCACACAAACCCGTAAAAATGCAAATAACTTATAAACTGAATCACACAATACATATGTGTCTTTATAAGTTTTGTTTTTATGTTAATTTCTATAAATAATAAAAATAATTATTAAAAACCTAAAAGAAAGAAATATATTCTAGATTATGTATATAAGTGAGTGTAATGAAGTTTATTTACTATTGATTCCATATTAAGTTGAACGATATAAACTTTTCCTTTGCTTTAAGTACTTATAAGCTTTACGACCAATTGGCTCAGTGACGGGGCCCTCCGCCCGCGCTTCAATGGTCGCGGGTTCGATCCCCGCATCAGAATAAATATATGTATGGATTACAAATATTTATTATGAGTCTGGTAACCTCGCTAATCCGCATTTTACAAGCATCCGTTCTTCCAGAAATGGAGAGGCTCGTGCCCAGCAGTAGGACATATAGGACTGTTAAAAAAAGCTATACGATTAAAAATATTATATATATATATATATATATATATATATATATATATATATATATATATATATATATATATATATATATATATATATATATATATACGAATTAAAAATATTAAATAAAAAAATACTTTCATTAATATATTACCATTCTCGTCAGCTCATAGAAGCTATTATAATAAATTCAAATTGCCATAGTTACCTCAAAGAACTATCATCGAGTCTACAAAGTTTACCTAATTTGCAAGAAAAGTTTGTGAAATACGTGTCTGGGTTTACAACTCACGGCAAATTGTTATTTTACGACTTGTTATAAGTTAAACGATAAAGGTTATTTTAGCTTTGAAAATATTTTAAGTATCACAAAAACTACATCATGATCAATACGACCATATAACAGAATTCTGCTAGACATATGTCCCCTACAAATAAGGGTTGATGCAATAATTCCCACAGCTGTAAACTTCGAAATTTGTTAAGCATATAAATATAAATTGCAGCTTAGAAATAAATTAAATGTAACATTATAGCTATTGTCACGTATAAATGTTTCAGATGAATAGGAAAGCAGTCCAGAAAATGCGTTGCGTGACTTTACACTAATGACTGGTACCGGATTATTAATTACGATTAGGTAGATGCAAAATAATAGAACTATTTTGTATGACCATCGACACTGATCTTGACCACTTGAAAGAATCCTTGAAAGGATATCCGTTTGCAAATTAATGAAGAAATATCCGTTATCTTTGAAGGTGTAATCGAAATATATTTCAAACCAAATATATTTCGTAACTTTCTTATACTGCATTTAAAAAATTATGTTTGCATGTTGCGTACAATCTGGTTCGAGCTTCGAACGTTCCGTGTCAGGGACCGATGTAATAAACGCCGGATCAATTTTGCGTTGGCTGTATCAATTGTGACCTTTGTCACGCAAATAACAGCATCAGAAAAAATGAAATTGTTTGTTACTTCTCCCGCCAAGTTACATCCGTGACGATGTGTTTTTATTTCATTTTTATAATCTTATATTATTATCATTTATATTGTTTAATTGTGGTGGTGTATACAATATAGTTCGATTAAGGCTTATAAATGAAGTGATATGAAATAAATGCATGTATCATGACTTTTTAAGTTGTTTGAAAAATTTCATAGAATATATAGAATTTGGTAGAATTTTATTAAGACATAACTTGACAAGCTGACTAGACATATCGAGAGATTTGATATTATCCCTTTTTACTTGACACTGGCATAATGTTTTTAACTAATTGCCATCAAAGAAAAGACAAGAAAAGAAAATAAATTGTTTGTTTATCAAAAAAATAATTGATCTTTTACCTCTGATTTACATCAGTAACGTTGTGTTTTTATTTAATTTTTATTATCTCATAATATTATTATATTAGTTACATTATTTATGTGTTGGCGTATTGTACAGTTAGTTTGATTAAGGCGTATAAATAGAGTGAAGTAAATGAATGCGTGTACCGTGACTTTTTTAATGGCTACCATTTTATCAACATGTAACATGATGAAGCTGACTGGACATTTCACTACATTTTGTTATCATATTTTACTTGATACTGGCATAATAGTTATACCTAATTGCCATCAAAGCAAGAAGAACAGAAGTCGAATCAATATGAACTTTTGCCGCCTATATATTTTATTGTTTGCAACAGTTATATCATACAATACGTGACCTTTAAGAGGTCATTATTAATATACAAACTGTTTACCTTGCTTTTTGATCCGTTCTACAAAGGCCGTAACAATTTTCATTAACTGGTACATATTGCTCGCAGCATGTAGATTTGCTATTATTACTGTCTTTACTTTGTTTCTCTGTTTATTTAGGACGCAACGATCCTAAATAAACAAGGAAATTGTCGAAAATTAGCTACATTATTAACAAATGTTATAAATTGATCTTATCATAATATGTTGGGGATTATAAAGAAACAAACAAATCTTCTTATTAATATTAAATAAGTAAAAGTAAAAGTTTTTATGGCATTAGCTTAGAAGATTAAAAATTAGTTTTATCTTTTTAGAAATGTTTCTAACACTTAAATACTAGAATCGGTGTTTTAGTCAATGTTAACAGAAATCCGTATGAAAATGGACATTTTTATAGTTATAGTGAAATTAAGGCTACGAATATTTTTATGGTACTTTCATAAAAAAACTAATTAATAACGAGTATGTCCTCCCCTTGGAGCAATTACAATGATTTTACTAGCTTTCATTGCTTTTTTTGCCATTACAATAGACACAAAGGTATGTTTTAAGTCACAATAATGCAGGATGATGCGACAAACATAAATTATTCTATTAAAAATAACAAAAAGTTAGTTTTAGTCACCTTGATAACCTTTTAACAACAAACCAGTGAAAAAGTAAAAAGTAACAAACAAAAAAGGGGTTAATTTAAAAAAAAAAAACAAAAGTTTCGAATTTGGAATTAATTTGCTTTCACACCCACACTCTTTATTAAGTGCCAGTAATATAGTTTGGCTATTAAAACCTTTTTAGAATTAAATTATTACCAATAATGTAGAAAAATCAAAACCGCCCATTTTTTTCTTGCAAAGGAGTGTACATATTGACGCAAGAAACCACCAGAACCAAAAAAGCTTTTAAGATTTCTGAAAAAATTTCTATCTAAAATATAATCTATATAGAATTATAAGTATTTAATCACTCAAAAATAGGTAGTTTCAATGGTCGTAGAGCTGTGAGACTCAGATCATATGACGCAGTATATTTTTGCTGATCCGAATATCAAATAATTTTTTTTGATATTGTGATATTTATAGCGATATCGCTTTTTGCGTCGATATAGTCATCGTCATGCGGGATCGCTACCATATTGACACCAAGAAGGATTACTTTGCCACATGTAAATTACGTCACTGGTTTGGAATTCTATGAACAAATGAATTAAACGGCCTCTAAAAGCAGTAAATGTATTCCATTATTTTCGGTGTTTAATCAGTTTTATGTTTGGAACATTTAAATGGAACATTAACGTATTGCGATTGTTTATCGGATCGACACGAACATTTACAAAGTAAATGGAACGGATATCGAAAAAAGTAATCGCGTATAAGTAAATATACCGGCTTTAATTGAACACTCATTTTCTAATCGCAACTACGGGTATCTTTACACGCTTGAAAAGTTGAAATGATCTCCTTTTGAAGGTATAGGGATTTTCATAAATAAACAATACATAAATAAAACAATATAATGGCAAGATTGGTAAGTTTTATCGTTGTAATTTTTATTACCTTAAGAGTTAAAAATATCTCGAATTCTAATTTAATCACTCCCTTTGTCGTTCTATATCTCTTTTGTATAGAAGCAATACATAGGGCGTGGGCCGGAAAAGATGACGATTTTACTAAAATGTCGTTAAACGCCCAATATTTTAATTAATATCCGTTTATTAATATTCAGGTTTTTTATAAAATATAACCTTACTAGCTTTTGCCCGCAGCTTCGCTCGCGTGGAAATAGGTCTGCCACATTAAGTTTAAATATATTTTTTTTACTTAATTTATGGTTCACAATTTTGATCATAGTGGCTTCCACATAAAAGGTACATATAGCATATATGTACCTTTTCGCGGACTTTTATTTAGAACTATTCAAGACAAAGAATCCTACGGTATATCATCTTTATGTAACTCCAATGGTTTAGGCAGCGTACGCCAAGATAGCTTTCAGAGGCCAGATTTTTTTCCGACTTAATTGACATGTATCGTTATATTACGACCAAAAAAAATCATTACAAATTGTAGTAATCCAAATCCATCAAGTAGTTTTTTCGTAAAAGAGTAACAAACATACATCCATACTCACAAACTTTCGCATTTATAATATTAGTAGGATGATACTTGTTTTATATTATCATAATCATTACATTCAGCCCACTTAACACCCGTCACACATGTTTATTTCATGTTACTGGTTCAAAAACTAACTTCACGCAAAACACTATCACTGTCACAGTGTCACAATCTCTCGTATACATAATTCTTATAATAATTTATTTAAAGCTCTACATTTATTTAATATTATAATACTAAAGCTACATTTAAATAAAAAACGATCTTAAAATTTTGCCTAATAATAATTGATATTAAAAAATATATTTGTGTGTGCAAAAAATAGAAGCGCAAAAAATTAAAAGCGTGTTTATACGTGTGAGAAGATGAGTAAGTTTTACTCGTCTTCTCACACGTGTGCGTGTGTATGTGTGAGAAGAAGAAGATTGAAAATATTAATTTGATAGTCTCCTAGTTTGATCTAAACAGTCTTCTAGTGTGATGTTGGACTTTAAATATAATTTGATGTGTGAAGTCCAAGATCTAAATAGAAAACTTTCCTTGGTTAGTAGATGAATATATTTTATTAATTTAGTAGAAATAATTGGTAATGCAAAAAAAGTATACACATTTTTATTTTATTCTTTAAATAAATATTTTTTTCAGATCGAAACCGTAACAGCAATTTTGTGCCTCGTCATTTATTTGAAATATGTTTCCTGTGATGAAATGTTAGCCCAAGTTGAAAATCCAAACATTGTCGCTCAAAATGATCCAATCGGCGAACTACTCGGTAACATAAAACCTGAGTTACCTTCCAACCGAATTACTCCTTCATTACCCATTAACCCACTCAAACCTACGATACCCTTTCAAGAATATCAACCGGCCTTGCAACTTATTTGCCCTTTCGTCAAAAATTCTTCCCCTTTCCTAATTATATGTTTCTTCTCCGATTTGAGTGAGAAGTTTAAAAATATTCTTAAGACATGAATAATATTTACAATGTATTTAATTGTATTTTAAAACAAATAAAGTGTTAAATCTACGTATTATGTTTCATTTAAACTGTTACCTGAGTTCTCTCATGCATCAACTATTTTCAACAATACAGACGAATATTGGAACATTACACTAGAGTACATTGTTAAACATTGGAACAACCATAAAATTGTGGAGTTTTACCATAATTTTCACGCTTGTCAAAAATGTTTAAACTTATTGACAACATTTTGGGAATACATACATATCGTCACGCTTGTTTCCCGTAGGGGTAGGCAGAGACCACAGATCTCCATCTGCTACGACCTCGGCGTACCTTCCTTGCTTCCTCCATATCACTATCCTCAAGCAAGCCCGCTGGTTAAGGGTACTCTTGATTTGGTCTTTCTTAAAAACTTCAGCAATTCGGTCAAGGTATGTTTTTCATGATCTTCCCATACTTACGCTCATTTTGGTAATGGCTAATCTAATCCGGATGAAACTTATAAGAATAAGTTAATTATACAACGTGCTTGGGTGAAGAGACATATCCTTATAATCCTTAAAATTAAACTCGCAAGCGAGGACGCAAACCATATACATTGAATAAAGTAGAAAATATCGTAATATATTTAGTGCCAATAACAAAGTAAAAAGTATCTACACATACCCTGTTAGCTAGCAGTAATCATTTGGTGCTGCATAAAAAAGAACATCGAGTTTCCTGTGTGTGGTAACTGTTTCATTAAACTAGACCAGTTGCGACAAAGTAAGACTAAGATGTCAGCAACTCTAGAGGGAGGCGAGCTCACTTCGGAGGGGATCGAACTCTAGATCGGAGACAATAAGTAAAGTCTTGGTTTTAAAATAATCGTATACTTATATTATATATTTACATAAATACAATATAATTAAAATCATTAATAATACTATTTTAAAAATATTTTAGTACCTATCAGTGTATTATAACGTGCCAGCCGTACTGATACGGCGATACGGGATCTTTAGGGGGTTTTATCTTCGATATAATGAAACTCTTCCAAGTGAAGTTAATTTATTAATGTATCACTTTGCATTTTATATTAATTAATTATATTTTATTATTACATTTTATATTTAACATTAATTTCTTACGCCAGGAAAGGTGACATGTCCCTCGAAATACGTCAGTCGATCGAATCTTGTTTTTATATAAAAACAATTTATTTCTTTCAATTTTAAATTTTAAAATTACAAATGTACAAAAAGTAAAAGGTTTTATTGTATTTCATTAAAAAGTTTTAATACATTTATTTATGTATCACAGTACCATATAAAATTGTACTTTAATTGTAAAATTGTACGTAGGACATCATTATGTATTTGTTGCGTAAGAGACGGCCTTACTATATCTGTACGCAACAACTGTCAACTTCACTTGCTAGTACCGATTACTTTTAAAAAAATAAATAGACTACGTTTACTCGTTTGCCTTTTCAAATAAAATGTATTGTTACTTGTTTCTGGTAAGAGTGTATGACAATTGTTTTTAATTCATTCTGCCGTATCCATTAGGATATTTTTACCTATGATTGATATTCTTTTCGTCTAAAATGTATGTATTATGTAAAATTTATTATATCGTGTGCATATGCAATATAGTAATATAGGTATCATTTGCTTACATACTGTTTCTTTTATATCAGAAAATATCCAATGATTTAAAATTGTCAATCGGTAAGTCTTCGGGATTTATAACAACTTTTGAGGTCCACAGCTGGTTGAAGGCCTCTTTCCCGTCTATAAAGCCCTTGGAAACGACTGGGTTTAATTTTTGCGAAGGTTATACCATTATTAGAATCGTCTGCTAATATCAGATGTAATGATGCGTTAGATTGATTGTTTAGGCGCCAAGATTCTTGCATACTCGCAGCACTGGTTTTAGAGGATCACCACGTATGAAAGAAAATAATTTTTCTTTCATTATACGTATTCTTATACAACAAAACGGGGCCAAATGACTCCTACGTATGGTTAGGGCTGACCTTGTGCATACTAAATTTTTAATACAAAAAAAAGAAAGTAAAACAGATCGTTCTTCGCACCGAAACCTGTTTTCAGTACTTACAGCATTAGGAATAACGATTTCAAATAAAGTATTAAGGATATCCGAAAAAGATCTGGGTAGTAAAGATATTCAAGTAACGATATCATTATCTGATATGTTTATACACTTTCAAACTTGAAAAGTTATCCTTCCGTACCATTTTTTTACATTCGGTTAAATAATTTTGTAGCGATACGAACTGTTACATTAGGTGTAATGGCAAGACAGGTAAGGTTTGATATATTTATTTAAAAAAAAAGAGTTTTCTCTGTCATTTTGACTCTACAAAAATGCAATGTTGGGATATATCTCTCCCAAGATATAACATTTTATACTCACCGTGATTATAATAATATTTCATTATAATAATATTTGATTATAATAATATTACATGAGATTTCCGCCATGTGGCACGTTGATTAAGCAGCCATATTGTGCACAGCTAGCATCGTGAGAAGGTTCCTTTCCTTGGATGCATAATACTTCGTGTGCTTGGTTTATCCCGCCACGAAGGATTAATAACCCTAGTAATAATATTATTTTTATATAGATTTATTTTTATATTAATAATATTGTTTTTAAGAGAAAAATATGTAAATAAAGAATATTAATAATATATTAGATGTCACGAGAACTTCGGCGCTTGTAAGTGGTATTGTTTAAATGTGTGAAGGTGTGGATTTATGAGTGTGTGCGTGTCTGAGTGTGTGTTTAATTTATATTATTAAATGCAACTAAATTAATATTTACATGATATCAATTTTATAGGATCATATACTAAGTTGAAAAGCCATTTGTTTATGTTTTTTTAGTGAGCTTATATTTAGATTATGAGAATTTTTTAAATGATTTAATTTAGTATATATAATTGGAGCCGAAAAATTTTGTTGATTTCCAGCAAAGCTAGTTTTAGTTTAGGGCTTATGTTAAACTAGCTTTTGCCCGCGGCTTCGCTCGCGTGGAATTTGGTCTGCCACATTAAGCTTCGTGACAGATCATTTTAAATAAATATATTTGTTTTTACTCAATTTAAGGTTCACAATTTTGGTCATAGTGGCTTCCACATAAAAGGTAGATATGCTGTCAGGTTATTAGGTTAGAACTATTCAAGACAAACAATCCTACGGTACATCATCTTTGTGTAACTACAATGGTTTAGGCAGCGTACGCCAAGATAGGTCTCAAAAGCCAGATTTTTTCCAACTTAATTGACATATATCATTATATTACGCCCAAACATATTACATAAAATCATTACAAATTGTAGCCTATATGTTATTCCAATGTATATCCTATATTACTGTAAAGTTTCATCCAAATCCGTCCAGTAGTTTTTTCGTGAACGAGAACAAACATACCCATACTCACAAACTTTCGCATTTATAATATTAGTAGGACTAGTAGGATTATACATCTACTTGATGTAATTGATGCGTGCAAGATGACTTCCTTATGATATTTAATTGCACATGCTTGTATATATAGCTGTTTAAATGTGTTAAATTTTGTTTGCTTATATAAGTCACGTGTCTATTATCAGTATAGTTGTAACGATCGATCAATCTGAATCGATTTTGTTTGCCAGCCTATTGGAGAAGGTGAAATGGGAAGTAAGATTTGGAGGAAGGTAAATAAGATTGATTTGAAGGTGATCGGGATTGGATCTTTTTTGCTTTCAAAATACAAATGTAAACTTAAAGGCTTTTGTCTAATATTTTTATGAAAAGATGAGTACAATAACACTTCCTATGGTGTATACACAATACAATATTTCACTATATTATAGTACAAAAAAAATAATTAAAGGCATTTCTGTTTTACAGTTTGAAATTCTTGTATCTGCCGCTGTCCTGTGCTTCATTCTCTATTTACAATTTGTTTCTTGTGCTGAGACTTCTACAGATGAAAATGAGGATGAAAATGATGAGGATGAGAAGCTACCGAATAATAATCCTGATGGCAGTAAATTAGCTGTATCTGCTAAGCCAACTCAACCAACCATACATGCTTGCCCTCTTCTTAAAAATTTACTTCCTCTCGTATTTGTATGTATGTTTTCTAATATTAGTTTAACATTCAAAACGTTTTTTGATACGTTCTTTGATTTGAATAAAGTGTTGAGTATTCTAATTTCAACAAAATAAACTGAGATCTTGAAGTTATTTTTTTGTTTTTCTCTTTTATGGAGTCGCATGGTCTACCAAAGGCTTTTACAGTTTTCTGAAGGACTTGCGAGTAGTAAGTCTGCAAATTTTAAGCAACAACGTTTATGATGACTCGACAAGGAAGGCTTCTACTCAATTATGTAACCCCATTGAAACGGTAGAAGAGACAAAGAGGGCCTGTATCGATCTAACTTCTTTACCTGAGGTTGCAGGCTCCCGAACTTACCTTACGGACTTTTAGACCCTTAGATCATAATACTTTTCCTTCTCCAAATTAGTCACCATCGCATAGATATCTGCAGCACAAGGATTGACTGTACTAGTGGTGCTTTTTTTAACAGCCCATATATGTCCCACTGTTGAGCCTCACGCCTCACGCTCAAACCATCACGCCTATCCAATGCGGATTGGTAGGGTTACCAAACTCGGAATAAATATTTGTAGTACATAAATATATTTATTTCGGCAAAGGGCCATTGAGCCAATTGGTCGTTGCTCTGCGGTGCTTAGCTTAGGATAAAATGTGAATATTGGAAGAAGAAGATGGAAACAAAGCTAGTAAATACTTTCTTTAACTCCTATCTAATCCCCAAAGGCAAGCAACGTATCTCCAGTGCCTTTGGAACTGACATGAGTTTTCTTTGACTCTCTTTTCTGCATGATGTAAGTAACGCATTAAACCAGTTAATGAAATAAAAGCGAAATAACTTAAATAATAAATAATATTAAGAGTAACTACAGTAGCATCCGAGTTTAGTTAAATCTTATTAGATTAACGAGGAAATTTCTAAGGAAACTTTCTTTTCACTATATCCTTGGGTTAATTCGTTTGGAAGTTTATAATGAGCCATTTCCTAGCTCGCTTTAACCTGAACAAGAACACGAAAGTCGCTACAGTTTGATGCCTTAAGTTTTTGAGCAAAATATTGTTTAAATATTATACTATTTCTAGTTATTTACTTAAAAGGTAGACCATCGTTGGTATTATTTTTAATTATTTTTTTTAATTTTTATTTTGAATTAAAAGTTTTTTTAATTAGTATTTTTTTTTAATTTAAAGTAGCAACCCTGTTAAACTAGCAAACATGTCGTTTCATGAAAACCAATCAACAATGTCCATAGACTATCCATAGATCGGTTTATAAGTATCGTTAAAGGTCATGGAAAGAAACTTTAATAATGTTGAGGTGAATTGTTTGCAAATATTAGTAATGTAAGAGGATGCAAATATCTTGGTGTCTTATTTATCAACCGTACCTATAGGTACTTGAAAATACATTATTGATGGTGGTATAAACATTTTGAAAACAAGGCTAGCCATACATGGTTAAAAATATTATAATGAACGGATTTGTTGATTGGAAAAAAGCATTTATTTAGCATAGACTATAATAGGCTGTGCATCATAATAATCGATAATTATTTTTATAAACGGTTTTATTTAGCTCGACCTCGTATAACTTGTTGGTTTGATTTAATTCTTGCGATCGTTTTTCAATTACTTCTACTTAGCCACCTTTTATAAAAGTTTACACACATTGAGTTCCCGTGCTAATACAACATAACGATAATTTTAACTTAATCTCCACAGGGGGACAGTGGAACGCTTCTTCTGTTAATGGTAATTGCCTCGAGTTTGGACTCGTTTAATTGATTTTGATGAGTTCCATTCATAATATTTTGTGAAAAAGACACTTAATAATAAAAATAGGTATTTTTCTAAGTTTAATGTTTTTGTAACACAAAAATAAAAATATGGGGCACATAAGAGTCTATATAACGACTGTATAATTAATATGGATTTTAATACGCTTCGCTTTATTATTTTTTATGACGTAGGAGGGCAAACGAGCAAGCGTGTCGCCTGACGGAAAGCAATCAACGCCTCCCATAGACAACCGCGACACCGCAGGAGTCACTGAAGCGTTGTCGGCCTTTTAGGCTTGTTTTTTGAAGGTGCCAATGTCGTATTGGTTCGGAAAGACCGCCGAAGGTAGCTGGTTCCACAGAGTGGTGGTGCGTGGAAAGAAGTTTCGAGAAAAGCGCACCGTAGTAGATCGTCACTCATCCAGATGGTACGGATGAAATTTTTCTATTTGGCGTGTTAATAAACTGTTTAACTTTAAAATTATTTATCTATGTTTATTATACGGTTTCTTCTAAAATATGAACACTTATGACTTAAATATGGATGATTCCACGGTCTGCCGTGCCAATGAATGCGTGGCTAGGGGCGAGCCTAGTCGTAAGCGTGCCGATCGTCCCGGGGTCGGGCTCCCCCGGGGACTATGGTGCCTTACCTCAGCATGCAGGGCTCTGCTGGGGCTGACCTCCATCCTCCCTTGCGGCTCGTAGGATTCACTAAAGACGAATTTAATATACATAATTTGTCGAAAATGACGGTGACGTGGTTCGCCACCCGTCACGTCCTGATTCTCACGAGGGCGAAAAGCGACCAATGACGAGCCGTTTCGCTGCGATGAATGGCAGCGGATGGAGCTCTGTGGTCTCTGCCAACCCCTGCGGGGGATAGGCGTGAATATATATATAATAAAATATGGATGATTATTAACATCAATTTAAATTATACTGTTTCCGTGATTCATCGAAAATAATTTTAGTGTAGAGGAGGAGGTTTACTGTTTACGCTCGACAGAATGCCATTACATACAGAGTAAGTGATGACGTATTTACCTACAGTAGTGTTTAATGTTTAATGTTTCATCCAGGCGACGCGCCTTGATCGCTCCAGGCGCCACCTCGCCTCGTAATGTTAATTGAGTCATTATGCTGGAAAAATGTTATAAAAACAAATATATTATCATAAAATCAAATAACACGACCCTAAAAGTCCACTGTTTTGACGTCGAAGAAGGTACTGTAACGTGCCAGCCGTTCTGCTCACGGCGACACCAGGGATCTTTAGAGGGTTTTATCTACTATAAAATGAAATTCTTCCAAGTGAAATTAATTTATTTTTTTATTCACTGTATTTTATCCATACTTTATCCACACATCCGAGACGTCAGTCGATCGAATATTTTTGTTTTAATATAAAACAATTTATTTTTAAGAATTTAAAGAAGAAATATTCAAATAAAAAGTTTTATTACATTAGTGATACATTTATCAATGTATGACTACAGTATCTCAACCTTCCTAAAATGACAGATGTTGTAGTAATTTCTACATTTGGTAGGCGATATTAGAGTCCTCATTGAGCAAGAAAATACCAAAAGTGAACAAAATGTTGAAATCAATTAGACTTGAGAAGTAAGCACAGACGTAAATCCAGACTTGAAATTCACAAAGGAAAATGGAGATAAATTAAAAATGTGATAGCTTTCAAAGGAAAGTTTTCAAATGAAGTCGCTTTGGCTAATTGTAATCCACTTCTAGCGAGTTCAATTTTGAAAGTTTCTCCGAATTTCCGACGATAGATTGCTTAAAAACTGATGCTAGATTAATCTTGTAAAACACGATTCTTTTAAATTATATGTATATATATATATATATATATATATATATATATATATATATATATATATATATATATATATAACGGTGAGCTATAAACAAACATAAATTCATTTATCTAATTGTACTTAAATTAATTAATAAACAGCAACAACTTATATACATTAGTAAGAATGCGTTTATGAACTAACGGCGTGCGTTTGATTCTACCTTTGGACTACTGATCAATATCAACCCGCGGCAGTCCACTGCTGGACCTAGGCCTCACTTAAGGCGCGCTACCTAGCCCGATCTTTCGCTACACGCATCCAGTCTCTGCCAGCCGCCTTGCGTAGATCGTCGCTCCCTCTAGCAGAGGATCTAACATTTTTGTGAATTTGATTCTTTCGATGAATTTTTTCATTACTATTATAATTTGTTGTGAATACAATTTTTTTATGTTGCAGGAAAACAAAAAAGCAGCCTTGTCATCTGATGGAAAGCAATCAGCGCCACCTATACACATCTGCAGTGCCATAGGCATAGCAGAAGTGTGCCGGCCTTTGAGAAATGTAGGTTTTTTTTTTTCAAGTTTACGATGCTGTATTGATTTGGAAACACATCTGGAGACAGCTGGTCCCACAGGGTTAATAATACTCCAAACATTTCAATTACTTTGCCCTCTTAAGTTAATGATGTAAAAAATAAATAATTAGTCTTATTAATAGTAATGAAAAACAATTTTCATTTTAAAGTTTCATCGAAATAAGGTGGATTTAAAATGTAATTCATTAAGTTTACACTCCTTTGTATTAAGTGAACTTTAAGCTTGTCGTCGATCGTGGATTGATATTGAGGTTTGGATGTTGTTTAGTTTAAACAAATAATAATCAAAGTTTAATTTCGATTCTTAATGGTACGTAAACAAATTTTAATTATTCCAAATAACACAATGCTTACATTTAAGTTATTCATTAATTGTCTAAACAGAGTGTTGATATTGCATATAAGGTTCTATTTCTCACCAATATATGTATGTTGTTGTGCTTGGTTTTTGTGTAGCGATGGGGTTTGCACGACTGTGAATATTATGGACGCTGGGAAGTTTCTAATGAATTATCTTCCAAATTCGTCAAGCGCGTCTGTCTGCCACATCCAAATGTCAATTAATTAAAAATAAAATAATAAAAAGTTAATCACGTACAATGTATTTAAGTGAGTTTTGTGAATTCTTCGGGGAATAAAGATGTAATCATTTTACAAAAAGAATATCACATGAATCAACACCTAAATTTGACTATACGCCTAAAATTTCTGCCTGCATGTTTCCATAAAGGTCGGCAACGCTTTCGCACTGCCTATGGTGCTGCGGATGTCTATGGGCGGCGTTGATTGCTTTCCATCATGTGACACGCCTGCTCGTTTGCATTCCTATCCTATAAAAAAAATCGTCGCTCCTTCTGATCGGGGGAACACTAGTTTCAAAACGCGGTTTTTACCACTCGTCTATTACAATGTTTGTAGATATGTCCGACAAACTTGATCAGCCCATTGCAACTTTAATTCACTAATTCAAAGACTCGTTTTTCTGCTGATTCCTTCATTATTCGTCCCTTGCTTACAATCTCAGGGACAACGTGAGTAACTCTCGTTTGTCTGGAAGTAAAAGTTGAAAAAACAATGCGGATCTCCGTTTGATATGTCTAGGAATCTTTTGTTGTACACGGAGAAAGCTAGGGTTTCCTTTTGTTACAAGGAGTAGCCGTGCAAAGAGCTTTTCCTGCTTCACAATCATAATGTTTCTCTTAGTGTCTGTATTTTGTGCGCATATCCTTGTAACTATTTTATAAATTCCTACTATTAGTTCACACTCTCTATATATCGAAGATTTGAACAAGATGTATATAAACATTATATACATCTTGTTCAAATCTTCGATTGTTATTAAAATACTTTTTTATTCATCCACTTAAGTTCAAATACATTTTTTTTGATGATACTAGATGTTAATACATTTTTTTTTTTCAAATATTAATTAATTAATTTTAGATTTACATAAAATATTTAGCAGTATATAAAAGTAGGAATTGACTTTAATTTTTTTTTGTTTTTTATTTATATTATAGCTACAGAGGTATATACGTTATGCATACAATGACGCTAAAATTTTTTGAATCGTTTTATTTCAGAAGCGGTAGCTTTAAGGAAAAAAATTATTGATACTTTTTTTTAGGTAACATTATGATCTACAATTTTTGTCTGAAATAATTTTGCGATAAAACTTACCGTTTTGAAGAAAATCGCGAAATACCCATTTTTTGACCTTTGACCAGGACTCAATTTTTTGCCTCGTACCGGAATGATGGGGAATTTGAAATATTGTTTTTAATTATGTTTTGAACAGTTTTACTCATTTTCAGCTGAATGGGAATTTATGTACCTTCCAAATTCTAGATTGACCGGACTATGATTCTATATTTCTCAATCTTGAATTGTTACGCGCAAAATTTCAAATCGCACATTACATGCAACCATTTCAATTTGGGTCGATAACCTATATTACTGTATTCATTTCTAAAATAGAACTTATAAAATCTAACTGTATATATATCTAAATCTGGCGTGAATGATCATTTTACCCGTCAGCGGACCGGTGATTGATGAGGTGTGCCAATATTTGCGGTAAAACTTTACTACGCGGCGCATTTCTTTCTGCAAACAAAATTATATACATGTATAAGTTTTTGTGGAATTTATGTCTAAGTGTAACAAAGACCAACAAACGTGGGAGTAGACGAGTGTTGGAGTGGAGAACGCGACTTGGCAATCGGTGTGGATTAGAGCCTCCCCATTTCTTTTCGTGGTGTCCTCCCGTGAGTGTCGTACAAGACAACTATCAAAGCAAATTCCAGTGGATAAGTAGTAGGGTCTAACTGAAAAATTTTGTGATCCCCCATTACGCTTGAGAATTAGGGCTTTCGAACGGAGCATTTATAGACCAAACACTTCGTATATCTACGTAATTAAATTTCACGTGACAGATACTGCGATATTTTTATCACTAGAATTGAAAATATAAAAAATTAAACGAACTGTTTTTTAAAGTTTAATAATTTTAATTTCATCTTAAAAGAGAAAACTTCAAATTGGTCTTTATTTAGTATTCTTTACTCATTATTCCTTTATAAGATATACGATTACCGATTACCATTTATCAGAGAACTGAGAAATGTTGTAGTCGAGTTGAGATGGAGAAGCGGTCTCCATTCTAGCTTTACAAGAGTAGAGACCGCTTCTCCATAACCCAGGACTAACTATTGCTTAATAGAAAAACATATTCTCTACCTAACCTATAAAATATGAAACTAGTTACCGGTATTTGTTTGCTTTTGTTCCCTTTAAGTGTACCGGCATATATTTCCCAAGAGAATGCAACGTAAGACTGTTTCAGTCCAGAATATTCCCGTATATTTTCTGTTGTAATTGAATATCGTATTAAATTACAACAATCTATATATGTATTATTGTTTTGATATACATATCTATATTTTTTGTAATACTATTATATCGTTGCATATTCGTCAATCATACTAGTCAAGGACCTCTCACTCGAGTAGGTATAGGCCTCTTCCAATTCCTTCCAATTTTTCTTTCTAGAACTATGGAGATTTAGTTCATTTAATTTCATTGGATCTTCTTTAGAGTGTTTTGTTGAGGAAATAAAGGGCTTTTTTATTATATTTCTCTTTTAATAACAATATTATTATAAAATAAAAAGAAAACTCTATAAAAATAATATTATTACTAGGGTTATTAATCCTTCGTGGCGGGATAAACCAAGCACACGAATGATTATGCATGCAAGGAAAAGAACCTTCTCACGATCCTAGACGTGCATAATATGGTTGCATTTTTAAATTTTGAATTTAACTCACTTACCTAAACCTAACTTGGACAGATGGGCGCCCAAATTTTTACCGATAAGTCCATTCACAGAGACCACTATGGGTACAATGACAGTAGAATGCCACATGGCGAAAATCTCATGCGCGTGGATTTTATTTCTTTATCTTTTTCCGCTTTTATGAGATTCTTGTCATGTGGAACACTAATATCCACTATCATTGCCTCGCGTGTAGTTCTATCCACTATCACAATATCAGGCTAATTGGCAAATTTATGCCGATCTGTGATAATGGATCGATCCCAGTATAATGTAGCACAACTGTTTTCGAGAACAGACTTTGGATCGTATTTATTATAACAAATTTAATGCGTTGACAGAAATATTAATAAATTCACACTGCTCACAGAGAGCTGTTTTAATTGACAACTGAGTGCGAACGGCGCTCAAACCGCACGTTGATTTCTGAAACAGTGGACGGTCTCCGATAGCAATTAAAACGAGCTTCATTCAATTTGGATTTGAAACAATATGAAACTTAATGAAATAATTCATATAGCTATATAATATATTTATTTTTATACAAATCATTATTAGACGACCGATTGCCTCAGTGGAGGGGCACCCCGTACACGAAGTCAAGTTAATTAATTACGTACATAATTTTATAGATATACATATTATATAATACATATACATACACACATATGTACATAAATACTAACATAGTATATATCGTCATAAAAAAGTGAAAACGCTTTATATACTATATCTCAAATTTTTTTGCATATTCGAATAAGAGAAAAATATTGCATCGATTGATCTGAGATCAATAGAAAATGTTGTACATTGTTGATACTGACTCTTTTTGAGTGCTCAGATACAATTTTTTCGGAAAAAGATAAAAATTTTTTGTGCTCTGGTTGTAAGTTTTCATTGTGTGGTTTACTACGTTTTAGCTTTTTGGTTTCGATATATTTCAACAATTTTTAACCGAGGATGATTAATCAGTGAGGCAAACATTTAAAAAAAAAATATTTCTCTTATTACTATACTATAACTTACATCAATGACGTGTTTTTATTTCATTTTCATAATCTTATATTATTATCAGTTATATTGTTTAATTGTGGTGACGTATTACATAATATAATTCGATTAAGGCGTATAAGTGAAGTGATATGAGATAAATGCGTGTATCGTGACTTAAGTTGACTGAAAAAGTCCATAGAAGGGTTTGGTAAAATTGCCACCATTTTATCAAAACGTAACATGACAAGCGGACTAGTTTCATTTCAAGAGATTTGATGTTATTGTATTTTACTTGACATTGGCATAAAAGTTAAAATTAATTGCCATCAAAGAAAAGAAAAGAAAAAGTTCTTCGACAAAAATTGAATTTCGAAAGAAATGTATTCAACGTTTAGCATTTCATTTTAATATTTATGTTGATATCGCTGCAAGATAAAAGTAAATGGTTTGTGTCTTTGTTTTATTCATTTTATGATAATTCTTTACCTTATAGATTTATAAACTATTGTTTTTATGGAAGACTTTTGGACTGGACTGGAAGTTTGTTTTTGACAAATGAGTAAGTATCACCTAATGATAAATATTGTGGCATGCCT